>MTQE01001798.1:7276139-7319061 GCA_014337955.1 Aspidoscelis marmoratus | reverse complement strand
TTCCCTCCCCCCTGGTCCTCCCTCCCTCCCTCTCTTCCTTCCTTCCTTCCCTGCCTCCCTCCAGGTCTCTCCCTCCTCCCTACACGTGATTCTGCGCACCCCTTCCAAACTAACTTTGAGCACCTCATGCGCCATGCCGCTCGCGCATGTGCTTCGCTCCTGCCTGTCGACAGTGGAGGCACAACCAGAACCGGCTCCGTCTGTTCTTGTCACTCAGTATCCCGGCTCCTCCTCTGTCGCATATAAAACCCCGTTGCCAGTGGAGAAAGGCAGCCGGCGGACGGATTTGCCCAGAGGCTGGCGAAGGAAAGCTCTGTCCGCACCCTTGCGCCTCTGCTAACCAACCGCTCTCTTTTCTGCTCCGCTGCCTTCAGCCCAAGCCCTTGCGCTCCAGATGTTGGTGCAACTGAAGACGGCTTTTCAGCAAGCTGGGAAAATGTCCGAAGGGAACCTCCCAAAACTGGAAGCCAACGTCCTTGTCGTCGGAGCAGAGAAAGTGGGGAAGTCAGGTAAACATGCCCTTGGTTTTCAAGTGCGGAAGATTAGATTAGACTTGAGGGTTCAGGATTTCAAATGCCTCCTGGCAGGTCCAGGCCATCACAGGCTGATTGCAAGCACTTTGGGGCAGAGACTCTGGCTTTTCCTTAGGTCCTTGCTATGTGCTTATGCTGCTCGCCATAATGATGCTGGAATCTGGTGCAAACTTTCGAGGGAGAATCTGTGATCCAAGAGAAGACATTCCAGGATGAAATCTGTTTTTATTCTATTTTAGAATTTGTAATTTGACCTTCGCTCAACGGTCTCAGAGAAGTCACAACAGTGACCAACAGCCGTGACCCTCTGTAATTCCTTCTCTTTTCTCTCTTGACCAGCTCTGACTGTCCGGTTCCTGACCCGAAGATTTATTGGTGAATACGGGGACATTGGTGAGTGGATGCTGAATCATTTCCCCCCCCCTTTCTGTTGACCTTTTTCTCAAAATCTTTTCCTGTCTTTCTTGGCCTTAAATCATATAATAATCTTCCCAAACCGCCTCGCAGGGTTGTTGTAAGAGTAGTGGATCAGGGGAGAAAAAGCCTTACTGACCTTGGAGTTCCTTGGAGGAAGGACAGAAAAGACAGAGGAAGATTTAAAATGCTGTGTTTTTTATCTGATATTACTCACAAATGCTGGACACATGGTCTGTGGCCAGATCCAGCAAGGCTCCATTTATGTCCCTACAGATAAATTTTATGGAGGACAGGTGTGTCAATGGCTAAGAGAATCGATGGCCAGAGGCCGCCTCCAAATGCGAGAGGCAGGCAGGAGGACTCTAAAGGTCATTTACAGGGAGTCAAGAGCAGGTGAAGGTTTTGCCCTTGTCTTCTGCTTGCAGAAGAAGAGTTGGCGTTTCTACCGCGCTTTTCTCAACCACTCAAAAGTGGCTGACAAAGCTTTCTGTTCTTCTCCCCACAACAGAACACCTGTGGGGCTGTGGGAGCATAGAAGAGAGCTGTGACTAGCCCAGGGTCACCCAGCTGGCTTCATGGGGGAGGGGGAATCGAACCTGGTATTCCCAGATGAGAGTCCGGCTCCCTAACCACTAGATGCCCAGGAGCCATTGGTGGGCCACAGTGTGTGACAGGATGCTGGTCTAGATGGGCCGTGGCCTGATCCAGCAAGACTCCCCTTCATTTATGAAGGACAGGTGCATCAATGGCTACTGGAATGGATGCCCAGGTATTCCTTACAGGTTCAAGGGACAGGCAGGTTGCCCTGAAAGGTCACTTGCAGGGAATTGAGAGCAGGTGAAGGTTTTGCCTTCATGTTCTGCTTGAGATGCTCAGAAGCAATGGATGGGTGAGATCAGATCCCATGTATGCATCTTGTATAGTTGACTAGAGTGTTTCCTATGCTCCTATATTAGTAAGTATAATCTAATCTTTGTAGGTATAATCTAATCTTTAATTCTCTTCTTTCCAGAATCAATTTACACCCACAAGGTGATCATAGCTGGAGGGGAGGCATGCTTTAGGATCTGGGACTCCGTTTGCTCACAGGTAAGACAGCTACCTCTGATAATTGATTTTGATCAAGTGAGGCCACAGCCCGTCCAGCCCAGCCTCTGGCCCACCAGTTGTCTCTGAAGCCAAAGATAAGGGCAAAACCTTCACCTGCTCTTGACTGCCCTGATAGTGGCCTTTAGAGGCCCTCCTGCCTGTCTCCCCAGCCTGGAGGTGGTACCTAGGTGTCCGTTCTAGCAGCCATCATTACACCTGGCCTCAGGAATGACAGGAAGCCCTGCTGGATCAGGCCACAGCCCATCTAGGCCAGCAACTTTTTGACCAAGTCCCCAAGGGGGCTTAGAACTCAAAATCATTATCATGCCCCCAATGCACCTAAATCAGTAGGAAAACTGCCCAGAGGATACCCTGACATTTAAGGACCCAAGCCCACCCTATTTCCTCATTTCCACAGATGCCAGACCTGCAGGAGAAACAGCTGCGCTGGGCCAACGGCTTCATCGTGGTCTACAGCATCTGCAACCGAGCCAGCTTCCATGTTGCCCGCCAGCAGCTCCAGTGGATCGAGCAGCTGGTGAAAAGAACCGGTGCTGTGAAAAAGCCCGTCATCCTGGTGGGGAACAAGAGAGACCTCCAGCACCAGCGCAGCGTCTCTAGCGAAGAAGGCCGGCTACTGGCCTTGGCCACCGGCGCCAGCTTCTTCGAGATCTCCTCCGCGGAGACCTACCACGGCGCCCTGGTGGTCTTTCACGAACTCCTCAGTATGGTCCGGGACTCTCGGGGTTCCGCCAAGCGGGCCGTGGGCATCCGCAGCATCGTCCGCAGCATGTCGGCGGTCTTTGGGAAGAGGAGAACGGAGTGAAGTCCACGTGGGAGAAGGTTCTGATGAAGGACACCAAAACGGAAGACCCTAGGAGATGATGGATAGGTAGCACTTGGATGTGCCTTCATGTCCTTCCAGCATGTCAAGTGGAAGGACAACATGGGGAGACTTATGCGCTGCGCATGGCGCTATGGACTAGTGGGAAATGTTGGCCACAAGCTGTTCCCTGGAGGAGGAAGTGGACGCGAACAATTGTAAATCGCTACATCTTTGGAAACGCACAACCGTCTCTCTCTCGGAAGCGGCGTTCTCTAGGCAAGGCTGAGGACTGGGGAGGAAAGAAGGGGTGAAGAGGATGTTTGGAACATGTACAGAGAACCCTGTTGCTCCACTCCCGTGTTCTTGAAAGAGAAGGGCTTGACTTCCCCTTTGCGAAAGAGTAATGAAGACAGGTTGCCTGCCATACGCCTCTCTATGTAAGAACCTCTCCGCGGAGGAACAGTTGGAAAGGAACAGAGCCATTATGCGGTTGCCGAAGGCCTGCGATGTTGCTATGAAAACCTTTTTGAAGCGCTGCAGGGGCTGGAAAAATGCTTTGGCTGACAGGAAATTAAATAGGGCTTCAACCGATGGCGCGTCAATTCAGTGCAGGAACCCTGCCGGATCCGGCAGTGGGTGATCACAACCCGCGCACGGCCATCTCTTTAATTGAGTGCTCAGGGGTGGGGGCGCAGTCGCTACCGAGTTTCAGAATTTCATGTGCTGCATGTGCTAAAAGCCATGAAGATGGTCTCTGATCTCAGCTGTAGGCTGCAGAATTCTCTTCTCAGAAGTGGTCCCGAGGGCAGCTGAGGAACTCGGTTGTGTTCCTGTTTTTTCAGAAAAACAACCAAAAATCCTTAGTACTTTGTATTAAGAGGTCAGGATAAAACGCTGGCTGGAAATTTCAAGGCACCGCAGAAGAGATCTATTCACCAAAATTTCACCCAACTTCTTATTTGTTTTTCCTTAAACGAGGTTTTGAATACAGATATTCTTTGCATAAAGTGGTTTTGTACAACACAGCTTTGGTTTTACACGGTTTGGTAAAAATTTATGCCACGTTTTTATATGAACATAGCATGGTTTTGCTGTTTTGTGGTTGCAAAAATTGCCTTTTGATAATCGACAATTCTGGAATCTTTACATATTGTGTTTTGCCTTTGGGTGGTGAAATGGACTTTGCTTCTGTGATGTGGATTTGATTTCTCGATCACCTGGCCTCCCCTCCACACTGACACTGAATTCCTTTGGTAGACTAAGCCTCAAGTGTTCCCTAAACCCAAATTTACCATAAATGACATTTACTTACATAACACATTTTTGCACTACAGGTGATCTCTGCATTACACAAGAGATGATTGCACTGTTAAGAATATAACAATGGATGAGGCCACCGACCATCTAGTCCAGCATCCTGGCCCACCAGTTGCTTCTGGGCATCTCAAGCAGAAGACGAAGGCAAAACCTTCACCTGCTCTCGACTCCCTGCAAATGGCCTTCAGAGACACCTGCCTGTCTCCCCAGCCTAGAGGAGATACCTAGGCTTCCATTCGGGTCGCCATTGACACATCTGTCCTTCATGAATTAGGAAGAGCTCTGCTGGATCAGGCCATAGCCTTCCGGTCCAGCATCTTGTCTCACATAGTGGTCCATCTGGTCATCTTAAGCAGAAGATGAAGGCAAAACCTTCACTTGCTCTAAAATCTCTGCAAATGAGGCATCCTGCCTGTTTCTCGAACCTGGAGGGCGTACCTGGGCATCCATTCTAGGAGCCATTGATGCACCTGTCCTCCATGACTTTGTCTAACCCTTTCTTAACCCTTTCTGGTGTGGTTGCTGCCACTACCTTTTCTGACAGTTCCATAGACCGATGACCCTCTAGGTGAAAAAAAATCCTTCCCCTTGTCTGTCCTAACTCTCCTGCCCATCAGCTGCCTAAAGTGTCCCCTGGTTCTAGTGCAGCGTAACAGAGGAAAGACTTGTTTTCTTTCTCCACCTTTTCTGCACCTTTTTCACATAAAGGTTGTGCAAACATGACGGTGCAAAGTCCCTTTGCACAAACTTTGGTCGGTCTATCTGGAGAGTCCATTGTGAGCAAACCAGGAATGTTCTGGGTTGCTCACCAATGCTTTCTCCAGCTCAGGGTTCACTTTGGCTTTGCACGACGGGTAGGCTGACCCAGATGAATTCAATGCTGATTCCTTTCTCTATTTGCTTTCCTCCAAGCATCTGAATGGTCCATTTTTCCATGCAATTTTTGCGCTTTTTATGGGTCTAAAGGATGCCCAGTTGGCAAAGGTTGTCATATAAAGGCAAAGAAGAGTCCAATCAGAAAAACCTTCATTTTAGACACAACATTGTTGCAAACTCCATTTCCAGCCTCTTATAACTTACAAAGAAAGGATTAAATACATATTTGGGGGAGGAATTACTCTTTACATTCATATCTATTTTCTTTCACTGTCCTGCCCTGGCAGAAATATTTGTTGACTCTGGTTTTTTGGTTGGTTGAAGAATAAAAAATGTTTTGTTAAAAAAAGACAGTAAGGCTTGGGATTGTTTGTGTGCCTGAAATATTTCCCTGCCCTAAGTACTGACAAAATTTTCTCTTAAAATCTATCTGGTAATGGTTTCCAATGATGCAGGGAACTAGAGATGAGCACAAATATTTATGAGCATTGGAAATCCAATCAAATGTGCCAAATTTCGGCATTCGAACTCGAACTGAATGTCCTGAAATTCAAATGTAAACCTTCAAATTGAATTTTGAATTTCGGATCTATTTGTTCAAATTATCCGGACATTTGTATGTATATGGGTTTGTACACGATCCGCATCTTTCCTCCATCTGTATGCGTCTGTGCAGATCTGTACGGGATGAAAACAGGTTGCATACAGGATAAGTACAGGATGCATACAGATGTGCACAGATGTGGGGAAGATGTGTGCATGCACACACGAATGTTGTCGACATTCGTACGTGCAGATTAGAATAAAAAATTCAGACAAATAGATTCGAATTTGGCAAATGCAAACTGAATCTTCTTAAATTCGAATTTAAAAGATTTGAATCGAATTGGATTTTTGGGTATTCGATTCGAATAGAATGTAAGAAAAATCCATGCACATCACCATAGGGAACATCCAAAATAATGCCTGGGACAAGTGACCTTGCAGAGGGCACCCAGAGTCTGGGTCGTAGGATTTGGAGATGTACCCTTAGCCCTTGATGGTGAAAAATGGCGGCAAACATCTCTTTCCCCCCAAATGCACCAAAGGCCACGTTTGTGGTTGGCCAAGGTCAAAGGTGATTGGTGAATTTGCCTGTGCCCTGGGTGCCTGGCTGGCTCTGCCCATGTGCCAAATGTGGAACTGTGGCAAAACTGAAATGTGCCCCACATCTGAACAGGTCTGCACAGGTGGATCCTAGAGGTGAGGTCTGTGTGGAATCCCCCTGCGGTTATATTATTTACCCAGATCCCTCTGAATTGGCTTAGCAATTACTGGTATCCGCCTGTGTGGTGCACAACTGATTTCTGACCCTTTGTGACAGCAGACTTTGTGCCCTGAAGACACCGGTGCCACCCCCAATAAGGCTCTCATAGAAGAGGGAACTTCTGGGCTCCTGCACTTTTAATAGCGGCATAGAACCCCTGGTTTTTTATTCAGTTTGCTTCACTCTGATGAGTTTGTTCTAACATGATCAGGCAGAATAGAACAGATTTATTTATTTATTTATCCCACACTATACCTGAAGGTCTCAGGGCGGGCGGGTTACAACATTAAAAAGCAATGAACACATAAAATGGACCTGCTACAGACCATAACAGTGCATAAATGTGGGGAGGAAAAGCTGTTTCCTTGTTTAGGCAAAGGGAGCGCACATAAAGTGAAAGTGCCTGACGCAAATCAGGAGGCACTGAATTCCACAATCTGGGGGCCACCACTGAAAAGGCCATACCCTGGTTTGCCCGCCCCCTTTAGAGACTGAGACAGCCAGGAGGGCCTCCCTTGCAGATTTTAGGGTACCTGCAGGTTAATATGGAATTAATGAATTAGTCGTATCTTTTACTCCATTATTAAATATGCAATTCTGTCTTATGTGCCACTGTTAATTACGGATGTGGAATAATGTTTTTTTTTTGACATTCTGTTCAAGTCGATTCAAATACTCAGAAATTTGATTCGAATTATTTACGTTCAAATTTAACAAAATTCAAATCTAATTAAGCAAATTCAAAATCTATTCATTTGAATTTTTGATTCAGATTTGCACTTACAAATGTTGACAGCACGCGTAGATGCCGTACACATCTTCCTGGCATCCATACACGTCTGTACGCGTGTGTATGCATCCCGTAGTTATCCCGTACGCAAACCGTTTTTGTCCCACATGGATCCGTACAAATGCATTACGGATGTGGGAAAGGTGTGGATCTGGATAATTCCAAATTCGATCCAAACGTTTGAATCCGAGTTTCGGGGCATTCTATTCAAATTCCAATGTCAAAATTTGTCACATATGATCAAATTTCGAACGCCTATGAATGTTCATGAACATCCCTGCTGTTAATAGGGCTGGGACCAATGAATTCCCTCTTCCATTGGCTTTAGTTGCTCTGGGCAACCCTAAGCTCGAAATGGAGCAGCCAGATCCTAGCAGGATCCGACCACCAAGCCCTACCGCCCTACCTGCAAAACCATACAGCAACCAGAGAACCAGGTTCTGAAATTCTGATTGACTTTGAAGCGAACCTTTGAAGCCCTTCTGAAATGTGTTTTCTGGCCTTTCATGTTCACGTGGTGCCACCACTAATTAGGTCCTGAGCTTGCAGGTGGCGGAATCAGGGTTGGCCTTGCAGGTAGCGGAATCAGGGTTGTAGGATGATCTTTTGCGAACTTTGCAAAACCCACCAGATGCCTGCTTTGCAGAGAACAGACGTACAGAGGGGATGGTGCTGCTATTTGTGGATCTGAGTGGGTCTGGGCTTAGGGAAAGACACACACACACACACACACACAAGCCAGGCTTTGGCACAGCGGCTCTTTTGCAGCGAGAATATTCCAAAGAAGCTGGTTGGAGGTCCTGTTTTTGCAACCCGTTACCAGGGTAACATCCTTCTAAATCACCTTGATCTAAAGCTTGCTGAATCACCGGATCGGGCAGGAACGCTGTGAAGACCCTGGGAAGGCGCCTTTACCTTGGAGAGCTGCCTGGAAGGTGCCGCTCTGACCAGCTCCGCTCTGCCCTCTTCTTACCCACCCACCCCCCAAATCCCTAGGCTGCTCCTACGGGTCCAGCTGGCATCCTTGGCCTGAGGATGTCCCGGAGAGAACAACTCCCAGCTGCCTCAGTTTGCTTGCTTGCTCATTCACTTATATATGCATGTTTTATAGAAATACATAAATTATATATGTTGCCCTTCAGCCTAGAAAGAGCCTCAGGTCAGATCACAGAATCTAACCCTTAGAGAAGCCCCTGTTTGCAATCTGTTTCTCTCTCCAACCCAGAGGTGGTACCCGGGCATCCATTCTAGTAGCCCCTCGATACACCTATCCTCCATGGATAAAGAGAAGCCCTGCTGGATCAGGGCACAGCTCATCTGATTCAGCATCCTGTCTCACCCAGTGGCCCAACAGTTGCTTCTGGGCATCTCAAGCAGAAGACAAAGGCAAAAAACCCACATCCGCTCTTGAATTCCAGGAAATGGATACCTGGGCATCCATTCTAGTAGCTCTTGATCCACCTGTCCTCTATGGATATGTCCAACCCTTTCTTAAAGCCATCCAGGCCAGTTGCTGGTAAGGGAGGAGGCCACAGAAAAAAAGCAGCACTCCTCTTGTGTGTGTGTGTACAATAGATTGGGACATGCTCACATCCCACATAAAGCTTTCAGATTGCCAAATCTGCAATAAAAATGGTTTGCACAGATATTTTTGCAAAGGAGGGAACGCACAGCCAGATTGTGTTCAGTGTGCAGTTCCAAACTTCAACACAGTAACCTATTGTTACTGCATGAGTACTCTGAAGAGGGCCTAAATGCAGCTGACAATTGTCTTTGCCTTGTTTGCTGCTGCATAGCAGCGTTGGCTCAGGCTCATTTTGATTAAAATCCTAACAAACATACCAACAAACCTGTCCTCCAGGAATTTGTCCAGCCCTTTCTTAAAGTCATTAGACAGAATTACAATTAATAAAATGAATAAATCAATCAGAGGAGTTATAACCTAGAAATCTGCACCAATTCAGGGTGCAATATTACCTCTAAGGGATTAGGAACTGGGCGTTCCCTTCCCCAGTTTTCACAAAGAATAAGTGCAGGATATAGCTATGAGAGAAAATGCATATAGGTAACATCAGGAAAAAAATTAACCTGCCTCAAGAATGGAACCAAAACATTGCAACGCCTTCCGGGACAGAGGCATACTTTTTTTGCCGTTGATTAGTGGGGATTTTCCCCGACGGAAATTTCCTAGCTCTAAAGGCACAGCTGGGCTGTGAATGGATCCAGCAGGGCTCCTCTTGAGTTCTTATGAAGCAGCGAAATTGCACCGAATGGAAACTTAGTCGAAAACATCAGCTG
The DNA here is from genome assembly GCA_014337955.1 of Aspidoscelis marmoratus. Classification (NCBI taxonomy): domain Eukaryota; kingdom Metazoa; phylum Chordata; class Lepidosauria; order Squamata; family Teiidae; genus Aspidoscelis; species Aspidoscelis marmoratus. The sequence goes on along the minus strand of MTQE01001798.1, from coordinate 7,309,609 downwards.
TTGCTGACATTTCAGCCCAGCCAAAGAATATTCTTCCATTTTTCTATTACGCAACAGGGGAGAGGAGCCAGCAGAAGGGAAAAGGGTGGACATTATGTCCCTTATAGGGCCACAGATTTAATTATGGAGGTGGCGATGAGCCACAGGAGAAAAATTTTCAGCAGGGTTGAAAAGAGGCCCTGGATTTTAATTAGATGTTCCCAAACTTCAGGAAATAAACAGGTTCTGCCTATTTGGGGTACAAATGTGAAGCCCACTCTGATCAGGGAAGGGGGGGGGAAGGATTCATCATCTTTCTTGCTCTGCCTCTGCTTCCAATTTCCATAAGATGGGAATTCAAACAGTGCCTCTGCTCTCGTGCAGAGTTCCTTTCACTAATCGCTTTCTCCTATTCCCCTATGCCCTCTCCAAGAATATTCAGCCTTAATGGTTGTTAGAAACATGGATTGACATCTAGAGAGATGGATGATTATGGAATGAGCTACATTTTACTCCTGCCCAACTCGGGGCCTTTTCGAGTGTGGCTCCTTGAATGTGTAAGGGCCTATTATTAGGGCCGCCTCTGGACACAATTAACAAACAAAGAGGCTCAAGACAAAGCAGCTTGGTGGTGGTCGTGTCTGCATGCTAGTGCCTTAATCCACATGAGAGGCCCGCAAATGTGTCTTCTGGCCTTTCATGTTCACGTGGTGCCACCACTAATTAGGTCCTGAGCTGCTTTTTAAAAATGTGTCCCCAATACCAGTCTGTCCTCCTCGGTGTCTAAGCAAGGACCCAGTTCTGAGTCCCCGACATCTTATATAACAGTCCGGAACTGCACTCTTGTCATGCCCTTGAGCTGCAAGGGGTAACCACCTGGCTGACGAAAGCGACGCGGCTCTTGCTCGCTGCCTCACCCGCAGCCGCCTCTTGATCGGGTTATTACTCACGCAGGTAACTCAATAGGAGAGCTGTGTTCCCTTCTCCTTCCAGCCCTGCTGAGGAAGAAACGTTTCCTTCCCTGGGTTATGCATGTGTCCTAACACAATTCGGTCACCCCGGGGGACCTGGCGGCCAGCAGAATGGCTTGTCTCCAGAGGGAGGGAACAGCAGACGCTAAGCAGCACGTTGCTGGGTCTGTGAGCGCACTGGGAACCGCTTCCTTTGTCCGTAAACCACCAGTCTTTCCAGCGTTCTCAGAAGAAAGAGGCTGTCATGGAATGGCCTGAGGTCTCCGCCAGCAACGAGAATACTGGTTTGGGTGCCTCAAAAACTGGTCAATAATCAATCCATCATCCCTCCATCTTGCACATATCTGGAAAAAGTTGGGCTCTGTTCACACCTAAATTTTCATCCAGCTTCAGTCCACTTTCAAAGTGAGAAAACGTCGCCAGCAGAGCATCCAGCTGTTTCTTTTTGGGGGTTTATCTAACTCAGAAAATCCATCTTTGGCTTAGATAATATGGAGTCACTTTGCTGATGGGTTCTCTCATTTGGAAAGCAGACTGAAACTGGATTAGGGTTTCAGTGTAAACACAGCCTTAGAACTGTCCTCTCAGGCCAGGTATTGCCCTAGGCTGTGATGTGGGGTATTCCGCCCCCAGCATGATCGCTTCCTGGATAGACCGTGTTGCTGGTCTTTGGGTGGTTTAAGGGTGTTTTTCCACTGTCATTAAAAGTACCCATTAAGTACCCATTAATGGTACTAAATGGCATTTTTGTACCCATTAATGGGTACTTAATGGGTACTTCTAGTGACAGTGGAAAAACACCCTAAGTCAGGCGTGCACCCAGAAGAGCCTGCTGTCATCTCCACGCATGCATGGATACCTCTCTGGGGTCCCACACATGCGCAACAGATGGAGGAATCACAGCAGCTCCAAAAAGGTAAGTTGGCAACCTAGAAGGTGCCATTGCTGGAAAATCTGTGACCAGCATTGGGTGTACCAGCAATAATTTCTAGTAGGGATGCATACAGATTTTCGATCGAATGTGCCGAATTTCGACACTCGAACTCAAACAGAATGTCACAGAATTCAAATGTAAACATTCAAACTGAATTTCGAACTTTGCATCTATTCATTCGAGATATTCAAACATTCGTATGCGCACGGGTTCGTACATGATGTGTACTTGAAGATCCGCATCTTTCCTGCATCTGTGCGAATCCGTACGGGACAAAAACGGGTTGCATACGGGATCACTACAGGATGCGTACAGACATGTACTGGACGCGTACGGATGTGGGGAAGATGCATTTGTGCGCATACAAACCCTGTCGAGATTCGTATGGGCAGAGTCAAACCAAAAATTCAAACGAATAGATTTGAATTTGGCAAATTCGGATTGAATCTTGTTAATTTCGCATTTAAAAGATTCGAACCAAATTGGAGTTTTGTGGATTCGATTCGATTTTAATAGAATGTCCAAAAAATGTTCGTCTGCATCTCTAGTTTCTAGAGCTTTTTAGTGGGGGAATAGCGAGGCTGTGTGTGTGTGTGTGTGTTGTGTGTATGTGTTGCCTATGGTATATGAAGCCATAATGGTGCTATTTTCCCCAGTCTGGATGCAGCCTTCTCCCAAAAAGACAGGAATAAAACACCTTCACAACATCACAAAGGGAAGGGAGAACTCTGTGCAAAGGTAGCTGAAGTCTCCTGTGTTCTGAAAATAATAACAGATCAGCTGCTAGTCTAGTCAAGGGCGACACCCACACAAGCAACCATGGCAATGGAGCCTTGGACCCAAGCCCGCAACAGCAGAATGCCCGACGGATTCCATTGGCACCGCAGTTCCGGGTTGCCTGGAACGATGCAGGCTGCAATTTCTGGCTCAGAATCACTTCCGCTCAGCATCGCACATCCACCCCTGAGCCCCTTTGGTCCTGTGCTTAGAGCGCTGGACTCACATCGCAGAGTCACAGGGTCTGATTCTGCACTCCACAAAGTCAGCTGGGTGGCCTTGGGCTGGTCACGGCTCTCCTTCTGAGCTCTCACAGCCCCACCCAGCTCACAGGGTGTCTGTTCTGGGGTGAAGAACAGAAGGTTTGCCAGCTGCTTTGAGTCCCCTTAAAGGTGAGAAAAGCAGGGTAGAAAAACCAGTGCCGTTGCCTCCTCCTCCTCCTCCTCCTCCTGGAAGGAAATGGCAAATGCTCCCACACACACACACACACACCAGGTTAGGGTAGGTCAAAGATCTTTGCCCAGTCCACCGCCTTGTTGGGTTGTTTACATTTTATTAATCCATCCATCCAAACCACGAACCAGCTTTCAGCAAGGGCAGGGCCTTCTGGGTGGCTGCTCCTACTCAAGATACTCCTGCTAAAATATCTGGCATTCCTTTTTTGCTCAGGCTTGTAACATTAAACCACAGTTCCACGTTGCCCCTTTGCCAAGCCCCTCTTTCTCCAGGGGCACAAGGGAGGATCAGCCAGGTGCCCTGGACTTTCGGAAATCCCCTGGCAGGGCCAAGGAGGCACAATGCGCCAGCGTGCCAAGGGGAAAGCGTGAAGTGGGTAAAAGGCCCGAGGGGCGGGCAGGCAGGTTTCCTGTCCGTGCCCTCCCACAGTCCGTGCCAAGCAGCCCCTGGGAAGCAGGACAGGAGAAAGGATCCATGGGTTTCACTTGGGCAGCTGCCCGGAAAGGACAAATGCCTTATCTGTCTCATCACCCAGATGGCTGGAAAGTTATGGGCCTCCGTGCGCTGGCTGCTTGCATGAAACAGAGGTGGAATTCATGCAAGCAACAGGCAGAGTTTCAGTTGGCAGGAGGGCAAGAGATCTTTGCGGTCGCTGATAAGGGAAAAAAATAAAGTGAAAAGTGGCACCAAGCCTTGGGGACTTATATGAGGAACAAAAGGAAGACCCACCTGGATCAGACCCCTGGCCCACCTTGTCCAGTAGCCTGTTCTGCCAGGGGTCACCCGGGCGTACCAGGAAGGCCACTGGCAAGACGCAAGCCCACTGCTTGCCCTGCTCAGCCTCTCAGCAGCTGGACTTCAGGGGCAGACTGGCAATCAAATGCCCATAAATTCAAATTTAACGATTCGAATGAATTTTGAATTTCAGATCTATCCATTCAAATGATCCAGACACACAATGCGTACTTGCATTTGTGTGGATCCGTACACGACAAAAACGGGTTGCATATGGGATAACTACGGGATGCACACGGATTCGTATAGACGCATAACAACGCGTTGCCATACTTGCACAGGCAAGTATGAATGTTGCTGACATTCGTTAAGCGCAAATTTGAATTTAAAATTTAAAGGAATAGATTCAAATGAGCTGAATTCAAACCGAATTTGGTTAAATTTGAACTTTAAAGATTCAAATCAAATCAAATCTTCAGATATTCTATCCAAATTGAATCCCAAAAATTGCTTTCGTGCAAACCCCTACTGGCAAGTCCGATGGCCAGAAGGAGTCAACTTGTCCTAAAGACTAACAGACACTAATAGCCCAGAGGTCCATGGCTTTGGTTCATTTCTTTGGATTTATATCCTGGCCTTTGCCCAACGAACAGTCTCAGCGTTGATCGGAATAAAGAATGATAAATGCATCGTAGAACGTTAAGGGGTATAGTTTTAAGAAAGGATTAGGCACATTCAGGGAGGACAGGTGTATTGATGGCTACTAGAATGGATGCCCAGGTAGCTCCTCCAGGTTGGAAGGACAGCCAGGAGGCCTCATTTGCAGGGGGTGGAAAGCAGGTGAAGGTTTTGTCTTGAGAATGGAAGCGACTGGTGGGCCACTGTGTAGGACACGACGCTGAACTAGATGGGCTGTGGCCTGATCCAGCAGGGCTACTAGGATGGATGTCTAGGTACCACCTCCGGGATGGAGAGACAGGCGACACCCTGACAAGGCATCGTGACTCCTGGCCAGGTGGCATCAGTTTTAGCCCACCTGGAGTCAGCTTCACCCTGCTTTTTGGACTCTTCTGCGCCCAGCCAGGGCTGTTGAGTGGAGCACCCTTGAAGGCAGATCTATTCTCCTTGCACCTGATGAAAGAGGCTTAATCTACAAAATTTCTAGACACCTTTTTTATCCTATTCTTTACTTTGCACAAACCCGTAGCTGAAACTCTGAGCTAGCATGTGGGCTGAGTTTTTTTTAAAAAAAAAACACCTCAAGGCAAAACAAAACCACAGTGAAAACCGTGTTCTCCTCCCCTCCTTCAGCCTCCCCCCTCCAGGATGCCTGTCAGTTGGTATCAAAGGCAACCTGGGGGGCCAACCTGGGCAATTGGTGGTTCCGCATTCTTTGCCGGCAGAGGGATGGACGCAGCGTTCCTCCTAAACAGGTCACCAAACACGGGAGATTCAGATTAAAAACAAAGCCCTGGCATTTCCAGTTAAGAATGGCTTTGAACGCTGTGTTCCCACAAGCGCAAAATGACACAAGACTCCCCATCTCTGGGAAACAATGTGCTTGATCTGTCAGGGAGCTATAAATCTTCACTGAGATTCCTCCAAAAATGGGGCGAGGCAGGGATCCGCCTGCACCCCGCAAAGTGCCCCTCATCTACGAGAATTCTGGAAAGGGAGAGTAATATTATCAGAAGAGTTGGCTTTTAAGGGGAGTCAAAGCGGCTGACAAAGCTTCTGTTCTTCTCCCTTAAGGGGACTCGAAGCAGCTGACAAAGCTTCTGTTCTTCTCCCCACAATAGAACACCCTGCGAGGTGCGTGGGGCTGCGAGAGCTCAGAAGAGAGCTGTGACTAGCCCAAGGTCACCCAGCTGGCTTTGTGGAGGAGGGCAGAATCGAACCCGATATTCCCAGATAAGAATCTGGCTCCTTAACCACTCTGCTCAGGTGCAAGGGCGTGGAAAGCTAAGCGGGCCTGCTGTGGTCAGCACTAGTGTGTGAACAGCAGGCCCCTATTCCGGGATATAATCTGGAATAAGGCCCAGTGCTAAAGGGCCCAACCCTGAGGGTGGTTAGGAGGAGGTGATGGTGGTTTTCTCACCTGTGAACATCAGGCAGGGTAAGAACGTGAACAGATGGATAAAGCAAATTTCGTCACCTTCTCTAGTGATACAGCAAAGACCCCACAGCATTCCATACTTTTAGGGTGAGCGCCGGATGTGAAGGCAGAGGCGGGGAGTTTTCGTGTGTGTTGGTGCAGCTGGTCCAAAATCCACAGAATGTGTCGAGAGGCTGTTTCCAAAGAAACGCCTCCAAGTGGGTCACTCTCAGCATGCCACAATGCTGCCGGCACGAGGCATGAGAAGCAACAGGTGACAAGATAAATCTGATGCGGACAGACCCCGCTTTTGGGACTAAGCTGCTTTCAACAGAGGGCAGCTAAGGGTGGTTCATTCCTTCTACCGACCTACGCAGGGCAAGGAATGGAAATAAGTCTTGGAGCAGCGGCAGGGAACGGGCAGCTAAAAGACGATACAAGTGGAACCACCACAACCAGATCTTAGGATGCTTTGGTTCCTTGGCAAAGAAAGCAGGATGGCCCCCTCCTTTTAACACAGGCCGAGACCCAAAACATACCCAGAAGGCCACAATAACCGCCAATCTCAGCAGCCAGCCACGCTGTAGCTGGGTGTGGGCTTTTTCTCTCCTCTGCGTTTTTAAATGGGGAGCGGGAACACACAGAGTGCAAAAATATCAGATCATGTGGCCCAGGTGGTCCTTTCCCCAGCCCCATTTCATCTTCACAACAACCCTGTGAGGTTGGAAAGGCCTTAGAGACACTGACCGGCTCAAGATTATGCAGCAAGCTTCCTGGCTCGGAGTTCTCTAGACCTGTAGGTCCCAAGCACCGACATTCCGGCCCTGGAATGGAGAGACTGTGGTCCACTGGCTAGGCAGAACTTCACCTCCCGATCTTTGCCAGGGGGTCCCCATGATATCCAACACCCCTTTCTCCCTCCAGGTTTTTTTTTCCCCACTAGCACCAAGTGCCCATTAAGTACCCATTAGGCTCAGAGCAGGAAGACCCCGTTTCCACTGCAGACCCCATTAGAGCCACATTTGTTCCCACCAGTTCTAGGGAAATCTGGATCGAATGGGTCCTTCAGGAACTATAATCCGGATTTCCTGTAGACCCCATTAAAGGGGTCTACAATGGGGTCTTCAGACATCAAATCCGGATTATACAGAGCATGTTTCCACTGCGATTGGGCAATGGGTTAGGAGCGTCTATGGAGATTGCACTCTCTCTCACCCCAGAAACATGGGATGATGGGGCAGGCCCCATGTGGATTGATCTGGATTCACCACATGGGTGCTCTGGCGTTTCCACTGCAGGCAGGCTAGCACCCATTGCTATTGGGTGCTGCACTGCCCGTGGGGACACATTGGGTACCTTCCTTAATCTGGATCTACTAGATCTGGATTAGTTGAAGGATCCATTCCTTAGATCCAGATCATCTTAGATAAGGATTATGGGAGGTCAGTGGACCCCCCCCCCCCAGATTTCAGCCCAATCAACTTAGATTTTTGGCAAAAGTCAGGACTGATGGAGAATAGCACACATAGCTGAGCCCCCTGTATCCCTGAAGCAGAATCTGGAAGGCCTTTGCTTACAAAGTTCTGGCTGGGGGCAACACCATATTTTTGGGCACCCACATGTAGAAGAAACATCCAAATCCAGCTGTTCATCAGGCAATGAACCAAAATATCCTGGTGGCCCGTCCCCTCCGCTTAAACAAAGAGGAGCTGCGTTTCCAACGTCCTTCCCAAGGCGCTGGGGTGTTCAGGATTGCACCCTCTACCTGAAAAGGATTTGCCAAGGCTTAAGTTCTCCTGGGTGAATGGCAGTGGCAGGGGGTGGGTAAGTGGGTGGGATGAATCAGCCTGGCCCATCCGAGGAGGGAAAGGGCTGGCCGCCTCCAGAAACCCACCAGACCTGGGCACAGGGAGACAGAGCAAAAAGGCTCCTAATGCTACTGAGGCAGGCAGGTAGGCGTGGGAAGGTGGGTGGATATTTGAGGCATTCAGGAGTACTTGTTAGGCCACGGCAGGGGTTGATCCGCGCTCCTTGCTGAAGCTGGTAAAAGGTGTTTTTCTTTTAAAGCGGCAGATGGAGAGAAAGCAACCAAAATGCATTGCAACCCTTGGCGATCTCCTAGAAACACTGGATTTTCTTAGGATTTTCAGGCAAAACACTTAAAAGTACAGAAGGGAGGGGAAATATCAGGATTTGAAGGTTCTGTCTCTAAATGTAGGCTGCAGCAGAGTGTGAGGGCGTCTACGGGCTGAGTTTTGCCCAGGAGGGGATAGGGTCAAGCCTGGCATCTGTCCACATGAGGCTGACCCCTGGGCTCAAGAGCCCTTTTGAGGCCTCTGCAGGCTTCCAAGTCCAGAGATGCCTCTGCCATTGGGACATCAAGCCCCATCTGTGCCCATTTCTTGTTAGGAGCCAGCTTCTGCAACGGCTGTTATGCCACCGTTCTCCCTCGCAGGGTTGTTGTGGTGATCCCCACTCAGGTCAAAGCCACATGGCTCCCAAATGTCGCTCTTAGTCCTCCTGCAGCCTTCAGTATCTAGAGGGACCAACCACCCTAAACCGCTCACTTTCACTTTCTCCACCTTTGCACATCACCTTGAGATGTATCAGAGCAGTGTAAAAATCTGACCAGGAGGAAGAAAAGTTGGCTTTTCTCACTCTTAAGGGGACTCATGGCTGCTGACGAACCTTCTGTTCTCCCCACCACAGACACCCTAGGAGGTAAGTGGGGCTGTGATAGCTTTCCTTCACCTTTCTGTCCTTATCTGCCGACGGAAACCTCTGGGACCTCAAGACAAAAGAGTGCTGGTAGGAAAATCAGCTGCCGGAGTTGCGAAGTTTTAGGAAAACTGGGACCAGATTTTGCTAAATGCCCACAAATAGAGGCTGAAAGAAAAATGACATGCCAAGGTATGCCCAAGGCTGCTTTGGGAGTGGAATTAGAGCACCACCTGCTGGTCATAGGGCATATGACACCCGGCGGCCAGCTCTCCTCCTGCCGCCCCCTTGCTTTTACAAAGGGAAAGATACCCCCCCCATTGCTTCATCCCCTGTTCCAACCCATTAGGCTCAGAGCAGGAAAACCCCATTTCCACTGCAGACCCCCATTAGAGTCACATTTGTTTCCACCAGTTCTAGGGAAATCCGGATTGAACGGGTCCTTCATGACCTATAATCCAAATTTCCTGTAGACCCCCATTAGAGGGGTCTACAACGGTATCTTCAGACATCAAATCCGGATTATACAGGGAAACCCAGATTGAATGGGTCCTTCAGGACCTATAATCTGGATTTCCTGTAGATTTCCTATCTACAACGGTGTCTTCAGACATCAAATCCGGATTATACAGAGCGTGTTTCCACTGCGATTGGGCAATGGGTTAGGAGCGTCTACAGAGATTGCACCCGCTGTCTCCCCCAAAACTTGGGATGATGGGCAGGCCCCACATGGGTCAATCCGGATTCGCCACATGGGTGCTACGGTGTTTCCACTGTGGGCAGGCTAGCACCCATTGCTATTGGGGGCTGCACCACCCCCATGGGGACGCATTGGGTACCTCCCTTAATCTGAATCTACTAGATCTGGATTAGTTGAAGGACCCATTCCTTGGATCCAGATCATCTTAGATCCAGATTAAAGGAGGTCAGTGGGGGGAAAACCCTCAAGCATCTCACAGCATCCAGCAAAAGTTCCCAAGAAAAAAGCAGGAAAAAAAAGATGCCTCCTGGGAAACCTCAACTGATCGGTTTGCATCTGTTGGGCACCCATAAAAAGCACAGGGGATCCCAATGCACCAATTAAGTTTCTGGCCTTTAAGAGCTACATATTTTGCTCGGAGCAAGGTCGTGCATCAGGATGTCCCTGTGATGGGAAAATTGTCCTAGCTGTTTACCCCCTTCCCTTCTCTGAGAGAAGCTTTCCCGAGACCTTGGGATACTGCTAAAGGACAGAGGCAAGCAGCAGCAGCAGCAGCATTTTGGAAATCTTAGCTGATGGGTTGTTTCCCTGCTAAGCCCAGAACACTAAACCCTGTGCAGAATCTGTACCTGTTGGGTTTAGTCCCAGAAAAGTGTGGGGGGCCGTTCGGTTTCCAAGGTCACATTTATTAGGCAGAAGGGTTTTGGAAGGGAATCCTCAGCAGTTAATTCTGAAGAAGGTGTCAAACCGTGGCTAAAATCAAGGTATGCTTGCTCTGTGCTCAATTGGGGAGACGGGTGTATGTGTGTGGGGAGGTAATGCTCCCTACTCCTCAACCACAGCTCCACAAAAATTTGCAAAGCCAGGGCATCATGCTTCAGTTCAAACGCATGGCCAACCGCTGGGTTCCCCCACCAGGGAAGAGCTAAGAGGACACAGAATTGTATGACCTCTCCTTTCACAAGCCCTGCCTGCCTGCCTGGCCAGGGATGCGGGTTCCTCTTGCCTCTGGCCACGGACTGACCTCAGCTTGCAAGGTTTCTGGACAGAGGTGGGCCTTTGCTTGGCCCAGCGGGGCTGCTGGCTGAACCGGAAGAACTCAAAATCTCCCTTCTGAATGTCCTGTAGCCCAGCGTGGAAGTCAGTTCATCCAGAAGCCGAACCGTTGTACTGCAGCAAGAGTGGAGTTAAGGGGGCTGACGTGACAGAGAGGTTTATGGGAAAATGTATAGCAGAGAAGGGGGCAGAGGGTTGGGACCAGGGAGAGAACACACCTTGGTCTGCACAGAACGTTTGAGCACAGGGGCCCAAGGAGAGTCAGAACACCCGACAGTGAAGTCCCAGCCAGCCAGCCAGCCAGCCACCCTTCAAAAGTGCAAAATTGGTGGTTCCTCCTGCTGAGCCAAAGGGCTGAAGGCCCTAAAATGGCTGCTGTCTGGCTAACATTATCCAGGTCCTAGCGGCCTCGGCAGGCCCACGGTGGGAAACCATAAGGAGAAGAAAGAGCTGAGGTACTTCACTGGCTCCATAAAAGGCAGGGGCCCGATGGCCCTTTTCTCTCCTCCTCCTCTTTTTGTTCTTTTTCAAGGCTTCAGTTTCAGCCAAGGGTACAAGATGGCCAGGATGGAAAGGACGGAGGACGTCAGGCCACAGAGGCCCACGAACCCCGGGCTGGTCTTGTAGATGCCCAGCTTGTCCAAGGGTATGAAAATGTCGCAGGCGTTCTTTACCAGGTCCAGCAGCAGCGGCGGGTTGTTCCTCAGCACGCGTGCCAGGAGACACAGCTGCAGCCGGAGCCGCAGCGTCAGCTGCTGGAGCCGGCCATCTTCGCCCGAAAGGCAGTTGCCGCCGCCGGCGCTACCAATGGCATCCCCGCGGCCTCCTTTCTGGCCCTTCCCGTTCGCCTCTCGCTCGGCCAGCAGCCGGATCTCGTAGGCGTCTCTGCTCAGGTTCATGATCAGTGCAAAGAGGTAGTACCTGAAAAGCCAGCAGGAAATGAAAAACCCAAAGTGTCCTTCGTCAAGGGCTGCATTCACACCTAAGCTTTAATCCAGCTTCAGTCCACTTTCAGAGTGACAGAACACATCAGCAGAGAGACAAGCTGTTTTCTTTCACCATTATGCAGCTCAGGAAATCCATCTTTGGGCTAGATAATGTGGGAGGGAAAGACTACTCACTTCTGTCCTTACTCTGAAAGTGGCTTAAACTGAAGTCTGAACATAGCGAAGGTCAGGGAGAATAAAAGCACCAAAGCACCAAAGCTGGGTGACCCCCAAACCCCAATGCTACGGATACGTCAACCGGGAAAACTTCCCTCCCTCTTGTCCCGCTTCTTAGGTACTCGCTGGGCACCGTTTAGGACAGTATCCTCTAGTGAACACGCCTGGGGTGAGCGGAGGCAGAAGGATCATGTCTTGACATCTGAGAAGTGCATGAATTCTGCACATGGGCAGGGCCTTCAGCTATTCTACGAGGGCCCAGGGAGGCCTTTCCCAACCCCTTGCCTTTGCGAAAGGGCCTGGATTACAGCTGTTTCCCCTTTAGACACCCTCACCCCCTGGGTTGGCAATTATCAGTGGCCCATCTGATCTCTTGGTCACCCAATGCAGCCAGGTTTGTCAAAGAACGGGAAAGGTCCCAGAGTAGCTGAGCCCTGGGCATCATCATGTGGGACAGTGCCCGACCCAGAACCCCTGGTCTAAATGCCTCTTCTGTTTCATCACTCCCATATGTGTCTGGAGAGATCAGGCAAGACTTTCATCGAGTCGCCTGTGGTTCCAGGTGCCTCCTCTGTTGTAATTTAGCTCTGAGCTGTGAAAGCCTGGATCAGGGCTCCCCATTTTAAACCAGGCAACCCACGATCCCCCAAAGCCTTTGGGCTGCAACTGAACAAGGCGGGCCTCCAGAGGTTTTCTCCAGCCGGTTCTTTGACGCTTCTCCCAAATTCCCCACCCGCTAGGATAGGATGGTGGGTCGTATTTCCAGCCTCACCTGAAAGACCGCTGGCTCCATTTCTCCTGATCCATGTGCGGGACTAGGCCCGATTTCCCGGCCCACAGGATATTGTCGCAAGCGAAGTACATGGCCCTGTTCAGGTGGCTCACAGTGATGCAGAAGCGGAGGACCATGTCCGACAGGTGGATGGCCCGTTTGGCTGCCTCCAGGGCGTCTGCGGAGTTCCCCAGCCGGAACACTGGAAATGAACTCCAATTTAGCAAGCGCATCCAATTCCCAGCAAATCAACAAACAAGGAAACTTGTTTGCCAGGTGATTCTCCATGACGATACCCAGCTCTATCTCTCTGTGCCATCTGAATCTGGAGAGGCAGTTGAAGTGCTTGACAGGTGCCTAGAGGCCATAACGGGCTGGATGAGGGCCAATAAAGTGAAGCTGAATCCAGACAAGTCAGAGGTGCTGTGTGTCACAGGGTCTCAAGTCCGTGTAGTTGGGAGTCACCTTGTCCTCAGTGGGGTTGCATTGCCTTGGAAGGGACAGGTGCATAATTTGGGGGTACCCCAGGAGTCAGCGCTAACTCTTGAAGCTCAGGTGGAGGCCGTGGCCAGAAGTGCCTATGCCTATGAAGCTCTTTTTGGACAGAGACGACTTGGCCACAGTTATCCATGCTCTAGTAACATTGAGACTGGACTACTGTAATGCACGCTACGTGGGGCTGCCCTTGAAGAAGGTTCAGAAGTTGCAGCTAGTGCAAAACACAGCCTCTAGAGTGCTGACTGGAACAGCTAGCCAGATGCACATCACATTGGTTTTAAAAGGTTTGCACTGGCTGCCAATTCACTGCCGAGCCCAATTCAAGGTGTTAACTCTGACTTACAAGGCCATAAGTGAGTTGGCCCCCAAATATCTAAAGGAGTGGCTTCTCCCATACTGACCTGCCCATGCCTTAAGATCTGGAGTGGAGGCCCTCCTGGTTGTCCCACCACCTTCTGTAGTGAGTCAGGTGAGCACCTGGGAAAAGGCCTTTTCGGTAATGGCCCCCAGGCTATGGAATAGTCTCTCCCTCGAGGTATGCCATGCCCCTTCTCTGTATACATTCAGGAAGGCAGTGAAGACACACCTCTTTGCTCTGGCTTTTGGCTAAGGTGACTATACTCCCCCCACCTCTACTGCAGATATTTTATTTTAATATTTAGGGTATTCTTTTAAAGGTGCTGAATCTTTTAAAAGTGTTTTTATGTATTTTATACACTTATTTGCACATTGCTGCTTTAAAGGTTGTCACCCACCCTGAGTCCTTCAGGTATAGGGTGGGATATAAATACTCACACTTCCGTCCCAAACTCAAATGAGCCTCTAGCTGTTTGATCCTTGCAAGGAAGTCAGAGCTGGCGCCATTCTTCTGCAGTGTATATCCTAAGAGAGTACAAGCATATTGAGCCGCCCTGAGAAGGGAAGAGAAAAACAAACTTAAATTAGGATCCTAATGAGTGCAATAGGACCTCTTTCCTCCGATCATCTGCAGGACAAAATACAAAAAGGGAAGAGGAGAAAGTTGTGCTTTCTTAGACTTTCACATAGGACAAAACACAAAAATCAGGGAAATTCGCATCTGATTTTTTTCATCAAAGGATTTCATATTTCTAAAGAAGGACCTTTAATGCCTAAAAAGAGCCCGTTTGGTCCTAGTGGTTAGGGAGCCTTATCTTATCTGGGAATTCCAGGTTTGATTCCGCCCTCCCCCATGAAGTCGGCTGGGTGACCTTGGGCTAGTCACAGCTCTCTTCTGTGCTCTCACAGCCCCACCCATCTCACAGGGTGTTCTGTTGTGGGGAGAAGAACACAAGGTTTGTCAGCCGCTTTGAGTCCCCTTAAATGGGTGAGAAAAGTGGGGTAGAAAAGCCAACTCTTCTTCTTCTATTTAAAGGACATTTGCAGGGAATTGAGAGCAGGTGAAGGTTTTGTCTTCATCTTCTGAGATGCCCAGAAGGAATTGAGATGATGGGCTGTGGCCTGATCCAGCAGGGCTCCTCTTAGGTTCTGATGGAAATATTGCATTTTATCCCTTGCAGAATTAATTACTTCTTTCAAAAAGTATTCTTTTAACCCAATTTATTCAAAAACAATCCTACATTTAATCTTATGAAAGTGAGACTAGCTCCACCCTTGATTATTGCTTCTGGTTCAATACAAGGGCGATGCAAGGATGGCCACAAGCTTTCTAATACTCCATCATGCAATTATATTCTCACGCTGTGCAACATTCAAAGGAGGGCTTGTTCACCTGACTGAACTGGGTGGTGCGGATTGTTACTGATTTGTTACATCTGTATCTGTGCCAAGAAAACTGCGGTTCAGTGGCAGTGCAAACTGCATGGAAAGCAAAAGGTTGCCGGTTCAATCCCCAGACTCTCCCTGGAAGAATGGGATAGCAAACTGCTTCTGTATGTCTGCTAACAAACCTGCAAGAGAGGCTGTGGATTCTTGGAGGGGCCCTGGCTCAGTATTAGAGCAAACCGCCTGGAAAGCAAAGGGTCGCCACTTCAGTCCCTGGCCTCTCCCTGGAAGTAGGCAATGGCAAACCACCCCTGTTTCACTGCCAAGAAAGCTGTACAGAGGTGCCCACAAGCCAACTGGAAGGGTCAGGGGCCAAAACATTACGCCCCCCCACCACCACCCCGGTGGCCTTTGGGCCAAGGATACTCAAGAGAGACTGAGTCCCAAGTTTATCCGTTCATTTACTTAAGGAATTTGTCACAAGAACGAAGGACTAAAACGCATTCAAAAATGTAACCTGCCCTCAAGGGGCCACCACCGAGAAGGCCCTGCAGCCGCGCCCTCAACGCCTCGCACCTCCGAAGGAGAAGGGGCCACAAGCAGGGCCTCTCCCTGAGTCCTCGGCGCGGTTCCCGCAGCTGCAGGCCGCCGCCGCCGCCTCCTCGTCCGCCCAACAGCGTTTTCCTCTGCCCTCCCCGCGCCCCTTTCCTCTCCTGCCGCCGCCGCTGACCTGAAGACCCGCTCCTTGGCTTGGCTCTGAGCGCTGAAGCGCACCCAGGACTCCATGCCGCTCGCCCGCCCGCCCGCTCGCTCCGCGCCCTGGGCTCCCGCGGGGCCTCCTCCGCTCTTGACCGGCCTTGCGGCAAGCGGTGCCCGCGGCGGCTTCCCCTCGCGCTAGGCCGCAAAGCCAGGGCAACGGAGGGGGCGGCTACGGGAGCGGGCGAGGGCCAAAGTGCCGCACGAGCGATAGAGGCTGTGCGGTCGCGGCTCTTCCCTCCCACTGACGGGTCTCCCTTCCCTGAGTTCTGCAGCCGCTGCGGCGATTGGCCAGCGTCCGAGCGGGCCCGCCTCCCAAGGACCTCTCCGCTCTGCCATTGGCTTCTGCGAGCGCGGCCGTCCCTCCTCCCCGCCTTCCCTTTTTTTTCCCCGTTTACTCAGACAATCACCACTGCCGGTTGGCCAATATCCGGGAGCGCCGGCCTCCCGGGGCCGTCGCGCGGAACGGATTGGCTAAGCCGTCCGTCGCTCCCTCCAGCTGTCCTGAGGAGAGGCGAGCCTGGCACCGCCCCCACCCAACTACTCACTCACCCCCCCACATTGAGGCTCTCCCTTCGCGAATTGCGCGCCCGCCTCCAAGGGCCTCCCGCGGCGGCTCCCGTTGAACAGATCGGCTGTCATTCATGCAGCCCCGTCCCGCCTCCCCTGACGTGTCTCCCGACGGGACGGAGGCCATTGGGCAACCCGCCCGAGGGTCCCGCCCACCGCTCTCCCATTGGCCGGCGCGGCCGCCACTGACGCCTCGGCCTGAGGAGGAGGCCTGCCGCTGCCGCCGCTGCCGCGGCCAGAGCCGAGCGTCTCCCCAGCGCGGTCAGTCCGCGGCGGGGCCGCCATGGAGGCGCTGCGGGTGCAGCAGCGGCTACAGCCGGGCGTCGGGGCCGCGCTCCGCTCGCTGCGGCCGGGGGTCACGGCGGCGGCGCCCCCGCTGCCGGCCTCCGCGCCGCCGCTGCCCCCGCCGCCGCCGCCGCTCGGGCTCTCGCTCGCCCTGGGGCCGCCGCCACCCCCGCCGCCCCCGCCGCCGCCGCCCCTGCCGCCCGCGCTCCTGCCCGGCGTGACCGGCGCCGCCGCCCTCGCCGCCGCCGCCGCCGCCTGCAGCCCTCCGGGGCCCGCGCCGGGAGGGCCGCCGGCCGTGCTGAGGGAAGCCGTGGAGGCGGTGGTGCGCAGCTTCGCCAAGCACACGCAGGGATACGGGCGCGGTGAGCGGGGCGAGGGCGCCTCTGGGCATGGGCAGAGCGCCTGGCGCCTGCCCTCCTTCGCGGGAGGGGGAGGGGGCTGGCGGAGGGGGGTCGCCGCCGTCGTTCCCCCTGTTTGGTCTGCGTCTTTCCTGCTTTGTTTAATCATTTAAGCCCCTTGCCGCTGCCGACTGGGAGTCCGTAAAGGGCAGGACAGAGCTGAGCCCCTGGAGAGACTCCCCTGGGTTTCATTCATTCAGAGGCACCCTGGGGCATGGGGGAAACTTTTAAAATAAAATAAAATTTGAAACATCCTAAGAGATTTGGGCCTGGGAGAGAGATTTCCTCTCCCCGACTTGCTGCTTTTTTGCATTCCGATTTGCTCCAATTTTTGCATGCTGATTTGCTCAACTTTTGCATTTTGCTCCAATTTTTGCATGCTGATTTGCTCAACTTTTGCATTTTGCTCCAATTTTTGCATGCTGATTTGCTCAACTTTTGCATTTTGCTCCTTTTTTGTGTACTGATTTGTTCTTTTTTCTGTTAGTATTCTGACTTGCTCACCCCCACCCCAGCAGTCACGGCAGGGCACCCATCCTGGCCACAACCCTGTCAGGTAGTTTGGGCTTGAGCGATCCTTGGCCCATCGTGGCCCCCAAGGAATCCATGGGCTCATCTGCGTGAGCCAGTTTGGTCTAGGAGCTGGACTCTTATCTGGGAATACCGGGTTTGATTCTGCACTCCTCCATGAAGCCAGCTGGGTGACCTTGGGCTAGTCACAGCTCTCTTCGGAGCTCTCACAGCCCCACCTACCCCACAGGGTGTCTCTTGTGGGGAGAAGAATAGAAAAGCTTTGTCAACCACTTTGAGTCCCCTTAAATGGGTGAGAAAAGTGGGGTAGAGAAGCCAACTCTTCTTCTTCCTCCATGAAGTCAGCTGGATGACCTTGGGCTAGTCACAGCCCCACCTACCCCACAGGGTGTCTGTTGTGGGGAGAAGAATAGAAAAGCTTTGTCAGGCACTTTGAGTTCCCTTAAATGGGTGAGAAAAGCAGGGTAGAAAAGCCAACTCTTCTTCTAATCTGCTAACTATGCTGTGCTGGTTCTTGTGGCCTCTGCACCCAGCTGACCCTGCAGGGTTGTTGTGAGGATCAAAGGAGGAAGGATGCGAAGCTGTCCTTGCACTTCTGTCTTGGCAAGCTGGACTTTTTGTGGCAGACCAAGGAAGGGATCTTGGGGTTCTGGTGGATAAATTAATGAAGGTGTTGACCCAGTGCGCAGCAGCAGTGAGAAAAGCGAATTCAGTGCTGGGGGTAATCAGGAAGGGAACAGAATGCAAGTTGGAAAGTGTCATTGTGCCTCTTTAAAAGTCTGTGGTGAGGCCACATTTAGAATATTATGCGCAATTCTGGTCCCCCACATCTCAGAAAGGACTTTGTGTAATTGGAAAATGTGCCGAAATGGGCAACCAGAATGATCAGGGGGCTGGAATACCACCCTTAAAAAATCAAGTTGCCACATCTGCACGTCTTCAGCTTTGAAAAGCAGCATTTAAAGGGGACCTGATTGAAGGATGTCAAATCATGCAGAGTGTGGAAAAGGTGGAGAGAGACAGCTGGAATCTTAAATGTACCATTTGAGGATTTTGTCCATTCTTTGTCTTGGGACAGAGGAATTGTCTGAGCAGAATTCAGGTCCTGTTCATACCTGGATGTCAATACGGGCGGTTTCTTCTACGCTAAGAAGCTTGGAAGGGCATATGTTGTATTGCCCAGCCTGCCTGAAGTCTGGTTTATTTTTAAGAATGCGTGGCTGTCTTAGGGAAAGTGTGGAAGGTTGGGAACGTTAAAATTCAAGATTTTGAAGATCTATGTGGAAAAACCGCTTCTGCTCCAAATGGATATTTGGAAGGTTTTTGCAGACAACGCCTCGCACGTTCTTAGCAGTAAAGGTTTGGCAGGAAATTTGTGACTTCAACACGACACTGTTTCTCCTCTGGCTTTGAAAGACACTGAAGCCATGTGGAAGCGTTTAGGCTTTCCTCTTTAATATGCAAGTCAGATGTGCGATCGTACACAAGGCAGGGACCTGAGTCTGTAATCCAAATCCATAAACAAAGGATATAAATAACAGCCAAGCAGTGTCAGCTAGGAATATCTCCATTCTCCAGTGGTAGATGCAAAAGAAAAAGCTGCTTTTCCTATTCATAAGGTTTTTGGAAAAGAATTTTATTTTTTGCTTCATGGCACAAAACTGTTAGGTTGTTCTGTGATTTCCACATGAAGACCAGTTTTGCTTCTGATCCAGTGACTTCCTTTTCCAGCTCCTCTTCTCTCAAAGATGCATGCTGGAATTGATTTGTGTTCTTTGGAATTGCCGCTGGGGAGAAATGGCTAGAAAGTGGCCACATCTCTCTCCAGGGGAGGAATCCAGAAGCCCTTGAGGCATCTGGACCATAGGCCACTCAGTAGAACATATTCACAGAACCTTCTCAAGTGTGTCCTCTTTGTGGCCTTTTGGGGATTAGGAAGAAGTTTTGGTGTGTGTGTGTGTGTGTGTGTGTGTGTGTGTGTGTGTGTGTGTGTGTGTGTGTTTATTTGCAGTTTTATCCCTCCCTATACCCAAAGGTCTCAGGGCAGGCTGACAACATTAGAAACCAAAATGTAAAAAGAACACAATAAAACCATGACAGGGCCTGGAAGTGAGACTACAGTTGCCAAAATCCTGCTGTTCTGTTCTCCTTATTCTCCAAGAAAGATGTGAAAATGGACCACTAAGTATCTAGTCTTTATAAATGGTCTCAGGATGCAGCTCGGGCATGTGGCTTAGTTTGGGATGGAGCAAGTAGATCAGAGAGAAGAAATCCACAGAGAAGGGATGGGCACAAATATTTGTAGGCATTCGAAATCCAATCGAATGTGCCGAATTTCCACATTCAAACTCAAATCGAAAGTCCTGAAATTCAGATGTAAACATTCAATTAGAATTTCGGATCTATTTGTTCAAATTATCCAGACATTCATATGTGTACGGTTCACACATGATGTGTACTTGAAGATCCACATCTTTCCTGCAACTGTACACATTTGTATGGGATGAAAACGGGTTGCATACAGGATAACTACGGGATTTGAATCGAATGTCAGAAAAAACATTTGTGCACATCCCTACCACAGAGTTTACTGTCCTAGCTACATACCTTCAGGATTTAAGAATCCTGAATGACCAAGATAGGGAACAATTTGTTTTTAAACATGTACACATTTTCATAAAACCCATGACTGTCGTTTTAGAGTTCTTGGAGGTAGGCTTCAAATTTGGGGAGTCAGATTTTAAAAGCCAAACCAAATATGTGGACCCCTGGAGTAGTTGCATAGGAAGCACCATTGAGCTTAGTCGATATTTGGTATTCTTGAATCCAGTACTACTTTTTCTGGCTGAGTTGGGTGCCATTTTGACTCTTGTGCCCAAGGCCTGCTGTAGTCCAAACCAAGGGCCCCATTCTAAAATATAATCCAGATTAAGCCCTGGTTTCATAAAGTAAGGATTCTTTTTGAAAACTGGCCTTCATTCAGTCTTTTTGCTTCAATGCAGTTTGCATACTTTGAGGAAAGACTCAGCTTTCTGTGGAAACCTGGACATCTTTACTCACTTTTTTCAAGCATTCCTAGCAAAATAATTATTCAATCTTCTCCTTGGGCAATGGATCCATCTTCCCAAACTGGCATACAAACCCTTGTTTTCTTGCAAGATGCCATGAAAATATCAGCTACGTATGACTGTAAACAGGAAAAGCATTGGTCATTATATAGGGCAGAATGGATTCCCTCTTCCTCTGCGGACTATGGGATTTTTTGGGACATGGATTACTCAGGGATGGTGAAAGCATATTATGGCTTACAAAACCTTCCAGTAAGCAGAGCAATAAGCTCATACTTCAAAAAAACCAACAGTGTTTTGAATGTTACCTTGAAACTCACACAACTTTCCCATGTTTTATAAACAGCTTTGGGAGGATATTTTAAAGGGAAGCAGGGTATCAATTTTTTGAATGAATAATACACCTTCTTTCCCAGTCTTAAGTGTAAAGCACTTGTCTCGGTAATAAACTGGGCTTTCCCGAAGATTCTCATGAAAGCAACGCCCCACATTTTGCTTTTGCCAGAGCCCCTGGCCCCCTTGGAAAGTGCCAGTATCAGGAAATGTGCCTCATTTCTTATTCATGCCCACCACACAGCTTTTGTGTCCGGGCTGCACTTTGCAATGCAAAGAGGAACTTGTCTTGGGGAAGCACAGAATGCCAGGCGCTGGCTACGAAAGGCGCTTCAGGATTTTTCAAACCGTGTTGAGATGCCATGATTGTTTTCCTGGTAGAACAAAGGAGCTTGTATAATGAGGGGGAAGGTTTGTCAGCAGCTGTCTGAGCAGATAATGGCTAAATTGCACGCTGTCCTGAAAATACTATGGAGGAATGGGCAGGGGTAGGGAACATGAAAATAGGGGCATCTTCTCTTGCACTGGGAACATGGCCAGAAAGAGGCCCCGGCCTGGGGCTTCTTTTTTCTTAAAGCAAGTCTGTCTGGCCCACGTGGGAAGAAGGGGCTCAAACAGAATACTCTGGTGCCCCTCCCTTTCCATCACCATTGAGTTTGCAAACTGGACTGAAAGACCAAATAGCCAAATTGGAGAATTGCACTGCTATTTTAGCATTTTATACATAATACTCTCGAAAGGGGTTTCTCTGCGGAGCCTTTGCTAATCTCCTGAGTTGCCTTCAGAGGGGCTTCGGAGCCTTTGCTAATCTCTGAAGGCAACTTCGGAGGGATTTCGAAGCTGACTCCGAAGTCTTGGCTTTGGGGCAAACCCCCCCCCCCATGGGTGCCTCCCCTCCTGAGCTGCCTCTAGACCCCATTGCCAGATTGTAGTGGAAACAGGCTCCATACAATCTGGATTTTCAGGCTGAAGACCCCATTGTAGACCCCTTTAATGCGGTCTACATGAAATCCGGATTATAGGTCCTGAAGGACCCATTATGATCCGGATTTCCCTAGCTGTGGTGGAAACAAATGTGTCCCTAATGGGGTCTGTGGTGGAAATGGGGTCATCTGGCTCTCAGCCAAATGGGTCCTTAATGGGTGTTAAAATGGGTACTTAGTGACAGTAGAAAAACACCCAAAGTCTACTAGAATGGATGCCTAGGTACATCCTCCTGGCTGGGGAGACAGGCCAGCTGTGTCTAGAGGCCATTTGCAGGGAGTCAGGAGCAGTTTTTGCCTTCATTTTCTGCTTGAAGTTCCCAGAAAGCAATTGGTGGATCACTGTGTGAGACATGATACCAGAGATGCGCATGAATGTGTTTTTTTTTGACATTCTATTCTAATCAAATACCCGAAGACCCAATTCGATTCATATCTTTTAAATTTGAATTTGACAGGATTCGATTCGAATTTACCAAATTTGAATCTATTCGTTCAAATTTTTGATTCGAATCTGCACATACAAATGTCGACAACATTCGTATGTGCATGTACGCATCTTCCCCACATCTGTACACGTCCGTATGCATCCCGTAGTTATCCTGTATGCAACCTGTTTTCATCCCGTACAGATCTGTACAAATGCGTGGGAATGCAGCAAAGATGTGGATCTTCAAGTACACATCGTGTACAAACCCGTACACATACAAATGTCCAGATAATTCAAACAAATTGATCCAAAACTTGAAATTGGATTCGAATGTTTATATTTGAATTTCGGGACATTTGCGTTCGAATGTTGAAATTCGGCACATTTGAACGGCTTTTGAATGCCTGTGAATATTCGTGTCCTGATCCAGCAGGCCTTCTCTTAATCCATGGAGGATAATTATATCAATGTCTTCCAGAATGGATGCTTAGGTACTTCTTCCAGGTTGGAGAGACAGGCAGAATGGCTCTCAAGGCAACTTGCATTGCTCTTGTCTTCTGCTTGAGATGCCCAGAAGCAACTGGTGGGTCACCGTGAGTCAGGATGCTGGGCTAGACGGGCTGTGGCCTCATCCAGCTGGCCTCCTTATATTCTCACGTTCTTGTCGGCTCTCCTGTGCTGTTCCTCTTATACCTCCTTTCCCTGCTTCCAGTCAACGTTGTGGAGGCGCTTCAGGAATTCTGGCAGATGAAGCAGTCGCGCGGCGCAGATCTGAAGAACGGCGCCCTGGTGGTGTATGAGATGGTGCCCTCCAATAGCCCTCCTTACGTCTGCTACGTCACTTTGCCCGGAGGAAGCTGTTTCGGCAGTTTTCAGGTCAGAACGCCTTACCTGCCTGTTAATCTCGATTTCAAAAACAGAAACAAAAGCCCTTTGTCGTTTGCAGATTCCTCGGGGGCGCCCCAGTGCCGAACCAAAACTCACAATCCAATTCCAGTTAGGGCACATCAGAATATTAAGAACCAGTTGCTTAATGGCTGTATAAGCAGTTTAACGTCCATGAATTCCCTGAGAACTACTATGCCTTGCTCCCTGGCCCAACCTCTGTGGGCTGATGGCTTTTTTTTTTTTCCCTGAACTCTTCTCTAGTTTGTAAATCCAACACGAGCATCCAAAGTAAGCAGCGTGGAAATCAGAGCTGGATGTTTATAGTATAGGGTGGTTACAGTTTGGCTCTAAGCTAATTGGCTTTATTGACAGGCTCAGCCACGGTATTTCCTTCCCCACATCAGATGTGCTGACATCAGCAGCCAACATAATTCTTGCATTCTAGGTGGCTGCGGTGGGCAGAGGGTTGGAAACCCGTTCTTAATGACTTCAGGATGTTAGAGAATGGCGTTTCTCCGCGTCTCCGGTCTGCAGCATAACCTAGGGTGGGGTATAGCTGATCTGGTCCGAATGACTTCTGTTCTTCTGCCTGTCCAATCCCTCCCCCGTGGCTCCAGTTCTGCCCAACCAAAGCTGAAGCCCGGAGAAGTGCCGCGAAAATTGCTCTGATGAATTCCGTCTTCAATGAACACCCGTCTCGGCGAATCACAGACGAGTTTATTGAGAAGAGCGTCTCGGAGGCGTTGGCGTCTTTCAATGCAAGTCCTTATTTATTTTGATTTGTAGGGGCAGAATTAACGGGAAGCCTTGTGAATGTGTGGGGATCCTTCACATCTGGAAATCCTTACAGGGAAGGTTTTTAACAATGCTGGGAATGTCGTGAAAATAAACCAATAAACCCCTCAGCCGCCCTTCCCTACTCCCAACATAATCCTCTGCAGCAAAGATGGCCCTTCTTGTTCTGTTAATTTACGGTACTCCCTGGCACTTTCAGCGTCAAATGATGTGGAAGGTCTGTGGTACTCCAGCCCAACTCTGCTTCTGAACCTCTGAAATAATAGGGCTTCAAATGTCCTTGAAACTGACCGGCGTGCTTTTGATTGCCTTTCCAAGTGATAGAAACTCTCCTTCCTTGCAGCGCTGGGTGGGTTAGGGTTGAGTATTCTGGTGTAGCCTGTTCCCATATAGAGCTTCTCATGCCAGGGGTCTGCCTGGGACCACCTTCAGCAGTTAAGGAGATGGGGAGGCATGGGAGGGACTTTTCAGTGGTGGCCTCCGGGCTATGAAACCGTCTGCCCTCAGGGGTGCATCAGGCACCCTCATTTATGTGCTCAGGCAAGGGGTGAAGATGCAACCTCTTTACTCTGGCCTTGGGCTGAGGGATCTGGCATCCCTTCCCCACCAAGTCACGGCCACTGTTTTAGCTTATCCATTTTGAATGCTTTTAAAATGATGTTCTTGTGACTTGCCCTGAGACTTCTGAGTGTAGGGTGGGATGGAAACAAACAAACATAAATAAATAAATCTGTCATTGGTTTGTCCGGCTTGCGCATATCACGGTCCCTTAGCTTCTTCAGCATAGCATAAGTGAAATGCCTCCAGGGTTTCAAGCGATACCCAGGGAGGGAAGCTGACCCCTTTCTCTTTAACCTTTTGCTGTTTTCCTGCAGGGAAACCGAGAAGAAGCAGATAATCCAAGCACAGGCATCGGGGCTTTCCGTTTCATGTTGGAGTCCAATAAAGGAAAGTCCATGTTAGAATTCCAGGTATTTTCCTTAATTTAAATGCTCCGACCTGGTGCATAATTGGGGGCTGTCAGCTCTGACTGAAAAACTGCCAGAGGTAGAAACCAAGTTGGAAATGGGCCTGTTTCCCAGTTCAGCCACAAAATGCTGTCCTTACAGAATCAGGCTGCAACGTCTAGGCCTCTTCAGCCTTGAAAGGCAGCATTTAGGTGGGAACCTGATTGAAGTATGTAAAATCATGCATAGAATAGAAAAGGTGGAGAGACATTCTTTTCTCTATTACACATTAGAACCAGGAGGCCCTCTATGAAGCTGACAGGCAGGAAAGTCAGATCAGACAAGGGGAAGCATTTCTTCACCCAGAGGGTCATCGGCCTATCGAATGTGCTGCCACAAGAGGTGGGAACAGCAACCAGCCTAGATGACTTTAAGAAAGGGTTGACAAATTCATGGAGAACAGGCTACTGGAATGAATGGCCAGCTACTAACTCCAGGCTGGAGAGAGAGATAGGACGTCTCTCAAGGCCATTTGCAGGGATTCAAGAGCAGGTGAAAATTCTGCATTGGTCTTCTGCTTGAGATGCCCACAAGCAACTGGTGGGCCACTGTGTGAGATAGGATGCCGGACTAGATGGTCTAAGGCCTGATCCAGCAGAGCTCCTCTTACATTCTTATGTTCACCTACCCCAGTGGAGATATTAGTGCTTTTAAAATAGGAGTTCAGAGACTTAAGTCTACCTAACCCAGTGGAGCTTTGGTAAGAGACCGAAGGAGAGACCTCAGGCATTCCTGATTTGTTGTTAATCCTTCGTGTTGTGGCAAGTTCAGGAGTTTGTGCCCTGTATTTATTTTGGGTCTGGGGAGAGAGAATCCAGCCTGTCTAATCCTCTGCTTGCTAGAGTGGGGATTAAAGTTATCTCTCGCCCTGGCTGGATCTAAGTCTGTCCCCGCTTCTGCCTTTCAGATTGCCTAAGTAATTAAGTCTTAAAAGGCACCAGTGGCGGGTGGGTGAAGGTATTGTTAAAGGAATCCTCAGAGGGAAGCTAGAAAGAGTACAGTTTGATCAAGGGATAAGTAGCCTCCTCCCCCCCCCGCCCCAGTTCCACTGCTGGGGGGCTGGGTCGGAGCCAGGTGGCTTTTGAAAGTCTGACCCCTCTGCTTGGGCCTGCAGTCTGGAGTTAGCAAGACCGCCCTGCCCAGCCATCTCCTTTGGCCCAGATCCACAGATGATAACAGTCCAATCTTCTTACAGAGAAGGGTTTACATTAATAACCCTGTTTACACAAGGTCCCTCTGGTTTTCACTGTGTTATGTGGAGCAGCCTGCCTAGGAGAGATTTATGATGTGGGCCTTGGATTTGTCGTTCTCAGCCTGAATTCTGTTCCTTCAGACCTTGGGCCAAAGCTGAGTGGTTCTGGATTGTAAGCGGCCCAAAGCAGTTTGGGAAATAGCGTGCCACCCTTTGGCAGACGAATTTCCAACATTCTGCCATACCACAGGAGCTGCATCACTCTGAGGTGTTAGAACTGCCCTGCTGACAAGTCTCTTGAACCTTGCAAAGCCCCTGAGCCAAAGCTGGGATTTTCCTCGGGGACCATCTGATCCTTCCACCATATGACACCCTAACAGAAAGACAGTGGGGCGCAGCTGTGGAGGGTGGTTAATCCCTTCCTCCCTCAGCGGTAGCAAGATGCGTGGGTTGGGATTAAATTTCCAACGAGTCTGTAACAGGTCAAGAATTCCTGGGATTTTGGAATACAGATTTATTCGGCTTTGATATTTATCTCCCACGCCTCAGAAATATTCCCAGAGTACCGGGACAGGAATGGGAGGAAAATGCAATATAAAATGATCAAAATGGCAGAAGGGGTGAGAGCACGGGTCTAGTAACATGAATTAAAGAGTCCCTTGTCTCAGAGCTGGCAACTGAGGCAGCTTTTCCATGGGGTCATGAAATTAGCTGAAAGAGTTTGGTGTTGCCAGCATATGGATCCCACTGCTCGCATAAACACCCTCTTTACTCTTTAAATACGAGGTTGCAGGTGTTAAAAGAGGTGAACATTCCAAATGCAGAGGCTGTGTTTGCTTTTAGAACACCTTGCTATTTGGTCTTTAAAAGGGATGATATCTGCCCATGGGCCTCTCTTGAGGTTTTGTTACCTGAGATTGATGCTGACCAGTGGGTGACTTTGCTTTGGCAGGAACTGATGACCGTCTTCCAGCTTCTGCATTGGAATGGCAGCCTGAAGGCCATGCGCGAGAGGCAGTGCTCACGGCAGGTAAGCACAGACCTCCTGACTGTAGTGGAGGTGCCTAGATCCCAGCATGTCCTATTTCCTCTATTACATGGCACTGACTAGAACCAGGAGGCCCTCTATGAAGTTGATGGGCAGGAGAGCCACATCAGACAAGGGGAAGCATTTTCTCACCCGGAGGAACATCGGTCTGTGGAGTTCACTGCCAGAAGAGGTGGTGACATCAACCAGCCTGGATGGCTTTAAGAAAGGGTTAGACAGATTCATGGAGGACAGGTGTTTCAGTGGCTACTAGAATAGATGCCTAGGTACTGGCAGGATGCCTTTCAAGGCCATTTGCAGACTTGAAGGTTTTGCCTTTGCCTTCTGCCTGGGATGCCCAGGAGCAATTGGTGGGCCACTATGTGAGACGGGATCCCGGACTAGGTGGCCTGTTGCCTGATCCAGCAGGGCTCCTCTTAGCTTCTTATATCCCACGGTCTGCCCCATGTGTCATGCTGTTCCTCTGCTGATCTGCGATTTTTCTCACCGGGGACCTTCTCCATGTGGCTTTCCCCTTCTTCCTCCAGGAGGTGTTGGCTCATTACTCTCACCGGGCCCTGGATGACGACATCAGGAACCAGATGGCAATGGACTGGGTCAGCCGGGAGCAGACGATCCCGGGCGCGCTCTCCAGGGAGCTGGCCTCAACCGAGCGGGAGCTGGACGAGGCCCGCCTGGCCGGGAAGGAGCTGCGTTTCCACAAGGAGAAGAAAGACATCCTTATGTTGGCAGCTGGGCAGCTGGGCAATGGGCATTCTTCCAGCTGTTAGGAATTCCCCAAGGCCGGGGCACCTGGCTTTCCATTCTCTGCTCCATCCCACTGATAACTATGAAAAGGGATCCGGCTGAAAATGGCACCCATTTAGGAGAGGAAAATGACATCCCGCCCTATGCTTCCAAAGCCTGTCTTGGATTCTCACTTGGGCAACTTTCCCCAGTTCTGTCCGGTTGTGAAAAGTTGCCTCTGGCAGGTGAATCACCCTCATTAGTTCCCTTTTGAAGTCTGCTTGGATCAGACAGCATTTTGAAGTCTGGAATTTTGTAACATTTGTTCCAGTTGTAGCTTCTGTTCCAAATCTACCCTTGTGGTTCTAGGAGCGAGCACAGGCGGCCCCTTGGAAGAGCAGAGGCCCATTTGCACATTTTCAAGCTTCTTCCTTGTTAAGGGTGTTTGTATAGATTTGGTACTTGCCTCTTCCCTGCCCTTTCTTCTCATGGATGGAGAATTTTTTTTTCAGATTTCTTATAGAGCACATTTTGAATATAGCCTTTTGATGTTGAAGAGACTTTAATGTTCAACTAGACCTCGGTTCTGTCCAGGTACCGTCCACAGTTATAAGTGGAAATGTAGCAGAATGTTTCACTTAGTAACAAGTTAGGTGAAGGCCCTGGTGCCGTCGGCATAGTTTAATTTATTCCTTCCCACTCACCAACTGAAAAGCACAGCACTTGATGAAAAGTAGCCGTTTATTCTTACAGCAACTTACTATCAGTGTTAGAAATAGGCTTGATGTAGAAGGCAAAGTAAAAGCCTCTTCGCTGTGTTCTCATGTCCCGGGAAAGCAGCGCTTGGCATTTTCTGTGAAGTGCAGATGGGCCGCCGAAGGCCTTTGCATGGTGAGAGCCGGATGTGGTGATGGCTGGCACAGGGCTACTGCTCAGTTGAGGTGCTCTCAAGCCAGGCTTTCCCAAATATTTTGCTCCCTGGCCCCAGGAGAGTGGGAGTTTTTCACCCGCCACCCCCCTTATGCCTTGCCATAGAAATTCTCTCGTGTCAGGAAGAATTGAGGTGAAAGAAATAATCATCCCAAAGCTGGACTTGAAATGGAAGAATGAAAATTATAGATTTACTCAGAAGTTGCGCGTCGTGGTTGGTTTGGAACCAGGACAGATGACCCAGAAGTCTCTTGTATCTTGCGATCAACCGGCCTGAAAGGGCCTGGTTGCGCTTTCTGTTCTGGCTTCTTCCTTGTACTGCTGCAGGAAGGTCACTCCTCAGGGGCTTCATCTGCTTCCCAGTGGAGTCATCTGCTTCAGTAGGCCTGCCTGAGCAAATCCAAAATCCCACAGTGCACTGGGAGTTGGAGGCTTCAAGGCTCAGACTGGGACAAAGGAGGAAACCAAACAAAAGACCAGTTCAAAACGGGGTGTGTGTGGCTATGGCCTCCCCCTGACGCTACCATGGAATGCTGGGAATTGGAGTCTAGAAATGTTGGGGGGTTTGAGTCAAAGATGTGTGGTCTAGGGTGCCACTTCAGAGGATTCCTTGAGCAGAGTAGCCTTTCATTGCAGCTCTTCGCTTGTCAAATGCCTGATGTTCAAAAGACTGATTTTATCAACGCGCAGCTGAAAGGGAATCCTTAGTCCCCGGGGCAAAATGTGTAAGTTCCAAAAGATTTCTCTACTTGCAAGCTGACGTTCTTTTTGTATACGTACGTGCACTTTTTAAAACCATGTACTGAAATTAGGAGCAGGACTCTTAAATAGCAATACTGACAACCTGTATATAGGGAAGGTTGCTTTCCAAGGGCTCGGGAGGCCGAAGGGCTGTGTGGGAATTGGGCGGCTGGAGTTCCAAGGGAGAGGCTGGGCTAGAGGGGAAAATCTGGTGAAGTGAGGACAAGCTGCCTTGGGCTCTGCCCTGTTTGCTTGCACAGGGGCGTGTGTGTAAAAACAGTCTCTTCACAAGCAGTGAAGATTATGGACTCTTAAGAGATACGGTGTTTATGAAACCCAAGGAGGACCGCGCAACTCTGAGCAACAGTCCCCTTGGGAGTTTTCACATGCACAAAGAATTCAGCTCACCAGGTGTCGGATTAGAAAGCCATGCACCTCCGAGCCAGGCAGGGCTGAGTCCAGATTCGGGCTGAAGTCTTTGCCAGGTCTGTAGCCCGGAGTATCAGGTCGAGGGTTTGCGACACACAGGCGCAACACCTTGCTTCAGCTGGCCCTGATCTGAGTTTCATCCTTGCTTCTCCTATGACTTGCTGCCGTGTTCTTTAGCCCTCTGAGCTGGAAGGCCCTTGACGCCTCCATCCTCCTCATCTTGCAGGGTGGCTGTGGTTGAGGAACCTCAGCCGGAGGCCGCAATTCACCGGGACCAAAGCCTTGCAACAACTCCTCTCCCTTTTGTGCAAGATGACTAGATTCTTCAGGCAGCATCGAGGCAGCGGCTGTTGTGGTTATGGTCCCAAGCTTTGCAGGGTGGGGTGGAAAACTCTAGAAGGCACAGTTGTGTGGCTGTGGGCAGTTAAGGAGCTGTGCTTTGTACAATTTTGAGTGCTCACTGCCTCAGATTTTCAGACTTTAGCTTTTCCTCCTTGCACATTAAACCATAAGTAACAAAATTCCTCCGCGTTTGGGATTAAATGCCATGGTTGCCTTCCAAAACACTGCTTGTAGAACAAAAGCTCTTTTTGCATGGGACCGATCCTGGTTCTGCTTTTGACAAACAATATAGAAAACTCCTTGGCAGCTGGATGGAAGGAGAAGTTAAAAGGATTCCCACCTGCCCCTTGCTGGGTTCAAGTGTGTCCTGGGGGAGAGGGGGGCGACAGCCTGGCTAGACCTAATCTGTTAGGTGATCTTTAGCTGGGTCCTTTGTGTTTCTACCCTGTTTGCAGCAGGGCTTTGGTATCTTAGGAAATAATCTTCCAGCTGTTTGTCATGGGCAGTGATGGCGGGTAACTGACATGGCGTGTGTTTTTGCCAATAGCTCTGTATAGCAAAGAGAATGTGGAGGGAGGCTTGAGTTCTTCCTCTGTTCTTTAAAACCAACAAGACCTTAGACATCTCTTTTGTTGGAGATCGATACAGGATCAGGCTGACGTCTCAACTTTTAATTTTCTTCTTGCAATACGTTCACTGTAGTGTCCATGCGCCCAGTTCTGTGATGATAAGAAACGCTGACATGGGAGGGTAACCAACAGCTGTTGTTTGGATGCTGTGTGGAGACACGGCTGGGGGACACTGAATTAGGAGGGAGCAACCAGTAAGCCTTGTTCTGCTGTCCAGTTAGCCAGACTGAGAATTATGGTGGGACTGGGTCGGATGGCCTCTGGATACGTCCAGTGGCTGGACAGGGTTCAATTCCCACACTCCCCAATTCATTTGATTCCTCCCGTATATCCAGTAGTATTAGGGCTCTGCTGAAGTCAGTGGGACTCAGATCTGGGCCCCAGACTTTTATATCCCCAGAACTGTTTTCCAGTGACCTGAGCAGCAGCCAAGAAATGCAGAAAGCTGGAGGTGCTTCATAAGGCCGGCCAGTTCCACCTTGGCCACCCCACCGCTGTAGCGGCAATCAGGCCGCTCTCCTTTCTGTGCCCTTCAGACCGCAGCAATCTCTTGACCAGGGCAGCCAGTGTTGGTTGTCACTGCCTACGTGGGGTTCAAGTGACTCCTTTCTCTCGGCTTTGCTGGCGTGTGCTTTGTATACCTGAATTAATAAACCTATCTCATTCTTTTTATATATATATATTTTTATATACGGCCTGTTCACCTAATAGTATTAACATTTAAATGCATTTATGAGATGGAATCACAAGCAACTCTGATGTTATGTGGAGGTTGCAAACACTATTCTCACTTCCTTGGATTTGTGACATCTTCCTAGAAGTAGACGACGGTTTCACGTCCTTCTGCACAGAGCACCAGCTTTGAAATTTCTCCCAAGGAGAGAGAGACATCAGACCTTTGCCTCTGGGCAGGGCCCAGCTGTCACCCAGACACAAGACGTACCTTAGGTTGCCTTCCCCCTCCTGACCGCGTTGGGTGCTGTTTTTCTAGTCCAGCAGTTAGTTTCGTACAGTCTGTGTTTTTCCTTTCACTCTATCTTGTATGGTCCAGTACCTATTTTGTAATGCATACTTTTATACAATAAAGTAATTTTTGGGGGGTTCACAAACTTTCTGGTTGTTGTTTTTCCCACACAGAGGGTCATTGGTTTATGGAATTTACTGCCAAAAGAGGCGGTGACAGCAACCAGTTTAGAGGGCTTTAAGAACGGGTTAAATAGATTCATGGAAGACAGATGAATTGATGGAGAGAGGCAGGAGGCCTCCAAAGGCCATTTGCAGGGAGTCGAGAGCAGGTGAAAGTTTTGCCTTTGTCTTCTGCTTGACATACCCAGAAGCCATTGGAGGAGACGGGCTGTGGCCTCATCCAGCAGGGCTCCTCTTAATTCATGGAAGACAGGTAAATCAATGGCTGCTAGAACAGGTGTCTAAGCAGGATGCCTGTAAAGGTCATTTGCAGGGAGTGGAGAGCAGGTTAAAGTTTTGCCTTTGTCTTCTGCTTGAGATGCCCAGTGGGCCACTGTGTTAGATGAGATGCTGGATTGATGGGCTGCATCCTACTCCAGGAGTTTTTCTTATGTTCTTAGCATTCTGAAACAAAGCCTTGTGAGGCTATATTTTGCCTCTATTCTGAAGCATGCAATATCACCATCAAAACCTACCCCAAATGAGTTCCAAGTGCCTGGCTAAACTAAAAAGCCTCCCTCAAAGTAAGTGTCTGATGCACTTATAGGGGAAAGGGCTTCCACATCCCAGGGGCCACCACTTAAAAAGCCCTTCCACAGACAGGGCACCTGCCTTGCAAAATGTAAAAACCCAGCCCTGGTTTAAAGTTCCTACTTTTCAACCACAGCTTTCCAATTCTCCCCAGGTTGATTTACTTTAACCGAACCCACGAAACCTGCAAATTTTCAGCTGACTCTTAATCAATACCTGTCCGGGAAAGCTGCCAGCACACTCACAAGCACACAGCTGACAAGAGGTTGCTCAGCAAAGGCACAGCCCAAACGACGCCCGCAAAGAAGAAATCCAGAAACAGTCCAAGTCCAGGGTTAATGAGAGTCATACAAACAGTCCAGTCTGAGGTCAGGGCAGCCAGAAGGATGGTCAACAGTTACGTTCCAAGGTCTAGGGTTCCAAGCAGTCCAGGAGTCAGATACAGCAGAATTCTTTTAAGGTAGACAAAGGGCTTGGGCGTCTGCCCGATGTTTTATCTTTACAGTTGAATTCACAGCTGCAGGTGATCCACATGTCTCTGGGCAAGTCTTTTTGATCATCTTAACCCTTCCTTCTCTGCTCTCCTTTGCTTAAAGCTAGGGATCTCTAGGCTCTGCTGCTCCATGTCTCCCACATCCTGCACTTCTGCTGTGGTAGGGCTGGGCTGCTGAACCCCAGGCTCCAATGGGGCTGGGGGGTCAGAACTGGGTCCTGGCATCACCTCAGGTTCCTCCTGTACCTGAGGAAGTGAGTCCTCCTCATCCTCTGAGTCCTCCTCCTGACTGACCATGACAATACCCCTCGTCTTACTATCATGTTCAGGGCTTCCCAACAGAACCTGCTGGGTTTTTAATGCAGTCTAAGCCACCTGGAAACATTCCTGGGCTTTTATGGAAAGCTCTGAGGTCCCACAAGAACAGGAAATGTTAAAACACAGAGAAGGCTGGAAGGTTCTGCTGGGCTCCTTGAAGAAAACACAACTTGGGTATTTTTCTAAAAAAAATTCTAGGGTTTTTCCCCCTTTAATGATCTTTTGAATGCTGCTTTCAGAGAGTGACTTCATCTTAAAAAAAAAA
>MTQE01001798.1:7235403-7261748 GCA_014337955.1 Aspidoscelis marmoratus | reverse complement strand
GAAGGAAGGAAGGAAGGAAGGAAGGAAGGAAGGAAGGAAGGAAGGGTTCCTATTTCTCTGGACAATTTGCACAGCTTCAGATTGTACTTGCAAAAGCCAAGAAAGGAGTCTGGAAACGGAGGCAGAGCCTGAGGCATTTCTCCTTGTACCTGTGAAGTCTCAGAAGAACGGAGAATCGTTGCTCTCAGGGTATCTCATCTTCAACTGGTTGCTTACAAATAAAGCTACGGTGTCTCTCCTTGGCTTCCCACCCACACCCATCAGCCATCTATTGAGTCGGATTTCCGCTCCAGACGGTTCAAATATCAGCGTCTGTTCGCCGTTCTTTACTGGCACCTTCGATCCAAGCGGGCTATTCGGGTTTCACGTTCACTTCCAATAAAACCTCAGCTCTGGCACTGAAAGGCAAACTGAAATGTGTTTGAAACTAGCCAGGGACAACCCTATTTGACCCTTAAGTTAAAAGCTTCTGAGCACATCTTGGCTGTGTTCACACCTAGCTTTTAATCCAGCTTCAGTCCACTTTCAGAGCAGAAGGACACATCGGCAGAGTGAACGGTCATTTACTTTCCACAGTATTTCACCCAGAGGCGGGTTTTCTGAGTTAGGAAATGCTGAAAGGAATCAGCTTACCACTTCACTGGTTGGTTCTCTCATTCTGAAACTGGACTGAGGCTGGATTAAAAGGTAAGTGTAAACGCTGCCCAAGAGTGCTTTCCTCCCAGCTTTGGGTGATAAGATATCACAGCCAGGAAACAGAAATTAACATGGGCTGGAAAATGATTTCCAGGTAATTGTGGCTTCCCCAGCTCCCACCAATGCCAATAGAAGAAAATACAGGGTGGGGGAAGGAGATCATGAGCACCAACCTTGCCCACCCCTAATGGCTTTTTGGGTGGGCAAGAGAAAGAAAGGAGGACAGACCTTTGCAAAGATCCTGATCCTGATACAGCCTTCTGATGTTAAAGGGGTGGGGACCAGTGACAGAGGCTTCTCTGTGCTGGCCCCCATCCCATGGGATGGCCTCAAGTGCCATTAAGTTGCACATTCTGACAGATGGTGAAGAAGAAGAGTTGGCTTTTCTACCCCGCTTTTCTCACCCATTTCAGGGGACTCAAAGTGGCTGGCAAAGCTTCTGTTCTTCTCACTACAGAACACCCTGTGAGGTAGGTGGGGCTGTAAGAGCTCAGAAGAGAGCTGTGATTAGCCCAAGGTCACCCGGCTGGCTTCATGGGGGAGGGTGGAATCAAACCCGGTATTCCCAGATACGAGTCCAGCTCCCTAACCACTAAGCCAAGCTGCCTTTCTCACTTTCTGTATGCATTTTCCATACAGAGACAAATAGGCTGAAGGTAAGTTTTCCATTTTCCTGTCCTGCCCCATGAGCACCTTCTGCCCATCAAAGCCCCAGAATGGCCTCCTGGTCTCGGGGGAGGCAAATGACCTCTCCCATGCCACCTTTCCTGCAAACACTCCATTTCCTGCAAAAATGGCTTTTGAGCCTGGGAAAGCGTCAAGATTCTCTGGAGAGGTCCTGCTATGGGTTCCACAAAGCACAGAATGTCACCTCGTGATGGTCCACAGCTAGGCCTTTTCTGTGATGGCCCCTCGCTTTGATAATCACAGCATACAGGCACCTACAGGAGATATATCTCTTCCCCCAGGCTTTCTCCTGTG
Source organism: Aspidoscelis marmoratus (assembly GCA_014337955.1). Classification (NCBI taxonomy): domain Eukaryota; kingdom Metazoa; phylum Chordata; class Lepidosauria; order Squamata; family Teiidae; genus Aspidoscelis; species Aspidoscelis marmoratus. Next base: position 7,260,071 of record MTQE01001798.1, on the reverse strand, counting down.
TGTTTTCCCCCCCTAACCCACCCAACTTTAAATATGTTTTTAACACGTGTCATCTTCAAGTGTTTTTATGGCCCTTTAAGCGTTTGCTTTTATTTCTGAAAACTGCTGTGTGATTTCCTTTGTAAGGGGAGCTGGTCTATCAATGTTTTGAACAAGTTAGCTCATTCTGTTGGAAGCACCTCCAGCTTCTCCATCTCTTCACCTGCACTTCTTCACCCAGAAGGTCATCAGTCTGCTGGGACTCTAGAGCAGGAGAAGGTTTGTCCTTGTCTCTGCTTGAGATGCCCGTGAGCATTTGGTGGGCCACTGTGTGCGACAGGATGCTGGACTAGATAGGCTGTGGCCTGATCTAGCAAGGCTTCTCTTATGTTCTTATGTTCAGTCTATGGAATTTGCTGCCGGAACAGGTGGTGACAGCTACCAGCCTAGATGGCTTTAAGGAAGGGATAGACAAATTTATGGACGACAGATGTATCAATGGCTACTAGAATGGATGCCTAAGTATATCTTACAGGTCGTGGGGACAAGCAGGATATTTCTAAGGCCACTTGCTGGGATTCGAGAGCAGGAGAAGGTTTGTCCTTGTCTCTGCTTGAGATGCCCATGGGCAATTGGTGGGCCACTGTGTGCGACAGGATGCTGGACTAGATGGGCTGCGGCCTGATCCAACAGGGCTCCTCTTATGTTCTTATGTATCTCCAGCTGTCATGCAATTGTTACTCAGGAGAAACGATGAGAACAGAAAAAACTCAGAAGAGAGAAAACAAAACACGCTTAACCACATTTGAGATTCAACTGAGACACATCCTTAATTTTATCTACACACACTCACACACACCCACAAAATAAATACAGTTGCTCTTTGTTTCATATAACATGTATATAATTATCTATCTAGCTATCAATCTATCTATCTCTATTGGTCCATATAGGACTTAGCACAGAAAAGCTCTTACGGTTGGCATTTCACCTCCCGAAATATTGTGCGTTAGGCCACAGGGGCAACATTGTGCTTATACCACAACTGGAAGAGAAATGACCAAGAACTTGAAATCAAGCTGGAAAAAGAAGAAGTGATTTTCACTATAAGGAAACAAGGCCTGAATAAAGTACGGAAGGCTGTCTGTCAGACTGGGAGGGGGGAAATTCATTACAAGGCCAAGAAACAAGGGTTGGAAGAGAAGCGCACAAAAGAAAGAAGATCCTAAACTGTGGTATCTTCTTCCCAGTGCAAGATTTGAACATAAGGACCTGAAAAGCTGGCAATTGGATAACTAACAATCACCCGCAGAGTGCGGCATTCCACGCCTGCTTCTCACCAGCAGCATATATTTGGAAGTCGTGGAGTTTTCATAAACGGCCAGTAGCTCCTCTGCTCCACTTTCCAAAGCAGAAGCGAAAAGTGAAAACGGAGAGTTTGCAAACTGGTGACTGGCATGAGAGACCAGAGCATTTGGGGCCCTGGGCTACCATACTGCCCCCACCCACCCCCTGCCATCCCAATATTTCTCTGTTGGTTGTTTTTTTAAGGCCATCTCATGAGATTCATTGCTAAACATATCACCACCACCCCTTAGAATGTTGAGCGACTGTTCAGTGTCTGGAAGGAAACCGAGTGATTGGCTCGGCTAGCCAGCACTTTATCCAAGCTCCAATTCTAAGAGAGAGGCTGGGGGCAGGCACAGAAGGTAGGGACTGTTGGAAATTGCAAAGAAAGAGTCTAAAGAAATACACTTGAAAGGTGGTGGGTGGATTCACTGGTCTTCTCTGAAGTCGATCCTCCACCGCAAATTCCTGTTTCAGCCAACGTCACCAGAGCACGTATTTCCAGGTCAGATCACAACACTACCTGGGGTGTGTTGGACTTTGGAGACAAGCAGTGAACCGGCAGGTAAACCTTGTGGTGCTTTTCTGCTGGAGAAAAGGAGGGTTCTGTGTGTGTATCCACCTGAATTAAAGGAGGGGTTTGTGCAAAAACAATATTCGGCCGCACAGAAAAGGTGGGCACCGTACAGCTGAATATGCACCAACATTTGGGAGTCAGCATGGGGCCTATGTGGAAGGAAATGCCACCCAGCATTCTGGAAAGAGGGCTGAGGGTTTCTGTGGATTTGACTGAAGGCGTCACGGCTTCGCCTGCATCAGCCAAACTCCACATCACTGAATTTACCCTTGCATGATGAAAGGGCTGTTTCAGCACCCCAGAGAGTGCCTGGGGGAGACTGAGGGTGGAAGGGGTTCGATTTCAAGTGTTCCAAGTTCTATTGCTTTTGACTAACTGACGGCTAGAAGCTTCGCCCTGGGATCCTTTGATATCAAAGTCATTTACAGACGCAGGTCGGTAGAAAGAGCCCTGTTTGGCCGAATGGAGGTGGGTGGGGGGGCACCAAAGGACCACGTGTCCCCAGGTCTCAAAAAGAGCAGCAGCAATAAGTAGACAGGGCTTCCTGTGTCTGCCTTAGATACTGAAACCCGTTTCCAAGGGGAGGAACTTCCGCAGTGGTTCTTCTCCCAAGTATTCTTGGATTCAAGGTCGGAGAGGCTACTGGGAAGCCCGGGGGGAGGACGGGGAGACACAGAATTTGCAAACTGTGTTCCAATGATGGTGAGTGAAATTAAGCAAAGCTACTGCTTGGGACTAAAGCAGGGGAAGAGGTACTTAGCAGCTTGGAATCATCCCAAGGGCATTTATAAGGATGTACCACCTTCCCTGATGTAGACCACAGTAGAGCTGAGAGGGTCAGAGGGATTCCTGGAGTGTCCCTTTGCCCCCCCCCCAAAAAAAAAAATCACTGAGAAATCACAGGGCCATCCCTGAGCCTTGGTAGGGTGAAAGAGCAATTCAGGCACCTGGCGTGCCAGACCGGCTCTGCACTTCCACTGGAGTAATGGAGAATGCCCATACCCACCTCATCCTGAGGATGTCTGAGGAAAGAGGTACCTCCCCTTATATGTCAAAACGAGGGTGTCTTGGTTGTCAGAATGAGGGTATCTTTGATGCCTTTGTGTCGGGCACCAGAGATGTTGTAAACAATGCCTTTTGCCTCTTAAAAAGAGATCTCAGAGGTTAGTTTGGGAAAAGCCCCCTGGCAGCTTAGATGGACTCAGAACTGATTCAAAAGTGATCCCACACTTTCCTAGAAGAAAGAAGAAACCCAATGGAGCTCTAATCCATGCAACGAGAGCATAATAATCCAAGGAAGTTAGAGCTCTCTCATCCTCCTCACCCACCATTTGATCCCTCTATCTAAGCGAAGGAGACCCAGGTCAGCCTACCTGTCCTCAAAAGTGAAAAGGTTCCTACCTCCATGCCCTTGAAATCGAGCTTGTAACCCAGGATTCCCTGTTGTACCTGCCCTGATTTCGAACACGGACAAAGGAACTAAAACCCAGCAGCATTCTAAGAAATACACCTGGTGGCTGATGCAGGGACAGCTGAAGCGCAAAAAGCCTTTGAACAGGCAGTTCACAAGACAGGCACCAACTTCCCATTTAAAATGTTGTCTAAAATTATTTTCAGCCGTGCCGGAGGAGGTCACTCCATGCTGCTTTTGCACAGAGAATCAGCGTGCCTCTCTTCTCCAACTTTTGAGCTCCTGGCAGCTACCTCGGTTTCCCCAAAGTATGGAATACAAGTATTGGGTCAGCTGGCTGAGATATTGTTGAGTCAGTCGCAGAAGCTGATATTTGACTGGGTCTTTCCTGCCCCCCCCCAAAAAAAACCCTAGATCACTGTCGTATGACCTTGCCGAATGGTGTAGCTACGTGGGCAATGTCCCCTCTCGAATATTCTCTGTTTGAAGATCTGTCTCATTACCCTGGCCTTGTGGTGCTGTCTCTGGCTCTGAATCTGGAAAGTCAAGTTCAGCGAGGATTATAAATATGGTGGCTATGACACGGAACACCAAAAACGAGGGGGGAGTGGGGAGACGCAGAAACCCAGCTACGAAGACGTGGTGGGCCCAGAGGCCTGGAAGGAGAGCAGGATCCGCGTGGAGAGAAGGCTCTCTGAGTCCCAACGAAGCAAGGCGAGGTCACCAGGAGGTTGCCCTTCCCTGATGTCTCCTCTTTTTTCTTTTTAACCGGCCACCGAGTCGCCTTGGGCTATCAGGCTCTGGAAGCTGACCAGTTGCTTCATCTGCTCGGTTTGCATGGAATGCCTCCGCAGCAGCTTCTTGGTCTTGGGGGAAGCAGGGGTCAGGGGGATGCGGCCCTTGTGGGCTGGTGAAGGCGGCTTGCCGTTGCTCCGGAGGTCACGGATGGGAGGGTGGGGGTTGAAATGCAGCGGGGGGAGGAAGCCGGGCCGGGTGTGGGTAACGTGGTCCAACAGCAAGGTCCCCGAGCCCCGTCTCTCAAGCAGGCTAGGACTCCTGCGTCGTATAGTGATGGGAGAGACGGCGTTCGGGATGCTTTCCAAACTCTCCCGCGACGAGCTGATCGGCAGCGTCAGGGGGGACGCATTGTACTTCCTTCTCTCTATGGACGTCCGGCCCGAGTCGGGGGAGCCTGGGATTGACTCAGGACACAGGGAGTCAGGTTCATAATGGCTCAAACAGTTCAGCTTGTGGTGAGCCAGCGCCTGTGGGCCGAGACCCGGGACACTTTCTTGGGCCTCGGGAGCTGTGTTGCGTCGGGAGAGAGACTGGTGCAGCTGGCTGAAGTGGACTTTCTCTGCCCAGGCGGCTTCCAGGCTGGAGACCTCATCTGCTGACATCTGGTGGGCAGCCATTTTGAGGCAGGATGACTCCTGGCCTTCCATGCTGTGTCTTCGAGACAGCGGAGGCCTCTTGGAGAGGCTCAGGCCATTCATCTCCGCCATCAGCCTCTCATCCGGGGTCCGGGCCTTCTCCTGGTGAGACATTGCCAGGACGGAGGGTGCCACCAGGCCCCACGGTTCTGAGTTGAGCCTCTTCAGCTGCTTGGGGCGGGATTTGGGTGGCAGCACAGGGTCTTTTTCTTCACCCTCCTTTGCTTTTGTGAGCGGCAGAGGTGAGCAGCCAAGCCTGGAGGACAGGGTGAAGTTGAAGACGTCCCGTTCTTCCTCCTTCTCGCTGCTCCCTGGGGACTGGGTGGTCCTCACCTCGATGTCAGAAGGCGACATGCAGAAAGCTGGTGAATGCTTGTCCTCGATGCCCGGCGAGGGCGGCGAATTCAGGTACTGCTTGGTCTTCTTGGTGCCTGAGGGGGACGTGTCAGTGGTAATGATGATCACCTCCTTTCCTTTGGCCTTGCAGGCATCCAGGAGAACTTGCAAGGTCTCCCGGTCCCCCTTGTTGATGGCATACACCAAAGCAGATGACCCCGAGTAGTCTTTGGTGCTCGGGTCAGCCCCGTGGGCCAGCAAGACTGTCGCCACCTCAGCGCCAGCCCCGTCAGCGCAGGCATGCATCAGGGCAGACTTCCCTGTCTTATCTGGGATGTTGGGGTCGGCGCCGTTCTCCAGGAGGTACCTCACCATCCGGGGCTTGTTCTGGGGGTCCTCATAGGGGGCGATGCAGGCCGCAATGAGCGGGGTCTCACCCTGGGCGTTCCCCTCGTTAATGTAGGCCCCGCCCTCCAGCAGCAGGCGGGTCAGGCGGAATTTGCCCTGCCAGACGGCCTTCAGCAGTGCGCTGCCTTCCGTGTGAACCATGGCTGTGGCGGGACGCGTGGCTGGCGTGGGGCAGCAGCAGGGTCACGGGCCGGGGGTGGGAGAAGAGCCCAGTACCTCAATGCGGACCATGGCCTGGACAAAGGAAAGAAGGAAAGGAAGAACAAAAGGTTCATGGGAGAGAAAGGAGAGCATGAGATCTTTCCCATTACTAGCTGGAGTCCCCGGGCTCAGAAGATCTTGACATCTGTAAGAACATAGCAAGTGGCCCCCTGGATTAGAACTGTGGCCCATCTAGTCTAGCATCCTGCTCTCCCAGTGGCCAACCAGTAGCAGGACGTGAATATTTGTGACATTGGCTGTTCGTACGAATTTGGACAGCCGTACACAAATCGAACGTTACGACATGGGTACATTAACATTCGCATGAATATAAGTGTTTTGGAGCATTCGTATGAATAGTTCATGCATTCGTTAAAGTGGGGATACATATCCAATACGTATGTGTTTGTATAGGATCCATATGTAGGATCCGTATCCAGGATCCGTGTGCATTCATATCGGATATCCGTACGAATTCACACTAATACATTCGTATCAAATAGAATCCTACCACATTCGAAGGGGATCTATTCGAACGAATACAAACTTTCTAATATTCGATTTGTTACGAATCAAATGCCCCAAAACCCATTTGTGCACATCTCCAGTGGAGACGGCATGCTCTGCTCAGAAGTCCCCCAGCAGCTGCCCTTCATCTATGGCCTTTTAGGACCACAGGCAGGCAGCTGCCCTCAAGGTTAATAGCCATTGGCTGCCCTGACTTGCATGGTTGATGAACCTAAGAAATGCTGCCCTGGATCAGACCCAAGGTCCATCTAGTCCAGTAGCCTGTTTTCCCAGTGGCCAACCAGATGCACTTGGGAGCCCACCAGCAGAGCACGAGCACTGGGTCTTTGCAGTCCTGCTATTATCTCCTTCATAAGGAGACCATGACCAGACGGTCACGGGATATAGACTCACTCACTCACTCACTCACTCACTCACTCACTCACTCACTCACTCACTCAATCAATCAATCAATCAATCAATCAATCAATCAATCAATCAATCAATCAATCAATCAATCAATCAATCAATCAATCAATCAATCAATCAATCAGACCCTGCATTGGAGCTAGGGTCCCTCTTTCTGAATGTGGACAATGGGTAATAGGGAAGTTAGGTCTCTTGAACAAGGATCTCCAAGAACAGCTTTCCTCAAGAAAAATAGCCAGGCTTCAAGTGGCCAGCTTCTCTAGAGCTTTTCTAGAGGCAATCAGAAGCTACAGCTGAGCGGTGTGGGAGGGCGACCTCTCTTCCTGCCCGGCTGCCTTGCTAATCCCGCTGCCCCCGCTGAGGCGCACGTCTCCCTGCCAAAGCTGGCAGGCAAGAGCAGTCCCCAGGCAGTGGCTGCTGCTGCTGTGGGCACGATGGGCAGCTGGGCCTTCTGGGTGCCGCATCCTAAACCGTCTGTTTTGCCTTGGAATCTCATCCCCCGGAGTCAGAACGGAAAAGGGTAATGAATTCATAGATGCTTGAGACTCGCTTCTCGTTGCTGGAGCCCCAGAAGAGACAGGGAGGGTTTGTCAAAAGGTTGGCGTACACTTCACAGGCAACCGCTTCCCCCCCACCTCTGACGGCACCAGCATCTTGCACCCAGAGGCTGAGCAAAATGGATGCAGCCTCAGGCTCCAAACTCCCATCTCTCTCTCTCTCTCTCTCTCTCTTCTTTTCTGCCTTATTAATCAATGGATGCATTCCTATGTTACCCCCATACAGGCAGCTGGAAGAAGAATAAGAAGAAGAGTTGGCTTTTCGACCCTGCTTTTCTCACCCATTTAAGGGGACTCGAAGCAACTGACAAAACTTCTGTTCTTCTGTGAGGCAGGTGGGGCTGTGAGCGCTCAGAAGAGAGCTGTGTCTAGCCCAAGGTCACCCAGCTGGCTTCATGGAGGAGTGCAGAACCCGGTATTCCTAGACAAGAGTCCGGCTCCTTAACCACTAGATGGCTACAGAGCAATACTGGAGAGGTCCTTCACCCAAGGCAAGAGTGTTGCTGGCTGTCGAGACATTTTCTGACTGGTGACATTAAGCAATACACACAGAAAATGGGCCAGGAAGTTGGGCATTTTCTGGGCGTCAGTTAACACCCAGAAAATGATGGGACTGGCCAAGGGTGGCAAGGGGGTTGCAGGGCTTTCCTGCTCCATGAATGGGACTTCTGGGGGCAGATTTCACCCTCAGAGGAGAATTGGAAGCACCCCGTCACCTGCTGCATTCTGATGCCCACATCACTCCTGCCATGAACTCCTTCCAGGGCTGTTCACAAAAATGGCCAACCTCCTGGCAGCCTCGATGGGCCAGATTTAAAATGAGGTGGGTTGCATTTGCAGGGACCTGATGGGCACCATTAAAATGGCAGTGGGGAGGGTCCTTTCTCCTCCCCTCCCACCCTTCCTACCCTTTAAAAAGCACTTGAGGTCCCCCAGTTATCCATATGCCCCACAGCTGTTCAGCAGCAGAGCTGCTCATTATTCCCGGCTGTAATATCTGCAAATTTTGTGCATCCGTAATTCCACCATTCTATAGGACATTAGTATCCATTGCTTAATTGATTTTGACAGATAGGCCCTAGAGACTGGCACTTTTCACAGTTCTTTTTCTTCCCTGGAGGAGGTTTGAAACTGTAGTTAATAGAGGGATGTGTTCCCACTTAGTTTGGACTAATTTTTTAGCCCCATTTGGACTATTTTTTAATCCGAATAGAATGTTTGACAATTATTCTGGATATAGCCATCCCCATTCAGAACAGGACTTTTAACACCACCACCACCACCCCAGGACAAAGCCTCCCTGTGATCAAAACAGCAACACTTCCCCCTTCTCACTCCCTTTAAGCTGAAGCCGGAGAGCTTTAGTTAAAGGCTGGTGCTTTAATTTTTTTTCTAAACCCTGCCTCCAATCAAAGCAGCCATTGACGTTACTGGGAAATGTGCGCTCAAGCAGGTCAGCGCAGGAGCAGAGCACAATCAGAAAATGGGGGTGAGCTGCTCATGCTTTTGCTTTAAAGCCTTTTTTGCTGATATGTATCCTTCTGATTATTGTTATCAGCTACTGGAATGTAGCTACATTCCTAGTACCTGGTAAGAAAAATCAGAAAAGATACATGTGTATCTGGCAAAAAGGTTTTAAAAACGAAATGGAGCTCTCCCCTCAGGGCTCTAACATTGTGGGCATGGAAGCTTTGCATCTGTGACATCCCACCCACAGCTGGCTGGCATTGGCCAGAAGGCTAGACCTCCACCCCAAATAGCCCGATACTGTTCCCATTTTGTGGGGGGGGGAAGCGGACTCAGCTCAAAAAAGGGAAAGAAGATCTGTTTTCATCCGTTCTTTTTCTCCTCTGGATTTCTGCAGGATAGTCCTCATAAAATCCAGGAATAAGAAATGGCATGGGGACACTGGATACCGAGTTCAGATTTTTACATAAGTAAATGGGGACTCTGGATACCGAATTCGGGTTCAATTTGGATTTCAACGCCTATGGGGACGCACCTGAGGTGTACTATTTTTTAACCATTCAAAGTTCAGGCATTGCTAGCTTTGTGCTTCCAGGTTCTTGCAATTCTGAATTCCAGGATGTTTTGGCCTTCTGAGCTGCTGTCATGTTAATTTGAGCAGCGGAGGCAGCTCAGATTTGGTAATCAGTTGCATCTATTTGCCAATAACTTCTATGCACTTGGGAAGCGTTAGAAGCAAGCCCACACCTTTCTTCTCCATGGCTGTGGCCACAACTAAGGTTTAATCCAGCTTCAGTCCACCTTCCACGTGAGAGAACTCATCAGTAAAGTGGCCAGTAATTTTGGCTCTTTCTCCACTTGGCCTTATTCTGGACTACATCTTGGAAAAGGGGTACGTTGTCCGCATGCTAGTACAGACTATGGCAGGCCCCAGGTGAGATCTAGCAGATCCTGCATTAGCATGCATGCAACAGACCCCTATCCCGAGATATAGTCCAGGATACGGCCAAGTGCAGAAAGGGCCTTTCTTTCCACATAACCCTCTCCCAAAGGTGAATTTTCTGAGTTATTTAACATTGAAAGAAAACAGCTTATCACTTTGCTGATGTTCTCTCTCTTTCTGAAAGTGGACTGAAGCTAGATTAAACCTTAGGTGTGACCCCGTGTTTTTTTCACCCCCTCTAAAGTTTGCAGACATGATTGTCTCAGCCGCTATTCCCCCGAGGCACAATGGTTCAATATTTGCAAAGGGGAAAGCCATGAGCTTTTCTAGAAGCCGAATGAGGATCTAATGCATAATAATTCAGTTCTTTTGTTTTGATCCTGGACCAGTAAACATGCAGACAAAGTGCTTTCTAATTTACTTTTCATCAGATGTGTTTAGGTCTTTGAGCAAGCACTCCTTTTCACCAAGGACCCAGGAAGCAAACAGGGTGGTAGGCTGACTGCTGACCTTAGAGTTTATTATGGTACTCTGCACATGCTTTTGGTCTCAGTCTGCAGTAAGGATGTGCACAAAGATTCATAGGCATTCGAAATCCGATCGAATGTGCCAAATTTCAACATTCGAACTAGAATCAAACATCCCAAAATTCAAATGTGAACATTCGAATTGAATTTCAAATTTTGGATCTATTCATTTGAATTATCCTGACATTCATATGTATATGGGTTCATATACATATCCGCATCTTTCCCGCCTTTGTATGGATCCGTACGGGACAAAAATGGGTTGCATACGGGATAGCTACGGGATGCATACAGCCGTGTACATACGGATGAGGGGAAGATGCGTACGTGCCCATACAAATGTTGTCGACATTCGTATGTGCAGATCCGAATTGAAAATTCCAACACACAGGTTCAAAGTTGGAAAATTCGAATCGAATCTTGTTAAATTTGAATTTAAAAGATTCGAATCGAATCAGATTTTTGGGCATTTGATTCAATTCGGATAGAATGTCAAAGGAACGTTTGTGCACATGTCTAGCCTGCAGGGTATGAGGGGACCCATCTTGCTTCCACCCAGGCTAAAAGATATTAACTGAGATTTAAGGAATTCAGCTGGGCATCCTGTTCGTTCTCTCTTCCCTTCTTCGACGCCATCTGTGCATTTGGACAGAGGAAATCAACAGGAGCCAGAAAGCAGTGTGCTTGCCAGGAAAATGGCATCATTTGGCCACTTTTCTGGCTGCTTGCCTAAGGTTTATAAACCCAAGTTCACACCCAAGTTTTAATCCAGTTCCAGTCCACTTTCAGAGCGAGAGAACACATCAGCAAAGTGACTGGCCACTTTCTTTCCACTTGAACCAAGCCAAAGGTAGGTTTTCAGCATGATATATTTCTGAAAGGAATCAGCCCGTCTTTTTGCTGATGAGTCCTCTCGCTCTGAAAGTGGATTGAAAGTGGATTAAAATTGGGTGTGGACGCAGCCAAAGAGGCATTGCTTTTTGGTCTCTCCGTTCCCCAGAGGGCCCTTAGAAAGGTATGTAGGAACACAGCAAACCAGTCCGCTGTGTGCCCTCGCTTTGGAAAACAGGAGCAATTTCTGGAAACCGATCCTCCACGATTTTGTCTAACCCTTCCTTAAAGCCATCTAGGCTGGCTGCTGTTACCACCTCTTCTTGGAGCAAATTTCATAGACCAATGACCCTCTGGGTGGAAAAATACTTCCCCTTGTCAGTCCAAACTCTCCTGCCTCGAAATTTGCAGGGGTTAGGTAGGTTCCCTGAAAACGCACATATTTCAAGAGAAGCCACTTTCACGCCCTCTGTATTTCTAGGCCTGAGAACCAGCTGTTTAGGGTTAGCAGCCAACTTGCAACCACCTGCCCTCTTTTCTCTACGGTGAAATGCCAACGTCGTGAATTCAGGGCTCAAGTGATTCCTGCAGCAAAGTGTTAGGTTTGCAGACACTCCTATTCATACTACAGCTCCCATGATCCTTGACCAAAGAAAGGACTTGTAGATTTGCAGTTCAAAAGGGGGACTGCCCCGTTCTTCTCCTTCATGCCCACCAATTTCTAAGTCCCTAACTGTGTGTTGTTTCTGAGAGGTGTGTCCAAATGCTGCTTGCTTTGGAAGTCCAGCAGAGTTCAGGTTTCTAAAGAATAAGCTACAAAAGGGAACTGCAATCCGAAACAGCCGGAGATCCCAGCTTAGCAAAAGTTGACCACCAGGGTGGGTCGCCAACTGTCCAATTGACCTGTGTTGCTATGCCTTCAGTGGTGGTAAGACTTGCAATAAAGAGCAAGCCAGGGCTCTTATCTTCCATGTTGCGTTAAAAGCTACTGGCTCCATGTCCTGCAGGCTGAGTTAAGGGAAAGAGCTGCCCAGGTTTAAATGCAAAAGCTTTTCAGCTGCAACTCTCTGTTGTTTTGATTTAGTAGCTTGTAGGCTCTATCCATACCTTGATGCCTTTGCTTTTGCCTTCAACCGGGATCCTGGCTGCTATCCACTACGTGGTTTCACTTTCTCCAGGTCCAGGGTTTGGGTAGAGTTACCACATGAACAAATGAATAAGGCTCCTGTGCCTTTAAGAACTGCATGGGCAGGAGCTTTGGGCCCTGTATAGCTTGCATTACAGATGCCACCATGCTGAATTTTCCTCACTTGAGATACAGGAACCCTGAGCAGGATTCTCCTGGGAGCAGTCCTCAAACGGTGGTCCTCCAGCCGAAAACCTGGCATGGAATCATGGGAGCTGTAGTTCAGCCAAAAAGCTGGGTGGCCGCAGTTAAACACCCTTGCTTTGTGGCAATTTTCCTCGCCCCCTCCCATCACTTCCGCAGTGGATTTTAGCACTCCCTGATCCGTCCTCCTTGCTCAGCCCTTGCCAAGGGTTACCTGTCTTCCTACCTGTGTTGGCATCGTGGGGCACTTGCTCTGCCCGTCAAGTGATCTCTGCAGGTTGCAGGATTCTGCCTTGGGCACAAAAGGCAGCCAGCCTGCTTTGCAGGGCATTGCTCTCAAGATCTCTGAAGATCAGCCATGGCGTCTCCCCAGCCTTGCTGTTAACTTCAGGTGGGCAGCAGGAGTGACCCGTTTCCTCTTGGTGGCCCAGAGAGAAGGCTCCACCTCAGGCTCGGAACTACCCCTGTAGCGGGGCAGAACATCAGATGGCACCAGCCCCAATCCTGGGTGGCCACAAGACAGGTGTGTGTGTTTGCGTGTGCGCATGCTCACACCAGCGCTCTGGACTTCCCAAATTCCTGGAGATAGGCAGCTCTGCAGTGCTCTAAGGGACATCTCCAGGGACAGCCCCCCCCGCCCCCCCACCCCCGTGAAATTTACCTTACAGCTTTTCCAAGGCCTGGCGATTTTGCCCATCCAGTATCCCTACATCTTCAATAAATTCTGCAAGAGCCACAGATGAGATAGCGACAAAATCCATATGTCATCATGCCAAGGGAACTAACTCTGGAGCTCTGAATAATGCATCCTCATCAAAAGCATGGGCTCACTCCTTGGCAACCTAACTGTCCATCATTTCTCTCTGATTTCCCCACCATACCCCTTCCTTCCCCTTTGGAAACTGGACACCCAAAAAAGATCACCTCAAACCGGGCTTTAAGAGACCCCTATCTCCTGTTCAGGCTGGAAACTCGAAGGCAGAATAAAGGGGGAAATTTCATCTCTATCTTCCCTTTTGCTTTTCGTCTTCCCAATTCTGGGGAAGAGATGATGGATCTCAGAAATGATAAAGCCCATCTGTTTGGGAGGATGCCAGCCAAAGGAGGCAATTGTTTTTTTTTTGGGGGGGGGGGATATACAGTTGCCAAAGGTTCCCTGAAAGGTAACATGGATTGTCACAGCTGTGTTTTGGTGTGTCCCTGTGTTTCATTTTCTTGCTGGTCTTTTTTTGGGGGGGGGCAGACAAGAGGGGAAAGCATTTGAAATTAGTGCTGTGTTTGAAGAGGAGGGGGGGTTGACTCTCTTTTGGTTACATAACTGTAGGAAAATGAGCAAAATAAGGGAGGGGGGGGAAAGAAAGGCAGCCTTACCAACCCAACAGATTTTTCTTGAAGTTTTTGCAGGCGAGCTAGGGAAGGTTAGGTGTCCTTCGCATCCCCAAGAAATGCAAAATATCTATAAATATATCAACCCCCCCTCCCCTGCCCTTTCTGAACTGGTCTTCTGGGGGTGGCTTCCAGTGGAAGGAGGCAAGAGGGCTGCCGCCTCAGAAATAGCCCCCATCTGAATCTGCAGAATCCTCCACAGAGGCTGGAAGGAGGATCGAACCAGCTCTGGGAAAGTGATCCAGTGGAGAGAAAGGAAGCACCCGGAGCGCACCGGAGGAACAAATCGCTCCGGAATTTGGGTTCAGGCGGGGAAAACCGGCCGGGATGCAGGTGGGGAGATGGGTGCCCGGTTCCACTAGCAGGCGGGCTCGATGATTTTCTTTTATAAAATCGATTAAATAAGTCAGGGCGCCACCGGGAAGGAATGGGAAGAGAGAGAGAGAGAGAGAGAGAGAGACGGCCGATCCCACGGGTTTGGGGCAGAAATCCTATCCAAATCTACCTGGGATGACGGACCCCCCCCGCCCCCCCAAAAAAAATCCCATGGCGAAGGACCGAACTCCAAAGCGAGCCGAGGGCAGGGAGACATTGCCCCTGGATCTGAGCATCGCTCTCGATGCGCTTTAGCCGCCTTTCAGGATGCCTGCATCCACCCAGCCTTTCCAGCCCGGGCTTCCCCACCCAGCTCGAAGATGGCATCGCAACGGAGTTTGGCCGCGTCCTTTGCAGCGCAAAGATTGTCAGCATCGCTGGGGGACCTGGAAACATCCTTCCTTCCTTCCTTCCTTCCTTCCTTCCTTCCTTCCTTCCTTCCTTCCTTCCTTCCTTCCTTCCTTCCTTCCTTTTAGAAAAGGCACCGGATGAAAGTCTTGCGCCCGATCCCGGGCGCATGTCGCCCCTCCATCCATGCAGGGCCCGTGGGGACACTCACCGTTCCCGGAGAAGGTCCCCCCCGCCGGCGCCCTCCTCTCCTCGCCTCCCGGGCTCTGGCGGCGGTGCGCTGGCGGTGCGCAGCGTGCCCGCATGCTTCGGCGGAGGCAGGCGCCCAGGGAGACGGAGCGCGGCTCTGGCAGCCACGCACGCCTCGCCGTCCCCTCTGCGCCTCGCACACGTGCTCCCCTCTCGCAGAGCCGTGTTATTTGGGGGCCTCGGCATGGCAACGCGTGGGGATCCGGCGGGGACCTCGGGAGATCGGCCTCCGGAGGCGACGACGCGCTTCGCCACGCGCCCTCCTCGCCTGGCCCCCAAGCACCGCCGTGCATCGGCCTGAGGACCCACTTAGGGCGCCTGCAGTCTATTTTTAGCTCCCTGGACTACCGAAGGCACGGAAAGGCTCCCACCGAAAGGGCATGGTGCCAAGGCAGAGATGGGGAGGGGGACCCTTGGGGAGGGGGATCCTCCCTCCCTCCCTCCCTTGGGAACGTGTCTTTCTCTACCAAAGCTGGAACCTTCCTTGATGCTAATTTCATGGCCCCTTTCCCTAAGGATGGTCCGGAATCCTGGGCATCCCTTCTGCACCGTCTTGGGCTGGTGGTTGCATCCCTCCTGCCAGTAAACACTCACCACCACCTGGACCACCACCAACGGGTGGCCCCAGGCTTCTTTTGTCACCTTGCACTCTCAGGCTTCTCACCTGCTAGGAGGCAAAGAATAATTCCTAAAAAAAAAAAAAAAAAAAATTCCTCCCCAGAATAATGCCTAAAAATAGGGGCCACGAGGGATGAGGCCCCGTCGGCAAGAGGCTGCTTTCGATCCATCGGTTGTCCCAAGAGAACAAAATGCCCATATAGAAAACATGCTTTGAATTCCAGTTTGGGGCTCGGACTGCCCCCCCACCCCACCCCACCCCACCCCTTGCTGCAAACCCTTTAATGATTTGGTTTGTGAACCTCTAGGGCAGTGTTTCCCAAACTTTTGACATTTCTATAATTTTCCTAATGCTGAGTACCCCTCATAAAAAACAGCTAAGCACGGTGCAGTGGATATTCCCACGTGATCCCCACCAAACTCCGGTGCAACGCGTACCCCCACCAAACTCTTCCCGTACCCCTGGGGGTACGCGTGCCACACTTTGGGAAACACTGACCTAGGGAGCCAGAAAGCGTGTGTGGAGGGGGGAGGCCTTCGTGGAAGAGTGCAAAGGACCATTTAGAATGCAGGGAGATAAATAAAACCCCAGCATCTCTGGTTCTGTCCCTCCCTTCCAGGCCTTTTCCAAATTGTCTCAATTTTACATCGCAGCCTTGTTAGAATAAGGGCAGAATTTGCTTGGTTCTTGCCTGTTTTCTCTGCAAAGGGCCTGTTCCAAGTGCTGAATTAATTCTGGAAAGGATGCCCTTCTTTATCTAGACCATCAAGGAGAGCCCAAAAAAACCCACACACTTTGGTTTCCCTTTGCAGAATCACAAAACAGCTGTGAGTTTTTAGGGGACGCTGGAGGGTCCAACGATGGGCCCAGCCCCAGACTGCACCCACTAGGCCATCCCGCCTGTGGGGCAACAGACGCGTTTATTTGTGGTCTTCTTCAGCCGAGAGCCAGGCTTATCCTTTGGCCATTGACCTTCATTTGAACTGAGATCCTAAAACAGACTGTACCAAAATGCTGCTTTCTGGATATTTTTGGTATTAGGCCCCATCAGCCAAATCTGGTGTGGTTCTTTTGGACTCCCCCTTCCCAGAATTCCTGAACCCCAATTTCTCTTGGCCAAAGGTGGCATGGGTGGTTTGTTACCCCATCTCAACAGCTTTCTGACAGAAGGCCCCAAGCATGCTGACCCCATCCTGAGTTTGGGAGCAGAAGGGTAAGGTATGTTGGGTGTATCACACTAGGTCTCATGTTATTCCCTGAGCATTAAGACTAAGTGCGTACAGGAGTCAAATCCAGTGATGCGCCATCTGTATGAACATGATGTTGCTTGTGAATGAGGTTTGGGTCTCACTTCCGAGCCAGTTTGGTTTAGTGGTTAGGGAGCTGGACTCTTATCTGGGAATACCGGGTTCAATTCCGCCCTCCCCCATGAAGCCAGCTGGGTGACCTTGGGCTAGTCACAGCTCTCGTCTGAGCTCTCACAGCCCCACCTTCCTCACAGGGTGTCTGTTGTGGGGAGAATAGAAAAGCTCTGTCAGCCGCTTTGAGTCCCCTTAAATGGGTGAGAAAAGCGGGGTAGAAAAGCCAACTCTTCTTCTCCTTCTGGGTGCTCAGCTGTATGAGAGAACCCTGCACCGAACATGGTGGTGGTAGTCCAGATGACCTCTCAGTACCCTTCCGGCCCATTGTTCTCCTGTCCCTTGATTTCATCTTCTGGCGTTGCATGGCTGGCTGTGGCCTGACTGAGGGTGGGGCTGATCATAACAGGAGCTAAAGGGGAATAAGGGTGCCTTGCCATGGTAGGTAGGTAGGTAGCTAGGTAGAAAGAAAGAAAGAAAGAAAGAAAGAAAGAAAGAAAGAAAGAAAGAAAGAAAGAAAGAAAGAATCTCACTGATCTCACTCTTTCCTTTTTTCCTTTCCTGAAGTAATATGGCGCAAACTCACCTGAGAACAGCATTCTCTTTATTTGTTCATCTATTTTTTTATATCTTTCCCACCCTATATCCAAAGGTCTCCGGGCAGGACACAATCAATCAGTATAAACTAATGGCCTGAAACACCTGTGTTAAAGTTGCTCAAGGCCATGAAAGGTTGGCAGCTTTGCATTATTATTATTATTATTATTATTATTATTATTATTATTATTATTATTATTATTATTATTATTATTATTATTATTATTATTATTATTATTATTATTATTATTATTATTATTATTATTATTAATCTGCAGCATCATCAAATCATCAATATCCCACCCTATACCTGAAGGCCTCAGGGTGGGTTACAATAATATCACAACAAAAACAGATTAAAAGTGTCTAAAACATAGTGGTGTTGAGGTTCTCTAACCCTCGATGCCTTAGAAAATGGAACTGAGGAAAATCTTGGGGCAAAGGAGACAGTCCAAGAATTTGGGAAATGCTGGATTGCTACTCCTTCCCCCTTCTTCATGTCCATTTTTGCCTCTTTCTCCTCCTCCTCCATCTTCTCCTGTATCCTCCCAACCTTTCTCCCCCCCCAGCTCTGTTGTCATGGCAACTTCCAGCTGGGTACCTAGGTATCCCAGGGTGATGGTTTGCTGAAATTCCTTGCAGATGGCGAAGAGAAAAAGAGAATCCAGTACCAAGATGCTTTTATAGCTCCCAGTCTCCCAGAGGAATTGGCCCACGTGCCAGAGACTTAGCTATTAATATTAGACTCGGGATGGAGAAAACGGTTTATTTTTATGCCTGTGCCTTTTTTATTTATTTATTTATTTATTTATTTGAGGCCTCTCTGAAAAGGATTGAGAAGGAGGCATGAATCACCTGAGGGGAATCCATAAAATCAGAAAAGTTGGGACAGAAATGCTTCTGCAGCAGGCACCTGGGTGATAATCAAATAAAACAGCAAGGGAAATGTGGTTGCTTATTAGAAGACTGAAATAAAACTTTGCACATGCTCAGGGGCAATTTTTGACAAAGATCATAGAGGTGTATAATTAAGTCTGCTGGAGAGTTAACCAACCTCACCCAAGTGCTGCTAAGGATAAAATGAAGGGCGCAATCTATTCTGTTCTGAGGTTTTCGTGGCAGTGCTGTTCAGTGGCTAGCAAGTCAAGAGACAGGCTAAAAGAACTTCAGGGTCCAGAAGCCAGGCATCAGTTCTTGGCCTTAGATCACAGGGTGCCTATGAGGAGACAAAGGGCTGGGTAAAAGGACCACATCCAGGGCCTTAGAGGAAAGGTGAGACGGAAATATAGTATATACATACACCACATATATATGTAAGGTACTCTGCGATTTTTCCCAGTTATATCAGCTTTTAAATTTCCAGCCCCTTGTCTTGGCATCCAAAAAGTCATTTTTCTAGAATATCTGAACACTTGATCTGAAATATGGCTTGTGGATAGACTGGAACTTGATATTCAGCCAGTGAAACACATCTGGCTGATATAACAACCCCTTTCAAGACAATGGGTCGATTCACACTTTGATCTGTAGTTTACAATCAGTCAACATCTGGGCAGGTGCATCAACATTCAGGAGTAGGGAAAGCATGAATATTCGTCGGCATTTAAAATCCGATCCTAATGTGCCAAATTTTGACATTCGAACTCAAATCGAATGTCCCGAAGTTTGGATGTAAACATTCGAACCAAATTTTGGATTTTGGATCTATTTGTTCGAATTATCCGGACATTGGAATGTGTACGGGTTCCTACACGATGCGTCCTTGAAGATCAGCATCTTTCCCTCATTTGTACGGATCCGTACAGGATGAAAACAGGTTGCATACGGGATAACTACAGGATGCATACGGATGTGTATGGACGCGTACAGATGTGTAGGGAGGTGAGGAAAGATGCGTACGTGTGCATACGAATGTTGCCGACATTCGTACATGCAGATTCGAATTAAAAATTCAAACAAATAGATTCGAATTTGGTAAATTTGAATCGAATCTTGTTAAATTCAAATTCAAAAGATTCAAATCGTATCTGATTTTTGGGTATTCAATTTGAATAGAATATAAAAAAAAAACATTAGTGAACATCTCTATTCAGGAGGCGCTTACAGCCTACAAGTGTCCCCTGCCTGCCCAGATGTTGACTAATTGTAAACCAGCTGTGGTGTACAAAATTGTGCACCATAAGCACCCTAATTTTAACCACATCCTGATCTGCACTTTTTTCTGTTGGGGACGCCATCTGAGCTGCTGTGCAAACATGCTGGCAGCTTACATGACACATGGATGCGACTGCACTTGGGCAAAGCCTCAGTGCTGCCATAGCAATGATGCTGACACATGCGCAGTTGGGCAGGGTGCCATGCTCAAGATGGTGGCACCCTGCAGAGGATCAGTGACATGATCAAACACAGGTAAGTGATGGATTGCATGGAGATAGGCTGTTAGTCTCTAACGCACAATGTTAGTCTCTAACACACCTTTCCCGTTCGCTGTCCGCAGGATGGGAAAGGAAGTGTGACTCCAAGGCTGTGTTCACACCTAAGTTTTAATCCAGCTTCAGTCCACTTTCAGACTGAGAGGAAAACATCAACAAAGCGTCCAAGCTGATTTCTTTCAGCATTTCCTGACTCAGAAAATCTACCTTTGGATTAGATAACGCGGAAGGAAAATGTCTGTTTGCTTTGCTGATGTGTTCTCTTATTCTGAAAGTGGACTGAAACTGGATTAAAATGTAGGTGTGAACGGAGCCCAAGATTCGGGGGCAAGTCTATCCACAAGTCTGGCATTATGGCCCACCCACCACAGTTCTAAACTTCATTGACAGCAGCAGTGGAACTTTTAACTTGACAAAGGTGATACCCAACACCAGGTGGTCCCTTTTCTGCAGGGACATTTTCACTGGTCTTGGGCACAAGGACTTATCACACCTGCCATTTATGTTTATTACATGAAGTAGTTTATGTTTATTACATGAAGTAATTCATATGTTTATTACATAAACTCTGCTTTTGACTGTTGTAGCCATACTATTCAGTAAATCGCTTCTGTGATATCCCTATCCAGGTATTATACCCACCTTTTCCACGCACAGTCAAAGATCCGGATCTTCAAGATCCAGATCTTTAAGATGGGGTCTTCCTGGAGATCCGGATCTTGAAGATACCTGGAGACCCCATTGTGGACACCTTAAATCAGGTCTACACAAAATCCAGATTTAAGGGCCTGAAGGACCCATTAAATCCAGATTTCCCTGCCCTCATGGGGACAGGGCCTTGCAGATGGGGCCTTCAATAGCGTGCAGGTGGGGATAGGGCCTTCCCAATTGGAACCAGTCAGGTACCAATCAGGGGTTCCTAATGGGGTCTTAGAAGGGTCCTAAGACCTAGTGGGGAAAGGCTTTTTGTGGTTTCCATGCTGGTCCACATAGCTTTGGTTTTCTTAGGGATTTGGGCTCCTTACTCCAGGCATTAACTTACAAATAGGATGCAAAACAATGCCACTGATGCCAAAGGGACCCCACTGAAAGGAGCAGTAGATGCACGTCTGGACAGCCCTGAACTTGCATGAAGGAAACCGTGAGAACGGACAGGCCCTTCCAGTCTATCCACCAAAGCCAGCATTGTGATGCAGCAGCAAATAAGGCAAACACAATTCCAGGCTGCCTCAGCGATGAACCCAGCCATTGGCCAAACCCGAAAGAGACGTGCATGAAGGGGCTTGGGATGTAGGGGCTCGTGCAGAGTCAAGGGGCCCGATCCTGAGCCTATGGGTCAGCTGAGCAGCCGGTGCTTCTCCGCTTCGCGGATGCGCGAGGGGCGTCCCTCGTTACTCGCGAGCGAAGCCCTTACGCGACCCGTGTGTCAAGCCCTTTGCATTGTGCAAGCTGGACTTTGATCTCCCCGCCCCATTCACAACTTCTCCCAGCCGCTTCGGCCGGCTCCGCCCCCCGCGCCTTCATTGGCCACGCGGCGGAGGGCCACGCCCCTTTCGAACGTTGAGTGTATCCGGCTTGCACGGCGTCGGGCGGCCCAGGGTGGCCGCGCAGGTGGGCTTCCGGCTGGACCAGGTGGGCTTGGAAGACAGGTAGGTCCAAAGGAGGGGGGAGCGGGGAGGGGGGGGAGAGGGCGCGATGTCGTGCATTGATTGGCTGGCTGGGTCGCCCGGCCCTGGTGCCTTCGGCCGGTTCGCTAGCCCAATGGGAGCCGTGGGAATCGGGACATCGATCAACCCCTCCTCCCCGAGCATGCATGTGCTGGGGTGGGAGGAGGCATGCCCTAATATCCCGACATTTGGCCTGCAAGCGCTGCTAGGGATCACGGGACTTGTAGTCCAAGGAAAAGGGGTTTCCCCCTCCAACTGGCGTGACGTAATGAGTCTGATCGCAGACTGGCTCCTCCCTGTCCCGTGTGCGTGTGTGTGTTGCTTCTGCCCGCCCCCGCCCCCTTTAAAGTTTATTTAAGTCGGACAATGGTGCCAACACCAAGAAGTGCTTGCTGGCACCCACGCTCTCTCCTGCACAGCCCTGCGACGTAGGCGCAAGGTCACCCGTGTCTAAGCGGGGATTTGAACCCGAGGACTTATGGATTCTAGCCTGGGGCTCTAACCACTACCCTGCACGTCCTTCGAACTTCAATCCCTTCTGCGTCTCATAACACCCCTGCGAGGTGGGCTGGGCAGATAGAAAAGCAGGAAATGCCCTGAAGCTTTTCATGGCCCCGGGGAGAATTTGAATCTTCATCTCTCTGTTTCTGGAATGATGACTGTGTTTTTTGAGGAGTCCAAAAGCTTCGCTCAAACCTTGTGCTTGCAGAGTTGGACCCCTGTGGGCCCATCTACACCTAAGATTTAATCCAGCCTCAGTCTGCTTTTGGAGAGAGAGAACCCATCAGAACCCATTTTCCTTACACATTTTCCTTCCATATATTCCCCCAATTAAGTCATGCTGAAATAAAAAGGCTGGTCACTTTTCCCCAGTTGGATTAAAACGTAGGTGCAGAGGCTCTGTCTGATTATGTGGGGTTGAAAACATCAGAACATTCAGGATTGCTTTTTGCATCTACAAAATGTGCTTGCATGTGTTTATTATTTGGGGACTGATCCCCAGTGATTCTGATATGTATTCTCTCCTCCCAGGTCTTGCTTTCTGACTGCCACCCTCCTGCGCCCCGGATCCGTTTCTTCCTGGTCATCAATTATGGCTGGACGCGGAGGGCGAGGGCGGGGCCGAGGGGGCTCCATGACCTTTAACGTGGAAGCCGTGGGCATAGGAAAGGGGGAGGCCCTGCCCCCGCCCACCCTCCAGCCATCGCCGCTCTTCCCTGTAAGTCTGATGTATTTGTTTTGTTTATTAATTTTTGAGTATTTATATTCTATTTATTTTATTTATTTTATTTTATTTGTATTTCTATCCCGCCCTATACCCGAAGGTCTCAGGGCGGGTTACAATATTATATTAATCCTAGACAGGTCCCTGCCCTCAGGCTTACAATCTAAAGAGACAAGATACAAAAGGAAAATGGTGTGGGAGGGAACAGGGGTGCTCTGGCGGCAGCAGAGTCCTTGCAAAGGAAAAAAACTTTTATTTTATTTTCCTCCTCCATTCCCCACAGGCAAGATTGTTCCTTCATGGCCCGTCTGGAGGCAGTTGGGAGGGAGGGGCCAATGCTGGGAGCTTGATGGAAGGTGCTCACCCAGCTTCCTTCTCTCTTCCTCTCCCAAGGCAAGATTCTAGTCTTCGCCTGAAGGTTCCAGCTATAAAAACTATAAAGCAGCATAAAGCATACATTCACGTATAAGATACAAGCATCAAAGGCCCAGGTAAACTAGGCACTGAAGAGCATATGAAGTCAGGGGCCTGGTGTACCTCCAGAGAAAGGCTGTTTCAAAGCCTGGGGGCCACCACAGAAAAGGCCCCCTTGCTGCATGTTGCTGCCCCTTGCATATCTGAAGGAGGCTGGATTACAAGGAACTTTTAGACCTTGTGGTCTTAATACATCAGAATTTGATGATCTGACATCTTTCTTTGCAGCATGGTTATAAGCCAGCATTTCCTCTTGGGTCTGCTGTACCCAAAGGCAATGGTGAGTTGCCCTCACAGCAGCTCTTTGACCCCCCACTTGTGGTTGCATGGGGGGGGGAGGAGACAGTGCTCTGGTAGGGCCCATCTATCTGTTTCCTGATAATGTCTCTTTTATTTTGCAAACCTAAGAGGAGAGACTTGCCAAACATCATTTATTTGCTTGTTTAAAGCACTTCTGTACTGCTGCTTCCTATCAGCACCTTAAATTTTGGAACAAGATGGAAACAGTTACAAAAAGCAGAATTTAAAAGTATATGGTAAACTGGCCAGGGAGCCTTCCTTCTGGCTCAAGCATGGCCTGTGCATACATTGAACGAAGGAACGGATGAAAAGGCAAATCCTTTGTCCTGCCAACTTGCTTCCCTTGTAGCCTCTGGAATATAAACCGGTTCCACTGCAGACGGGTGAGGAGGTGGAATACATGTTAGCCCTGAAGCAAGAACTGAGGAGTGCCATGAAGAACCTGCCCTACTTCATCAAACCATCAGCCCCAAAGAAAGGTAAAAGGGGGTTACTTTAGGGAGGCTTGGAATCGGCAGGAGGATAAACTGCCCTGCCTATTCCAAATTAAAGGTAGAAATTGCCGCCTTTTACTTAAGAACATATGAGGATCCCTGCTGAATCAGGCCACAGCCCATCTAGTCCAGCATCCTGTCACACACAGTGGCCCACCAACTGCCCATGGGCATCTCAAACAGAGACAAGGGCAAACCTTCTCCTGCTCTCGAATCCCAGCAAATGGCCTTAGAAGCATCCTGCTTGTCCCCCAGCCTGAAAGATGTTCTTAGGCATCCATTCTAGTAGCCATTGATACACCTGTCGTCCATAAATTTGTCTAACTGTTCCTTATGGCCATCTAGGCTGTAGCTGTTACTACCTCTTCTGGCAGCCAATTCCATAAACGGATGACCCTCTGGGTGAAGAAATACTTCCCTTGTCTGATCTGACTCTCCTACCCATCAGCTTCACAGATGCCCCCTGGTTCTAGGGTTGTGCGATAGGGAAAAGAAATTTTCTCTATCCACCTTTTCTATACCATGCATGATTTTACATACTTCAATCAGGTCCCCTCTTAAATGCCATCTTTCCAGGCTGGAGAGGCCTAGACATTGCAGTCTTATTTCATAGTGGAGGTGTTCCAGCCCCTTAACCTGACAATATCTCCACGGTCCTCAGTGACTGTCTGAATTGCTGTAATACCATCGACTCAAACTTGGCTCTCTCTCTTTTTTTTTTAAAGGGAAGGGTCAGCTATGGAATGTTCATAGTCTGTGGTCACACTTAAGGTTTAATCTAGCTTCAGTCCACTTTTGGAGCAAGAGAATACATCAGCAAAGTGGCCAGCTGTTTTCTTTCAGTGTTAAATAACTCAGAAA
>MTQE01001798.1:7213757-7232223 GCA_014337955.1 Aspidoscelis marmoratus | reverse complement strand
CATCTCCAAGATGGCGGAGGTTCAGCTAATCTGGGCATCTCCAAGATGGCAGAGGTTCAGCTAATCTGGGCATCTCCAAGATGGCGGAGGTTCAGCTAACATTTCACAAGAAAAGCCTATTCCGCTGTCATGGAGATTAATATTTCTTATGAAATGTCACACTGACCCTGGTGTTATTTTAGGTTATGCCATAATGATGTTTCAGCGTTGTTATTTGGCTATATAAGCATGGCATATCTCTTGTATGGCAAGGAGTACCCAGGACTCCTTCCGTGACTAGTCACGTAAAGCGCTTTAATAAATCTTAAAACTTGATGAAGGAAATACTGTGTCAGATCTTGCTTTAACACCGCCTGTCCAAATTTGGCTGTCTTGAATATTAATTTTGCTCAGGTCAGTATCATTTCTTTCCGTAGACTGGAGGCAGCTTCCGCAAGAATTGAAAATCCGAGTGCGGAAGGTTCGGAAACAGCGTAAGTATTGTTGAATAATACGAAGTGTTCTAGTTTTTGAGTATGCAGCAGTTCTTTAAGTGGATTTTGTTTCCTGACCTGATTTTTAGGATTAAGAATCCTAAAAATGTGAGTTATCTTATAAATCTTTCCATAGCCATTTATTTATTTATTTATTGCACTTATTTGCAATAAACTGATGGACTTAAAGAACCATTAACAATATGTAAGCAATAAAAGTGAAGCAAAAGTGGTCCATAAGTCCAGAATGAATAGGATCTTGAATTGCACCAAAAAAAAAGGTAACCAGCAGAAGAATTTTGTGCCTTGGGGCCAAAGCCTTCCCATTGGTCAGTTTCGGTGGTTTTAAATTTTATATTCCTTTTCTGATCTGCTAGAAAAGCTTCTGGGGAAGATAGGCTATCTCTTGAAACATTGATGGGGAATGTTGAATGGTGGGAACCAGTTTTCTCTAGGTCATTTGGGGACGAACTGGTTTGTCGCTGCTAATGGAAAATTCAGTCTGATTTTGCCACTTTGTAAAAAGGGTGATTGTAGCAAACCAGCTGATAATTCCTAAAATACCCCCTTGGCTTCCAGGCTGTCAAATGGTGTCTGCCCCCCCCCCCCAAGGTGCACCAGGTGACTTCAGTTAATACATTCAGAAGATGTTAAAATGTTTAGTATCTTGTTGGTTTTATATTTTGTTTTCTATTGCTGTCACCATCACCCCCTGAGTCCATCAGGTATAGGGTGGGACACAATCAATCAATCAATGAATCAATCAATCAGTCAGTCAATCAATGAATCAATCAATCAGTCAGTCAATCACTGAATCAATCAATCAGTCGGTCAGTCAGTCAATCATAGCTTAGGGCCCATCCCAGATAGAGTAGCAGATGGTATTATTATATGCTGGCATAAATGGCCATCTATCAAGTGTTCTAGCAAGACTAGAGAGGCAGACCAGTTTTAAGTCTCTTGTTAGTTTTCTCAACGTTGTGAGAACTTATAGCACCCCATGTTGAGTCATCAGTGTGATGCGGCGGCAAAAAAGGCAAACACCATCCTGAGATGTATCAAGAGGAACATGCAGTCTAAACAGGGTACCTGCTGGGGACAAAAGAAGGGCAGCCTCACCCCCACCTTGACGTCTAGACCCAGCCTAAAAGAGGCTTTCATGTGGGCCTTTTCACTTAATTTCTATAACCCCAGGTTCTTTTTTTACCTAAGTTCACGGGCAAAGATCTTCCATTTGGTTTTAACATGGAGGATATGGTTTTAGTGTTTTGCACTGAAATAGGCCTGTGATGTTCAGCTCCCTCCTGGAGTTTGTCCTATGGGTTAAGACTTCTGGTACTTTAATTGTGAGTTACATGTTTTATTCGCTTTAATCCTTTATTGAAAGTTGTGGGCTACTCTGGGTTCTTTGTTTGAAGGGTAGGATGGAAATATTTGAAATAAGCAAATAAATAAAGGCCCAAACACAATTTCTGTTTTGTATCTCACATTTTTGTTGTGTAATTTTAGTGGGGCTTTTTTTTGGGCACAGGGCCAGCTGTTCTTGCTCCCAAACACAAAATCAAACTGCCGGTTGACAAAGAAGAAACGATCAAGAAGTTGGAGGTAAAGACGTCTCGTTGCCCTATGTATTTATTATTTTCCTTTATTACCTATATTTATATCCTACCTTAGGGCCATTGGGGTGGGGAGTTTTGGCAGAAGGTACTAAGTAACTTCAGGGAGGGTCTTGATTTCTTTCTGTCTACCCTAGTATCTAGTAGAGGTGTGCACGAATGCAGTTTTCAGCATTCAGTTTTAATCGAATGCCAGAAATTCGATTCGATCCTAATGTTTAAAATTCAAATTTAACCAAATTCCATTCGAACTAAGCAAATTTGAATCTATTCGTTTGTATTTTTCATTCGAATTTGCACTTACGAACGTCGACAACATTCGTAGATGCCCTACACATCTTCCCCAGGTCTGTACACGCCGTACATGTCAGTATGCATCCTGTAGTTATCCCGTATACAATCCGTTTTTATCCCCTACGGATCCGCACAAATGCGTAAAGATGCGGGAAAGATGTGAATCTTCAAGTACGCGTCGTGTACGAATCCATACACATAAGAATGTCTGAATAATTCGAATGAATAGATCTGAAATTTGAATCTAATCTTTAAATTCAAATTTAAGAATGTTCGATTTGAATTGAAATTTGGTCGATTTGATCGAATTTCGGATGCATTTGAATATTTGTGCAGATCTAGTGGAATTATCCCAGTTTAAGGTCGCATGCTTCTTGTTCTTTGGCACTTAAAAACATGTCTCTCACTTTGCTTTTTGCTTTAGTTCCTAATAAAATTAACACCCTGGTTGCGCTGTAACCACAAGAGCTGCAAAAATTAAGTAGGTGCAATATCTCTCACTGCTCAGTTTCCACTGAAAGTCCCTTTATTTGCAGAATTTCTTCATGCTGGCATGCTTTTAAAGGTGGAGAAAGGGGGGCTGTCAGAAGCACAAGTAACCCAGATTTATCGAGAAAACTGGAGCAATTCCATCTCGCACTCTTATCGCCGGGCTTATTCAGAGTCCGACATAAACAGATTGCAAATCTGAAAATCATAAAGGCTGAGCTTGACTTTGCAAATTAATTATACCCCAAGGATAAGTTAGCCCTAAGGGGGCACTGGAAGCTGCCACATTTGGCCACATTCCTAATGGCTTCCTGGCCCTCTCAGCCTCCGTGAAGCTGATCCATTTAGAACGGATGTCACAGTGGAGTGTAAAATCCCCATTTGACTAGTTTTATTGAGATTTTCACAAACTCTAGATCCCCTTTTCTCTTGTAAAATCCAGCTCAGGGAAATACTAGCAGATGCTGGCCTAACAAAGCCTCCCAATCCCTGGCTAACCAAGTCTTGCAAAGCCTGGCCTAACAAAGCCTCCCAATCCCTGGCTAACCAAGTCTTGCAAAGCCTGGCCTAACAAAGCCTCCCAATCCCTGGCTAACCAAGTCTTGCAAAGCCTGGCCTAACAAAGCCTCCCAATCCCTGGCTAACCAAGTCTTGCAAAGCCTGGCCTAACAAAGCCTCCCAATCCCTGGCTAACCAAGTCTTGCAAAGCCTGGCCTAACAAAGCCTCCCAATCCCTGGCTAACCAAGTCTTGCAAAGCCTGGCCTAACAAAGCCTCCCAATCCCTGGCTAACCAAGTCTTGCAAAGCCTGGCCTAACAAAGCCTCCCAATCCCTGGCTAACAAAGTCTTGCAAATCCTGGCCTAACAAAGCCTCACAAACCTAGGCCTAACAAAGTCCAGCAAATGCTGTTCAAGAAGCACTGGTCTCACAAATTCTAACCATCACTATCCAGTGAAGAATGTTGTGACAAAGAAATACTTAATTTCTGGCTACCAGAAAGTGGAGTGGTGCAGGACCTAGAAAGAGGGGTTGCATTTTGGTGCTCTAACGGGCTCTTAGGATGCTGGACCACATGTATGCCCCCCACCCCCACCCCCAGTGTTTGTACAACCAGGGATATCTAAGTGCAGAATGTTCTTCTCGGACTGAGTAGACACACCCGACACCCTGCATTCTGCCCATTTTCTCTACCCTCACTCTTTACAACGGTTTTCCAGACTTTGGAGAAGAAAGAGGAGGAGGTGACCTCAGAAGAGGAAGAAGAGAAAGAAGAAGGCGAAGAAGGCAAAGAAGAAGAGGAGGAAGAATATGATGAGGAAGAATATGAAGAGGTATGAGGAAATGTTTCCCGCCCAGCAGAGGGAAGCAAAGCCTTGTACACTTAGTCAGAGATTAGCAAATGTATGGATTTTCTCTCTGCTCCTTCTCTTCTCCTGCAGTCAGAAGTCTGCCCCTGCTAAATTTCTTGTCCTTCCTCTTTAGTAGAACCAAACAATGGGCCTTTCTGCTCTTGGCTTTATTTTGGAAGATATCTTAGGACAGGGGTCTTGTTGTCCACATGCTAATGCACATTTATGGCAGGCCTCGCCCAGGGCCTCCCAGGGCATGCAGGAGCACCTTGACAGCAGTGGTTGTATCTAGGGATCCGCATGAATGTTCTAAACATTTGGAATTTGGTCAAATTCAATCCAATGTGGACATTTGAATTCAGTAGAACGTCTTCGCATTCGAATTTAAACATTCGATCGAATTTTGAATGTTCTAAAACATTCATTTGAATCATTCAAAAGTACAGATACGTATGTATTACATAGGTATCTGTACGAATCTCATACGTACCTGTACACATTTGCGCAGAAAGTACGGGTCGAAAACGGGATGCCTACGGGATAAAACGGGATGAGTACGAAATGTGTACAGATACGTATAACATATACAAATGTTGTTGACGTTCGTATCTTCAGATTCGAATCTAACATTCGAACAAATAGATTCAAATGTATTCTGTTCGAATTGGATTTTGTTGCATTCGGATACTAAAGTTTAGACATCTAATTTGACTCAAATTCAAATGCAAATAAACCCATTTGTTCAGAACCTTAGCCAGTATGTAGGCGTTCACAGCTGGATTGCAAACCTGAAAATCATGAGGTTGAGGGTGGCTTCGCAGATGGCACTGGAAACTGTCTCATTTGGCGACAGTCTGGACAGCAAGTCTCTGTTCTGAGATTTATTCCGGAATAAGGCCAAGTGCAGAAAGGTCCCAGGTTTCCCTTGTTTCTCAAGATTTGTCGCTCAAGTGCGGCAGTTGACGTTTAGCCTCAGAGTTTCTAGTCCTCATGCCTGTGAAGAGAGACTCAGTCCCTTTGTGCACCGAAAGGTCCCTAGTTGGTACCAGTGGCTCTGAACAGCCAGGCCTGCTGAGTCTGGGCACAGAGAGGAGTGGGCTGGATCACTGGTCCAGGCCAGTTCATACCATAGCCTCAAATCTTGCGTGAGATTCGAGGCTGGAACAAAAGTTCCTAACCCTGGAGCATCCAGTGGACCACATTCTTCAATCCAGGGCTTTCTAGAACAAAGATGGTTCAATGTGGGCTCTGGAAAATCCTGAACTATGACTCCCAACATTCTTTGCCAGACCTGTTTCCCTCCATTTCTGCTTTATTTAAATTTATATCTCGGTTTGTAATTCACAAGGCATCAGTGGTAGAGTAATAGCACTAAGATTAGACAAAACTTGACAAAGTGGCCTTAGCAAGTTTGTGAAAATTATAATAGGACGCAGTCAGTGATACAAATGGTGAAGCTACTTGGGTCCAAATTCTTTCAGGGCACGCCTGTTCTGGATCTTTTCTACTACAGCTTCCAGGAGCGCCAGCCCGCCCGGTGAGCCAGTTTGGTCCAGTGGTTAGGGAGCTGGATTCTTATCTGGGAATACTGGGTTTGATTCCACCCTCCCCCACAAAGCCAGCTGGGTGACTTTAGGCTAGTCACAGCTCTCTTCTGAGCTCTCACAGCCCCACCTACCTCACAGGGTGTTCTGTTGTGGCGAGAAGAACAGAAGGTTTGTCAGCCGCTTTGAGTCCCCCTTAAATGGGTGGGAAAAGCAGGGTAGCAAAGCCAACTCTTCTTCTTCTTCATGCCAATGAAAATCATCACTTACTTGTGTTTTCCTGTCTTTCATCTCTCCCTTCTCAGGAGACTGATTATATTATGTCCTATTTTGACAATGGAGAAGATTTTGGGGCTGACAGTGACGAGAATATAGATGAAGCCATATACTGAACAATGGATGCCTGTCAGAAGCCCAAGGTTCCTCCCTTGGGCTTCTTTTGTGCCAGCGGAAACAGGCACTGGAATGGTCAACCTGGCTTACCTGGGTGGAAAGAGATCCGGTGTGGTTCCTTCAGCCTTCCAGCTGTTTAGGGACTACAAGCTGACTTCATTTCTGGACGTTGGGCATGCTGGGTATTTGAACTGATGAAAGATAGAACCTGCCACAGCCTTTTGAGGCCTGAGCTGAGTTGGCCGCTGCCTCTAAGGATTATGGGAACTGCTGCCCAGAAAAGGGACCCTCTTCACATTCCAGCTCCGGATAATCCAACCCTGTTTTATAGGGTTGTTTGTTTCTTGGTTGGCTAACTTGGCAAGTGGCTTCCTCCGATCTTCTGCTCCCATGGCCCCTAGGTGGCATCACTGGTCCATGTTTTCACTTGCCCATTTTGGCACAGCAGAGAGTTCAAGTAGCTGTTGAAATCCCTGACCAGGGTGAGGAGGACCTTGCCTTCTGACACCTCCGTCTCCTCTTGGACTGTCCCAGAGCGCATTATTTTCTGATGTGCCTGGTTTTCATTTCCTGGAAGTGGAAGATGCCAGCCTAGAAGATGTTGGGATGTTCCAGAAAGTGCCCCAGCTGAGATAAACTTGTGCTTTCAAAAGCTGAGTAACGCAGGATGGATAGGCTGAGAAGAAATCACCAGTGTCTCCTGAGACTTGGCAAGAATTTCCCACAATCCTCTGAGCCCACACTGCAGTAGCCTGTTTCATCTAGCGTGGAAAACTGGGCGCTCCAGTTATGGACTCCTTGTTAAACAAGGAAAAAAGCGACTTGAAGACATTTTAAGATTCAAAAGGGAAGATTGGAGAAGCAGCTTTCATCTGTTTCCTTATGCTTTCCGGTCTCTGAAACAAACACAATATCACACAAACACACAATTATTCAGTGTTAGCTGACCAGAGGCCTCACTGCCATTTTTTACCCAAGTACCGTTGAAAAAGAAGCCTAAATTTTGGGGTTTTTAAAAGCATTCTTATATGGATCTTTGTAGTTAAAGTTTTGGGTTATAAATCCAGCTGTCCTAATAGCCATTTTGTAGGAATGTTTGCATTCACATACCCTGAAAATGAGATTCTCAAGAGTAGTTGAAAGGAGGGGAACATGGTTTAAAAAAAAAAAAAGCTTGGCCCATTTGAGCATTAAATATAAGATGGCCAAAGGGTTTTGCTAAGTATCATTAATCTGTGCTGCTTGGGTGCTTTTCTCAGGAAGACATGGTCTTATGAGTGGTGGTGTCTTAAGATAATTCTCCCCCCACCCCCAAGAAGGCCCTGAAGAATTAAATAATCAAGCCTAAAGCATGGTGGTGGGTATATATATAGTACATATAAAACACTTCACCTTGTCCTGAGGGCTCTGTTGGTGTAGAGGTGCAAGGGGGGATTTCGGGTCCAATGGGGCAGGGCTGTGGGAGACGGAAAGGCTCCTGAGCCAATCACAGCCTCTTCCTACAAGCGCTGTCCAATCAGGGCCCTGGAAAAAATGGGCAAGTGGAGCAGGGAGGGGCAATGCCATGATGGGGAGGAAGAAGTACAGCAAGGTAGGAGGATTTTTAGGCATATTTTTTTAAAAAAACAACAACACCTGTGTGATGTGGGGGTTTCTCCCTTCATTACATCTGAACACAGCAACAGCCTTTCCCCTTTGGCTGAATATTTTCTGCAGTGGCCTTGGTTGCTTTAGTGCCCTTTAACTGAAGTTTTCTGCTGAAACTTAGAAGGCTGAAGGCTGAGCAATCGAGTCTAAAACGACCGGTTTAGCTGGGACTGAGAGGGGTGGGAGCCCCAAATGGCCGTGTCCACTGGGGCTGAGGGGAGTCCAAAATGGTGGTGTGTTTGAGGGTGAGGGGAACCAATGCCCAAGATGGCTGTGCTATTGTGTGAGGGGAGAAAGAGTCCAAAATGGTGGTGCGTTTGAGGGTGAGGGGAACCAGTGTCCAAGATGGCGGTGCTGTTGGGGGTGAGGGGAGAAAGACTCAAAATGGCAGCTGGTGAGGATAAGGGGAGGAACCGTCCCAAATGGCTGTGCTTTTTAAAAAATGTTTTTATTCTGATTTCATTATGACTTGAGAAGTTCGGGTATAGGGCAAGATAGACAGACAGACTGTTGAGCTTGAAGTGCACCAGTGTCCAAAATGGCGGTGCTGGCTGGGCTAAGTGGAGCTGAGAGCTGAAAATGCCCAGTCTGGCTGAGGGGAGTTTGGAACCCCGAGTGGCCAGTCTGGCCAGAGCTATTGCCTAAAACAGCTGTCCTGGAGAGAGGAGCCAAGAGACATGGACTCCGTAATGGCTCTGTAGGCTGAGGCGTAGCAGGGTCCAAAATATGGGGAAGACACCAGTTGCTCTACAAAATGCTTTATTTATTCCACAGCATGGTGGTGTTTAAGGCCATCCTTCCCTATTTTTATTTTTATTTTTGCAAAATATGTGTCAATGAGTGTAAAATGTTTGCATGTGATTGAAGTTCCCATATTTTTGTCTGTGGTAGATAAGTTGCACAGCTGTTAAGGGTGGATGGCCAGCAACAAAATGGTGGTAAATGGTATTTTTGGAAAGACAGATGGAAAGATGCCTGTGGCTAGGGAGAAAAAATTACATGAAGCATCAACATACAGGTTCCTTGTGGCAAAATATTTTCAGCACAACTGTGCTGAGCAAAGTCAGATGTTGCTGCTGAATTATGCTTTCCCCTGTCCATGTGGAGATCTAAACTGGCCACGAGTTGTGGATGTGGGGCAATGTCATGTATCCTTGCCCATCCAGGAGGAGGGTGAACTTTGAGAAAGTTTAGTCATCAGGTAGAGGGGCAGTGCTAGTTCAAAGGTTCCACAAAACACGCAAATCGGCGTTTTGCACACCCTTTGAAGAAAGCAATCCTTCCAGAGATTTGCAACCTTTATTTAAAAGAACAGAATAATTGGCAATAATCTTTAAGGAATTAGAGGCAGTGGATGAGATATGGAATATGAAGGACTTGTGAACAAGTTTTCCAGTGTTTGGAAGATGGTCATTAGGCCATTCTTAGGTATTTGGTCTCTTTAAAAGTGAATGATAGAGAGATCAACCATACTAGAAACAAAAATATAAAAGTTGTTTGGTTTACATCATGCACAGAGGCTGTAGAATTCTGGGTTTTAATTCCCCCTGGACATAATGTGGGCTTTTTGGTACACAGTGTCTAGTGAATGAATCATCTGATCCCTTAAAATGATAGCTTTCTTAAGACTTAAGCTATCTTTTAACGAAGGAGATTATTTCACTGGCTGGCTAAATAATTTTCTGGCAAGAACAATGCAGGTCTCTTCTGTAGAAAGGAAGAACGGAGGGGTTGGATCATGTTGGGGCTTGCAGCCATATTGGCCAGTTTTTGTCTTCCTGTTGCTAAACTGGTGATAGGAAATAATGCGCACACACACACACACCCTTTCACTTAGAGGTTTCAGAGAGCTGGAAAATAGCATAACAGTGGGATAAACAAGGAGGAGGAGGTATGCTGGAAAAAGCTGTGTGGAATTTGTCTCTCTGAGCAGTAAACAAGCTGCCATGCTTGGCATCTGGGCTCTGGTTGTGTGGACAGAAAGAGCTCGGACAATGCAAGCTCTACTTGGCTGACCCCTCTCCTGACGCACAGCTGAGGCTTTCGTGTTCCCGTCCTGGAAAGCAAGATGGCCTGGAGGAATTTTGGACAGCTGAAGCATCATTTCGGGGACCGGTACATCCTTTTGTGTATGGCCAGGATGGCCTTTGCATAACCCCATCTGGGGTAAATAAGGTTGCTTGGAGCTGGAACCCGCCTGGTGGACCGAGACCGGCCCTTGGCCTGGTTGCAGCCATTGCATGCTGCAGAGGAAACCCACCTGTGCCAATTTTGCACAGTGCTTGGGCAACTGGCCTTCACTCCCTTGTGGTGTCCATACAGCACTGCATTTTGCACAAACAGCACCCAATGCAAAGTTTCCACCAAGTTAGGTAGTGTTCGTTAAGGTGAAATAGATCCTACAATATATATTTTTTTAAAAATCAGCCTGAGCTTTTAAGTTCCCTGCTGGTGCCATGGGATGGAAGAAGCAAAGAATGAACCAGCAGTTTGAATACTGACTTTTACTGATTCACTTCTGATAATTTCTCCATACATCATCATCACTATTGTTCCATTACCAGCATGTGGATGGCTGGATCCTATTCTGAGATATAATCCAGAATAAGGCCCAATGCATTTCACATTGGGCAGCCCTTGAAGATGATCTGGAAGCTGCAGCTGGTGCAAAATGGAGCGGCTAGATTGCCGTCCAGGGCAGTTGGCCAGACGCACATCACACCGGTTGCATTGGCTGCCAATTCACTACCAAGCCCAATTCAAGATGTTAACTTTGGGAGTTTTTCCATTGTCACTAAGTACCCACTGAAGCACCCATTAAGGACCCATTTGGCTGAGAGCCAGATGACCCCATTTCCACCACAGACCCCACTAGGTACGCATTTGTTTCCACCAGCTAGGTAAATCCGGATCATTATGGGTCCTTCAGGACCTATAATCCGGATTTTGTGTGGGGTCTACAGTGGGGTCTTCAGCCTTAAAATCTGGATTGTAGGGAGCCTGTTTCCACTATCATCCAGCAGTGGGGTCTAGAGGAGGTTCAGGGGGGGAGAGACCCTTGGGAGGGTTGCCCCAAAGTTAAGACTTTGGAGTCTCTCCAAAGGCAACTCTGAAATCCCTCTGAAGGCAAGGCTCTGCAGAGAAACCCCTTGCCTCCAGGCATGGAAAGAGGTGCATATTAATGAGGCTGACACATCAGTGCTCACAGGAGAGATGCAAGCAAGGAGTTAATTAATATGCACCTCTCTGTGCTAATCTCCGAGGGCAACTTTGGAGATTGTACCCCCTGTCCCCCAAAACACCTGGGGTGACAGGCAGACCCCTTGTGGTCCAATCCAGATTTACCACATGGGTGCTCCGATGTTTCCACAGCAGGCAGGCTAGCACCCATTGCTATTGGATGCTAGACCACCCGTGGAAACACATTGGGTACTTCCCTTAATCCGGATCTACTAGATCCGGATTAAGGGAAGTACCCATTCCTTAGATCCGGATCTTCTCAGTGACGGCCTCTAGAATAGTCTCCCTCTTGAAATGTGTCTTATCACCTTCATTGTAGGTGTTTAGGAAGGCAGTGAAGACACACCTCTTTGCCCTGGCCTTTCGCTAAATGGGAATATACTGCCCCCACTTTCAGACACCTTTTTTGTAATGTTACCCACCCTGAGACCTTCTGGTATAGGGTGGGATAAAGATGATGATGATGATGATGATGATGATATAATGTGGAAAGGGCTGAAACACAGGCCCTGAAACACGGTCTGTTCCATAATCCATCATGTTGCTGCTTAGGGTTTATGCAGCTGATCTTGGCTGATGGTTTGTGTCTTCAACCGTTATGATGAAATTCTTGCGTGGAGATGCCCGATACCATAAGGCAGGAGGCCATGGGGTGGGCTGGGGTGTCGAGGGCCATGGACTGAACGTAGACAGTTGCAGTCTGCAGCAGAATGGAATTTTCCCTTGGCTGCTGCCAATCAGCAAGAGCAGACTCTTTCCAAGAATACCTGAAGTCCAAGCATGCTTGTAGACACACCACTTACGCACTGAAGCAGATGAATTTCTGCCCCTTTGCGTGCGGAGTCATGGCATGGTCTGAGCAAAAGGTCTGCCCTGGCGTCTTCTGCTGATGTCAAGAGCTAAGCATGCAGGGAAGGCGTAATGGCCACAAAGAGTCCCTCTGGCCGTGTGAAGGTTGTTTCCACTCTTTGGTCATGTTTGGCTCGGTCTGAACGCTCTCCCTCTGTCATTGGGGAGGAAAAGGCTCGGATATCCAGTCACCAGCACTGCATTTGCAGAATTAGGTGAGAGGGCACCTGTGCGCAAGACTGTACCTAAGAACGCAAGAGGAGCCTTGCTGGATCAGACCAAAGCCCAGCTGGTCCAGCATCCCATTTCACACAGTAGCCCACCAGTTGCTTCTGGGCATCTCAAGCAGAAGATGAAGGCAGAACCTTCACCTGCTCTTGAATTCCTGCAAATGGCCTTTAGAGGCATCCTGCATGTCTCCCCAACCTGGAGGTGGTATCCAGGTATTCATACTAGTAGCTATCGATACACCTGTCCTCCATGAATTAAGAGGAGCCCTGCTGGATCTGGCTGCAGCCCCTCTAGTCCAGGATCCCATCTCACACAGTGGCCCACCAGTTGCTTCTGGGCATCTCAAGCAGAAGGTGAAGGCAGAACCTTCACCTGCAGTTAACCTGCAAAGGGGCTTTAGAGGCATCTAAATCATGCAAGCACATGTCAACGGAGAACACAGCTTTCCTCCTGCCTCTCCCTTCTGTATGGAACAGATCTGGTTGTGTTCTGTCCATCTCTGTCTCTGCGTCTTGCTTTCTTCCTCAGCAAAGCTTACGTGCTAAATGTCAGGTCACAAAGCCGGCACTGTGACGCTCCTCTGCCAGGTCTCAAGCGAGGGAACATGACTTCTGAGTCCTTATCAGCCGATCCCATACAAAGCCTGGCTGAGGTCCCAACTCGATTACTGCCAGGTTTATCCCCAAGCAGCTACTCAGTTTATTTTGCTGGATCCAGGCTCTGCTCTTTGAAAAACTAAAGGCACCAAACCCCAAAGGCCCCATGGAAAACCTACAGTGTGGACAGTCGAAACACATCTGCCTCACTGCTATCTCAGATTTCTGACAAAGAACGTCTGGAAGAATCTTGCAGTCCCCAAAGATTATTTAAATTAATGCTTGAAACGAATCAGTTAGCATCTGTGTGCTGCTGTTGCAAAAACTATATTTAAACTAGGTGAAACAAATCCCAGGGGTGTCATTTTCTCTTTAAAAAAAAATTAAATTACTCGTCCCAGTGTCCTGCATTTTCGAAATTCAGCTCTCCATAAAAGCAGTTGCAAGGATCCATGTTTTAAAAAAGGTACATGGGTAAACGGGGCATGTCCGGGTCTTGGCATTTGGATTCTATTATATGTGTTTTCTAAAATATTATAATATGTCTTATTGCTTGTTTATTTTATTTTAAATTTTCCATTCTGGGGTAATGAATTGGATTGTTGCGCAACAGTGTCAGGATTTGAATTTTTGCAAAGGCAAAGAAAAATTAATTTTCTGGCCACACTTCAACAACCCTGTGAAGTTCTAGACATCACACTGAGTGAGGAAAGGGGAAAGCAAAAGGCATATGAAAATTGTGTGATGCTTGAGTTGCATTGGGAAATGTTTGTCTTCTGTTTGCAAAATACTGGAACTCAATGGATTGATGCTTAGGGTGTTTTTCCACCGTCACTAAAAGTACCCATTAAGTACCCATAAATGGGTACGTAATGGCATTTTTGTACCCATTAATGGGTACTTCTAGTGACAGTGGAAAAACACCCTTAGATGGACTGGATTTTTCCTTGTGGATGGCTCTGACTCTACCTAATAGGTTACACAGCCTAGGAATTGCTAGAGATACTTAACTGATTTCCCCTAGCTCAGCGTACCGTGCAAAAGGGGGTGGAATTTTGGAAACTACCTGCTTACGTGACCCATGAGTCACTTTGTTCTCAATTTGTTGTTTACATGTAAACACTCAACCGTTTGCTTTTTCCTGGCTTCAGACCAAAATGCTCTGTAGCTGCAGGGACACTTCCAGCTATTGCTATACATTTTATTCCTTGATGTATCATTACAAGTATTTATACATTTGTCGTTTTTTCCTTAGTTTGGGGTTGCAATCCTACCTGAGTCCCTAGCCTCCAATGAATTCTACCACATAGTAATTTAGATTTTTTACCTATCCAAATGTTTCTAATGCCTTGTTTTTCACACGAGCAATTCAGGTCCAGCATCCATTTCATTTACTAAGCATATCAGATATTATATAATCTAGCCTTATTATACATGAGGACATAAGAGACCTTTTCTAAGCAGCTGCCTTCTTATCTTTTATGCCTTCCCACCCTACTGAATTGGCCACCCAGCTAATTACCTTGGGCTGTTTCCTGTTTTTGCTTAACTCTGAAATGGCAGGGAATTTATGGATCTCTAATGGCCAAAGGGTTGGGTCGCACAGTCACAAGACAAAGCATGTGTGCATAGACACTTGGGCACACAGACTGTGCGCAGAGAAACTGAGCCCTTCTCTACAGAGCTTCTGAGAACAGGTGAATACTCATCCCGTACATATACAGAGAAAGAGGATTATTCAACAGTCTGTTTGTTTTATGGAAATATATCTTTTTTATCCTGCTTGTTAGTCCACAAAGGCTTCCCAAAAGATTTGCAAATGGCTGTTTTGGTTCCACCGTCTCTTTGGGCACCACTGTGCAGTTTTCTTGGCAACGATAACAGAAGTGGTTTGCCATTGCCTTCTTCTGGGGAGAGGCTATGGATTGAACTGGTAACCCTCTTGTTTTCCAAGCAGTTTGTTCTACCAATGATCTACAGCCCCTCCCTCATTTCCAGTCCTGTCCTGGGTTAATTGATGGATAACCCGACCATGTCAGTGACACAGAATATGGTGAAAACATAAGAGGAACCTGGCTCAATGAGGCCTCATACCATCTAGTCCTGCATCCCATCTCACAACGTAGCCCACCGATTGTTCATGGACATCTCAAGCAGAAGACAGGGGCGGAACCTTTGCCTGCTCCCCAATCCCAGCAAATGGCCTTTAGAGGCATCCTGCCTGCCTCCCCAGCCTGAAAGTCATACCTGGGCACCCATCCTAGTAGCCATTGATACACCTGTCCTCCATGCATTTGTCTAACCTTTCTTAAATCTGGAAGCGATGCTGGGTTTCCCGTAGTCATTCTCCACATCTACACATCTGCTGGAAGCTTCCAAAATAAAGTTGAATTGTATAACTGGAAGCCAGCTCAGCACACGAAAATTAACAGAGGAAGAGGGGAATATAATGAGGCTCGTGACAGTTTTGAATTTTTTATTATTTTGTGGTTGATAAAATATTTTTAAAAAGGAAAGGGGGATGGTTGCTTGCCTTTTTAGTTGTCAAGTGGTTAAGGAGCTGGACTTCTATCTGGGAATACCGGGTTCGATTCTGCCCTCCCCCATGAAGCCAGCTGGGTGACCTTGGGCTAGTCACAGCTCTCTTCTGAGCTCTCACAGCCCCACCGACCTCACAGGGTGTTCTGTTGTGGGGAGAAAAATAGAAAGCTTTGTCAGCCACTTTGAGTCCCCTCAAATGGGTGAGAAAAGTGGGGTAGAAAAGCCAACTTTTCTTCTTCCTCCATGAAGCCAGTTGGGTGACCTTGGGCTAGTCACAGCTCTCTTCTGAGCTCTCACAGCCCCACTGACCTCACAGGGTGTCTGGTGTGGGGAGAAGAATAGAAAGCTTTGTCAGATGCTTTGAGTCCCCTTAAATGGGTGAGAAAAGCGGGGTAGAAAAGCCAATTCTTCTTCTTCTTCTTCTTCTTCTTCTTCATCATCATCAATCTGGGGTCCCCTGCATGTTGTCCTGGTAAGGGGAACAAATCCCACAATTACTTTCCATGTCCACTGGGGCCACCAAATGTCAAGTGTGAGGTCTTCTTGAGATCTTGCAACGCCTCTTGCCATCCAGGAGCAGCCTCAAAGCCAGGGAGGAGAGGAAAAGAATAAAATGAGCTCTGTTTCTCAGGTCAGTGTGGTCTAAGGCATCTAGAGGTACAAGATTGCCCCAAAACTGCTTTTAAAATGCTCCAAAACCTGAGCTATTTAGGTTGGCTTATGTAGATGCCAGATTCCTCCATCATGCCCTGTGGGTGCCATTCCAGGTTGCGCTGGCATGGATCCTCAATTAAATGTGTGTCACCCTGCTGCTGCCTCCCTCTTCCCTCCTCAAGGGTGTCACATGTGCCCACAGAATGTGATATCAGATGCCCAGAAGCAACTAACTTTATCTTCTTCCCTGTGACCATTGCGGCTTGTGAGGGTTTGGACACATGAGTCCTCCAGCAGCTAGCTGTGAGTGGTTTCTCCACATGGATCAGCCTCCAGGGCATGTGGGATGCTGCACAGAGACATCGTGGGAAATGTTCGAAAGCACCAGTGCCGGCCTTTTATTGTGACACGTGGGACAGCCTTTTCCGTGGTGGCCCCCTAACTTTGGAACAAGCTGAATGTCGCTTTTCAGCATCCAGTTAAAACACAGCTTTTCATCTAGGCCTTCGATGCTTATTTCCCTTGGAGTAATGTCCTGCCAGGGAGGGTTATATTTTAATGTACCGTATTTTTTTTCACAATATTTTAAATAAGCTAAAATGAAAGGATCTTCTATCACCTTAACTATTATTTTTGAAAGAGAGAGAGCGTATTCCCCTGGGAAGTGGGAATATGAATTTCAAGAAGTCCTCTCCCAGACCTGAAAGTGCAATAAACAGACATTTTCAGCTTCGCAGGGTCTCCTACAAAGGGAA
The DNA here is from genome assembly GCA_014337955.1 of Aspidoscelis marmoratus. Taxonomy (NCBI): domain Eukaryota; kingdom Metazoa; phylum Chordata; class Lepidosauria; order Squamata; family Teiidae; genus Aspidoscelis; species Aspidoscelis marmoratus. The sequence continues at coordinate 7,215,551 of MTQE01001798.1, read as the reverse complement.
TCCTGTTCGCATCCAAACAGAATTTTGCCTCATCGTGTGCAGCTGGCCTGCAATTTGCCCTGGGTGTAAAAAGTCACAAGTAATGGTCGAGGACACACTGATGGCTTTACACCTCAGTGCTTCTTGGCTTTGGGCAAAGATCAGGTGCAATAATGATAAAGGTGCCCTTGTGCTGAGATGGAGAAGAAGAGTTAGCTTTTCTACCCTGCTTTTCTCACCCATTTCAGGGGACTCAAAGCGGCTGACAAACCTTCTGTTCTTCTCGCTACAGAACACCCTGTGAGGTAGGTGGGGCTGTAAGAGCTCAGAAGGGAGCTGTGACTAGCCCAAGGTCACCCAGCTGGCTTCGTGGGGGAGGGTGGAATCGAACCCGGTATTCCCAGATAAGAGTCCGGCTCCCTATCCACACTAGACCAAACTCTATTGACATTCTATTTGAGTTTGAATGTCAAAATTCGGCAGATTCGATCGGATTGCAAATATCCGCTCACATCCCTCGACCGCTGTTTTTTCTCTTCTAGCAGTTGCAACTTCTTTCTGCATGGAACACAGATGTTCTACAACTGGGTGCCCGCTATTCCAGTCCTTCCAGTGCAGATACTTTCACACCAGGCTTGGTGTCTGATGCTTCCACAGAGAACTTCCTGGAGCTTTCTAAGTAAGAATACAGAAGTGACTTCCCAACCCTTTTCCTCAGGGAGGTGTCTTAGGTCTAGTGCAACGGTTCTCAACCGTCCTAATGTGACGACCCCTTAATGCAGTTCCTCATGTTGTGGGGACCCCCAACCACAGGGGTTGGGCAGCTGGGAGGGGGGAGGGAAGGGCGGTGGGAGACTCATCATGACCCCTCTGAAAGGGTAGTTCGACCCCCAAAGGGGTCCCGACCCACAGGTTGAGAACCGCTGGTATAGTGGTTAGGGAGCTGGACTCTTACTGGGGAATACCAGGTTTGATTCCGCCCTCCCCCATGTAGCCAGGTGGGTGACCTTGGGCTAGTCACAGCTCTCTTCTGAACTCTCTTCTGAGCTCTCTTCTGAGCTCTCACAGGGTGTTTGTTGTGAGAAGAATAGAAGGTTTGTCAGCTGCTTTGAGTCCCCTTAAATGGGTGAGGAAAGTGGGGTAGAAAAGCCAGCAACTTTCCTCATAGGACCTTTTCACAAGTGCTTCTGGATTCATCCTGACACAAACTGTACTGTCAGGGTGGGGAAAGCTGCCCCCCCCCATCAGAAACCCTCTGAAGAGGCCAAATCAGCTGGGACCTTTACAGCCGCCCCTGGAATGATGTTTTGGTTTTATGTGGTTGGTGACAAAATATTTATGTCTTTATTTGCATTTTTATCCCACTTTATACCCGAGGTTCCAGAGCAGAGCAAGAGAAAAAACACACGTCCACACCTGAGTTTTAATCCACCTTCATTCCGCTTTGAGAGTGAGAGACCACATCAGCAACGTGACAGGCTGTTTTTATTTTGGCGCTGCCTAGCTCAGGAAAACCCACCTCTGGCTTGTTAGGTGTCTTGATGAGCCAAGGGAAGATCGAGTGCCCTCCGATACCTTTGTTCCTTTCTGTTGTGCCGTCACACCCAATGTGCCGAAGCGTTCCTGTGGGCAGGAAACCTAGAGAACAGCCTGTCCCAGCGGAAGCCGTGAAACCCGTTTTAGCTTCACAGAGGAAACAGAGCTGTTTCTTTAAAGAAAGGCAGAACCAAGTGGGTTTCTAACCAATTTCTTTCCTCTGTCGCACAGCTGATGGGCAGGAGAGTCAGATCAGACAAGGGGAAGGATTTCTTCACC
>MTQE01001798.1:7203098-7213651 GCA_014337955.1 Aspidoscelis marmoratus | reverse complement strand
GTCATCGGTTTATGGAATTTGCTGCCAGAAAAGGTGGTGACAGCTACCAGCCTAGATGCTTTAAGGAAGGATTAGACAAATTTATGGATGACAGATGTACCAATGGCTACTAGAATGGATGCTTAAGTACATCTTCCAGGCTGGGAGGACAAGCAGGGTAATTTCTAAGGCTATTTGCTGGGATTCAAGAGCAGGAGGTTTGCCCTTGTCTCTGCTTGAGATGCCCATGAGCATTTGGTGGGCCACCATGGGATGCTGGACTAGATGGGCTGTGGCCTGATCCAGCAGGGCTTATGTTCTTATGAAACCTCCAGGGTCCTCACACAGCCAGAAGAAATCCCGTCACCCTTCGTCCACACATGGCGCCCGGTCAAATGATGCATCCCTAGACCCCAGTTACAAGCCGTTTGCTTTGCCTTCCGGAATCCGCAAAGCTGTGAAGTTGGGCAGGGTAACCAGGTCGCCCCTTGCACTGGGACTGTTGATCGTGGAGACACATTTGCAAGCTGTGAAGCCTCACGTGTTTCGCCCACATCGGAAACCCTCTAAAAAGGTGATATCAGATGGAGCTTTCAGAGCCACCCCTTAAATGATGATGTTTTGGTTTTATGTGGTTGGTGGCAAAATATTTATTTCTTTATTTGCATTTCTATCCCACCCTATATCCAAGGTCTCAGGGCGGAGCAGAAGAAAACACACACAAAAGGGCCCTTCTACACCTGACTTTTAATCCATCTTCAGTCCGTTTTGAGGGTGAGAGACCACATCAGCAACACCCAAGGTCACCCAGCTGGCTTTGTGGAGGAGGGCAGAATCAAACCCGTTATTCCCAGATAAGAGTCCGCCTCCCTAACCACTAGACCAAACTCAAACCTATTAGTGAGAAGTAAGAGCTTTCAATTGGGGGGGGGGTATCTAGCAGATCAGGTGTCCAGAGTGGGGCGGCAGTACATGATTCCTTGGGTAGGGTGGGCAGGGTGCTGGGCCTGAGAAACAGGGGGCCTGAACTGGGCAGGCCATGTCCCCACCCGGCTGCTCCTAGGGGGCTTGGGCATCATCTTTACCCAGCCTTCTAGCCATCCTGCTGTGCTGCATCTCTCTGTTTTTATTTCTGTCCCAGAAAGGAACTTTTCTGTCCTCTGCAAATTCTCTTTTCATGGAAGTTCCCTGACTGCCCCCCCTCCTTGCTGGCCCCATGCCACAGCACCTGCCACTATTGAATAATAAACAAAAGACCATTTTTAGCATCTGATCAACATGCGGCATCTTTAGTTCTCCGGGAAAAGAATTAAGAAGGAATCCACGTCTTACTCCACTTCCATCCTCCCCACCCCCCCATTGATGTTCTGGGAGGGGTTGAAGGGGGTGGGTGGGATTAGAAATAAATGTGGCCTCCAAGCTCCTTTGTCTGCCTTGTGGGTGGAAGGAACATCTTCCATGCGCTCCGGATGTTTCATGAAAAATGCCCAAGCAAATAGATAATTATTGCACCCAGAGGCCGGTGGCTATTGGGTTCTTTCTTTCTTTCTTTCTTTCTTTCTTTCTTTCTTTCTTTCTTTCTTTCTTTCTTTCTTTCTTTCTTTCTTTCTTTCTTTCTTTCTTTCTTTCTTTCTTTCTTTCTTTCTTTCTTTGTCTTTCCATCCTGCCCTATACCCAAAGATCTCAAGGCGGGTAACAACATTTAAAGTCAGATATATATTAAAACAACAACAATCTATATTAAAACTATAACAGTGTCCGTAAAATGGGAAGGAACAGTATATTCCCATTTAGCCAAAAGCCAGGGCAAATAGATGCGTCTTCACTGCCCTCCTAAACATATATAATGAAGGGGCCTAATGCATCTCAAGGGGGATAACATTTCATAGCCTGGGGGCCATCACAGAGGAGGCCCTCTCTTGGGTGCCCACCCTTTTTGGTACTGAAGGTGGTGGGACAACCAGGAGGGCCTCCCCTCCAGATCTTAAGGCACGGGCAGGTCAATATGGAAGAAGGCGTTCCTTTAGATATTTGGGGCTCTGCATTTTTGGCGTCAGATTCTAGAGTAAAAGCTGCCACAGGACCTAGATAGGAAGGGAATAAAGAGAATTTAATCAAAAGTAACATTCCAAAACTGAATGACAAAATAAAATGGGCTTCATATAAAATACATAATGTGTCCTTAATATTCTATAAAACAAGAATTCTCAAGTCCAAGATAGAGAGACTTGTCTCTGTAAGCTGGAACGGCTGGTGACCAGCATCCTGTCTCACACAATGGCCCACCAGTTGCTTCTGGGCATCTCAAGAAGAAGACAAAGGCAAAACCTTCACCTGCTCTCAAGCCCTGCAAATAGCCCTTAGAGGCATCCAGCCTGTCTTCCAACCTGGAGGAGGTACCTGAGTATCCATTCTAGCAGCCATTGACACACCTGTCCTCCATGAATGTATTGAGAGAGGTGGGATACAGCTGCAGACACCATATATAGGGCAGGATCCCATAGCATCTCCTGTAGCAATTAATCTGGGGGTTGCGGACAAGCTAAGGGAAGCCTGCCAATTTCCAAACTGGGTAATACCTTAAGGGAGAGGAACAAGAGGGCACGGTTAACCTAGTATTTTAAAGAAAACTCATGTCAGGAAAATAATTACTAGTCAGTAGATCAAGGACAAGAACATAATCATACAAATTATACCGCTGAGGTGATAATAAGCACATATTAGAAGTCAAGTGCAATACATATAAACACCAGGGGTAAACTTGAACGCAAAGCATTAGATTCCTTTCAATGTAAAGGAGCAAGAGGACTGTGAGAGAGACAGAAGGCTTGTCCCCACGGTCTCCAATTATTGCGCTGCAGAATCGGGGCATCCTTAATCCAAATTGTAGTTCGGAGTAAGATGTCCCCGTGAGGTGGAGGAGAACGCGGGTTCATTTCGAATTCACTTGTCCCCAAGCAAACGCGGTAAACCCTGGCATCGGGGAAACCGCATCCTTTTTTCTCCACCCCTTTTGCCCTGATTGGAAGCTTTTAGCAGACGTGCGCACATCTGCATGGCAGCAAGCACAGACGTGTGCTTGGAGAAGGAGAGCTCAGGGACTGGAGGGATCAGGGGCTGGAGGGATCACCCTCCCCCTCCACTCTGAAAGCATGACAGCCAGCCAGTGAAAGAGAGGGGAGCCAGACAACTGGCCTAAAATGCCGAGGCAGCTTTTGCTTCCCGGTGCCAGTAAGCTCCGATCACGTACGAACAGAACTCTGCTCGATTAAAACAGACGCGGCTTTCGCGTCTGTTTTAATCATCTTACTGGAGCTCTGCTGTGCTATTGACAGCCCCTCTACCCGCCGGGCAGCTGTCAGGTGATAGTTGGGGGCAAATCAAGCCTTTACCTGGGTGATTAAATGCTCAGGCAAGTGGGTGGTGGTGGAGAAAACCATGGCATCCGAATGCAGGGTTTACCGCAGTTTTCATGGGGACGGACGGGTTTGCCTTGAACCTGCCCCATCCTCCATTGCCATGGGGACTCCTTAATGCGAATTAAGATTTGCATTAAGGCTCCCCCGAATCCACTGTGGGGCGTTGGCAGCCCCATGGGGATGCAGCCTGTATCGACCATTGGAGGGAGGTCACGGCGGGGCTTTGAGACTTTATCTGCAAGGGATATTTTTAAGCTGAAGCTCTATAAAGGGAAATAAAATGGACTAATAAAATATTTCCTAACATTTGAAGGTTGGCTAATATGGCCCAGAATCTTTCTCCTGCTTTCTCTATTCCTCCCACTTCCCAAAGAAACTCTCTACTCATCTGCTGGCTGAAGAATAATCTGCACAGCCAAATTTAGAGAGCCGCAAAGACAAGGAGCCCCAGCAGCTGCTGGCTTTTGTTTGTTCTCTTTCTGAGAAAGCAAGGCAAATATTTTGTTCCCATCATCTTGAGATTGCAAAACTCCTGTGGCCTAGGAGCCACAAACATCTGATTAGGTAACCGGTTCACAGCGAGAGCACGACCAAGACACAAACAACCCGGAGTCTGGGCGGGAGGCGTCACAAATAGCACAAAAGTGCCGTTTATCCAGGCTCCCGGGACAGGTAATTGCCAAGATGGCATAGTCTGAAAGCGTTGCAGGGCTGAGTAAGGCTTGGCTGACCCTCAAGTACCCTGCAAAACAGAAACAGCTTTGCAGGCAGTGGCTACGCTGGAATGGAGGAGGAGGGCCTGGGTTTGAATCCTCACACAGCCATGAAAGCTCACTGGAGCTTTCCCTCTGGAGCTCTTGGCAATCTCTTTCAGTTTTTCCTTCCCTAAATAATTTAGTGTCATCAGCAAACTTTGCTATTTTACTATGTACCCCTTCTTCTAGATCAGCAGGTTCTAGATCATTGGTGAATAAATTAAAAAGCACTGGTCCCAACATTGAACCTTGGGGGACTCCACTTTTTACCTCTTTCTACCCTGAGAATTGGCCATTTATTGCTACTCTATGCTTCCTGCCCTTAAGCCAGTCACAAGTCCAGGACAGATCCTGTCTTTTTATTCCATGGCTGATGAGTTTACTCAGTAGCCTTTGATGTGGGACTTTGTCAAAAGCCTTCTGAAGGTCCATATGGACAATGTCTACTGGTTCATCTTTATCCACATATATACTGACACTCTCAAAGAATTCCAGCAAGTTTGTAAAGCATGATTTACCTTTGCAGAAGCCATGCTGGCTTTTGTTCAGCAGTGCTTGCTCCTCAATGTGCATGCTAATTTTATCTTTAATGATGGTTTCCATCACCTTGCATGGAACCGACCTTAAGCTAACTGGCCTGTAATTGCCTGGATCACCCCTGGATCCTTTTTTTGAAGATTGGCGTTACGTTTGCTACCCTCCAGAATAGATATGTGCACAAATGTGGTTTTTTTTAAAATTCCATTTGAATCGAATCAAATACCTGAAAAACCCGATTCAATTCGAATCCTTTAACAAGATTTGATGTGAATTTACCAAATTTAAATCTATTAATTTGAATTTTTGATTTGAATCTGCACATATGAATGTCAGCAACATTCCTATGTGCACGTATTCATCTTCCCCACATCCTTACGCACCTGTATGCATCCCGTAGTTATCCTGTATGCAACCAATTTTTGTCCCATACAGATCTGTACAAATCCATACGGGCGCGGGTAAGATGTGGATCTCCAAGTATCCATTGTGTACTAACCTGCACACATACGAATGTCCTGATAATTTGAACGAATAGATCTGATCTTTGAAATTCAATCCGAATGTTTACATTTGAATCGCGGGACATTCTTTTCGAGTTCGAATGTCGAAATTCGGCACATCTGATCGGATTTCGAATGCCTACGAATATTCGTGCACATCCCAGAAAGGTCCTGGGTTTTGTGCAGATCAGGCTGTCCGGAATTTGCCTTCTCTGGCAGCACCATTCCACTTGGTGGTGGAGGAGGCACCTGAGGGCACATGGGTAGATTCCTCTCCAAGGGCAGGTTCCGTGACTCAGGATCTGTTTGCAGCTCCAACACAGGTGGGAACGTTTGCCCATCAGGTAAATCTGGATCCAGCTTGGATGAATGTGGGATAGCACTCAAGGCGCGTTCCCATTATAAGCTTATTTCGGGTTCAGAACAGTTTCAATCACCGCAGTTCCCACGTCAGGTTGGCTTAACACGCTTTCCACGTGTTAAATCACCCCAAAGCGTTGTAAATGTTAATCCTCATTTCAACAGGTCACTCTGGTTCGTGCGCTTGAAACGTTTTACATTTTTTACTGTGGGAACCGTTCCGTGTTAAGGGATGAGAGTTTCCCTCCCCCAATAGCGTGCTTCTAAAGATAGTGATTTTGCTGTAAAAATCCACCCCTTAAAGCAGCAGCCGCTACACTGTAGCAATCCAAGCACTTCACACCTGATAACGATGATGCAATTTTGAAAGTTCTGACCTTTAAAAAAGGGAAAAGAAAGGAAAGCAGCTGCAGGTTCTGGGAGATGTGTGAATGTTTAAGGCGAAGGGGGCTTGAGTTGCTGCTGCTGCTGCGTGCCCTGGGCAATGGGAAGAGGTGGGGAAAGAATCGCTGGCTGCCCGCTGCCGGTTTTCTTCCATCCAGGAAAGCAGCAGCCACCCAGCCACCCAGCTAGGCTCCGTGAAGGGGTCGCTTATGGGTGGCGCGTCCATGCCAGGAGGAAGAGGCCAGGGCAGCCCCGAAAAGCGGCTTTAAAAATGTAGCCACTTGAGTCCCCCCTTGAGTCACATATGTCCTCAGAATCCAGATCCAATGCGATTCTGGCTGAAAGTAATGGGATCAGGCAAATTCGCGTTTGCATCTGGTTCTGTTATTTCAGTTTAGGGAAACTGAATTAAGCTCATAATGGGAATGTGGCCTCAATTTTCTGCTTAACCTACTTTGCTGGGCTGTTGTGAGGTCACCCTGGAAGAGGAGAGAATGCTGTGTGGTATCCTGCAATCTTTGGAGGGAAGGCAGGAAATAAGCCCTATAAATAATTATAACGATAAGGGTGATGGTGTTGACAGCAATAATAACTGTTGCCAAAACAAATGCTCCTTTAACCCAGTTTACCACAGTGCCCTTTTCCCACATTACCAGGCCTGCAAGATGGGGCCGAGCCAGGGACAGCCAGCAAACAGAGGTGTGTGTGTTTGGTTCACCATCGAACAGAATACCCATTTCTTCAGTTTGCTGGTGAGCCGTCCAATTGGCCAAGCAGTGGTTTGCATTCAATTCTGAACTTGGTGGGGTGGAAGAAGCATTTTCTTCCACTGAGAAAACCCACAGCACACGCAAACTGTTTGGTAGGACTGTTTGTTTTGCAAGCGGGAAACCGATTTGGTTCAATTGGATATGCAGATATGCTGACCTCTGTATGTTCGGTTCAATGCGGAAATCTGCGAACATGAACTCTTTGGTTGAATTTTCAAAAGCAAACTAAACTATGAGCAAAGCATGAATGGCACTACCGTTGGAAAGAATCATCTGAACGCCTTTGACCTTTTTAAACAGTGATTAATCAAAGGCCAGTTTGGTCTTATGGTTAGAGTGTGGGCTCCTTATCTGGAAGTCTCCCGGTTCAATTCCAAGACCAGTGTGATGTACATCCGGGCCAGCTGTCCCGGCCAGCAGTCTAGCAGCTACATTCTGTACCAGCTGCAGCTTCTGAACCATCTTTGAGGGCAGCCCCATGTTGAGCACATTACAGTAGTCCAATCTGGAGGTTACCAGAGCATGGATAACTGTGGCCAAGTCATCTCTGTCCAAAAAGGGGTTCAGCTGATGCACCGACCATAGTTGGGAATAGGCACTCTTGGCCATGGCCTCCACCTGAGCTTCAAGGCTTTCTGGATCCCCTTAGCAGTCCATAGCAGCTACCTTGCAAGGATCAGAGTCATGCCCGAGTGCCTCTCTGACATGGGTGATTTTTGGCTTTCTATGCTTGGCTTCTTTGTCATCTTTGCACCCAGCTTTTCAGCAAGGCCTTGTAAAGGTCTGGGCACTTGTCTGTGCAAAGGAGCTTTTCTCCACTTTCTCCCCATCAGGTTTCCAAGACAACAGCAGTGGGACTTAACCATGTTAGCTTTAATTGGATTTGATGTCTGCACTCCAAGCTCCGTGGCAAATGCTTGCTTGACAGCCAGTGGTTACCCTGGCTGCATCCAGCTACTGCTTGGGCAGATGATACTGCTAAATACAGACAGTAGAGGCCATTGAATGAGCACTAGAGAGGTGGGAAATCCATGTTGTGGCTGTGGCTCTTGCTGAAATTCTTTTTATACTTCTATGGCGTCAGAAAAGCTTCCTGTCCATCCCTTGCTAGAACGCAGCAAGAAGTCTTTGAAACTGGATCTTACAGCTGGAAAGAGACCCTTGAGGCCATCCAATCTGACCCCGTTACACCTCAGAATCAAAGTCAACCGCCTCTCTTGTGAGATTTTTTGTGTGAGAGTGAGTGAGCGAGAGATGTGAGTTTTTGTGTGTGAGTGAGCGAGAAATGTGAGTTTTGTGTGTGTGAGAAAGTGTGTGAGTGTGATGTGAGTTTTGCTGAGCAGATGAACTCTGTCCTCAAGCAGTAAATCTTTGCCATCCCAATTCCTGTTTCCAAATTGCCAGAGTCAGTGGGAACATCTCTTATTTAACTTGCCTTCGATAACATGAAAGGGTTGTGCTCCATTTATCAATTCTTTTGCCATGATAGAAGGAATCATCTGTGCTCTTATCTGTGCTCTTAGTGTAGAAGCAGAAAGTGGCTGGATTAATGAGGGTTTCCCCCCCAGTTGTTCCCCCCCCCTTTATTGTTGGTGCAAAGTTGTTTCTTGCCACCCATTTATTTACTTATTTATTTACAGTTACAAATGACGTTTCTGGTTGAGCTAGAGAGTGTCCCTGTGCATTTGGATGGCCCCTGGGAGAACAGGCTGCTGGCCTAAATGGGCCAAGGGTCTCATCTATAGGCTCACTTCTTACGTTACAATGTTCTTCAAATGATAAAATGATTTCAAGACCTATAAATTGAAACACTAGGGCCCCATTCCCACTGGGACTTTATTGAATTTAAAAAAAGGTTCAAAAACGGTTTGTCCGCATTGAAAATTGGCTTCCCACACTTTCAGGGGAGTAAATAGTAAAAAATGCATTTAAAAATCAACTCTTTAAAGGACTCTCACTCCCGTTTTCTTTTTTGACACGCTTTATTTTCCCTTTGGGAACGGTACAATCAGGATCCCTTTCGGCCATCGCCACCTTGCCCGCCTGCTCGCCCGCCTGCCTGCTTGCCCTTTCGGGCTGCTTGCCCAGCTGCTTGCCTGCCCACCCAGCTGCCTGCTATTTCAGTCTCTGCCACTGCTGCCTTGACCAACTGCCATCTTGCCTGCTGCCAGCCTTTCGTGCTGCCGCGTGCCATTGCCACTGCCGAGCAGTGGGGGCTGTCATGAGACATAGGGAGGAGGAATGCCAGGCAGCGGGTGAGCGAGCGAGCCCTGCCCTCTACCCACTCCCTTTTGGCTGCTGCCGCTGCCACACTGCCACCATGCTCTGCTTTTTAAAGTGGAATTAACAAAAAAATTTAGAACGCGCATAATGTGTGTTTGCATCCATTTTTGTTAATTCCGCTTTAAACGGCCCAAGTGGGATCACAGTCTAGTAGTAGAGCAGGAGTAAGCTGACATAAAATATGCCAGCAGGGACATTCTAGTGGTCTCTTTGATTAACAGAATCATGGAACCGTAGAACTGTGGCATTGGGGTGACAGAGATCATCTAGACCGACCCTTTACATATCTGACGTTGAATGAGCCCAGCTTTTGGCCCAGGTCCTGAAAAGGCGAGAAAAGGGAGAGCTTTTGGAACACCTGGTTGGCTGCTGGATTTGGCATTTATTTATGATTCTGTGATAAGGGTGGAACAAAGCATAGCAGTACATTCCACCGAACAGCAGGGAACAGTATGGCCTATTTTTATAATGCACCTATTACATTATAGGAAAGGAAGGGGTGGAGAAAACCCTCGAAACAAAGCAACAAACTAAAAAACATGAAGCACGGCCCAAACTTCCTGAAATATCTTTAAGCAAAGAGAACAAAGAGCTTTTTTTGCCAGACAAATTAACAAAGCCCTGAGGATATTCTTGCGGCTAGCAGGTTGCGCGGGTAGAAACTTTGGCCCCTGGTTTCATGGGGTGAAATGGGGCTGAAATCCACAAAACATATATGAGCAGATGACCCGTTCTGAGAGATACTGGGGGGTGGGCGGGGGGGTGGGGTGGGCGGCATGATCCAGCCTAGGCCTGCTTTATGGCTTAGCCACAATATCGGTTACGAAACACTTGTGCAATTGTTTCATCCCTTGCATTTCAAAATATTTCACACTCTTCGTCTTTGCTTCTCCGTTTCTTCCACTGCATTTAGCTCATTGTACAAAATTTCACAATCAATTAAACCACCAGCAATATAGCTGGGGGCGCACATGGCCTCCTGGGTAAACACCAAACAAAAAGCAAGACCCTAGCCTTATGTTATGCAGACTACAACAAACATGGACAGCTTGAATAAATAAATAAATAAATAAATAAATAAATAAATAAATAAATAAATAAATAAATAAATAAATGCCAGCTTCTGCAGCCCCCACAAAGTCACTGAAGCCCCCCACCCACCCCAACCTTGGCTTCCTGGCAATCTGGCCAAAAAACCTGACACCACTCTGTAAAAATCTCGCTCGTTATTTTAATGCACCCAGCTCTCCCAATTGTGGCTGTGTCCACACCTAGGTTTTAATCCACTTTCAGTCCACTCTCAGAATGAGAGAACACAACAGCAACCTGCCCAGTCATTTCCTTTCCACATTGTCTAACCCTAAGGTGGATTTTTCTGAGTAACATATAATGCCGGGAAAAAAAAAACAGCTTGTCACTTTGTGGATGTGCTCTCCCTTTATGAAACTGGATTAAAATGTAGGTGTGAACGCAGCCAGTTGTCCCAGTAGGTTTGGAACAGGGATCCTTGCATGCTCTGGGTGCGTCTTCATGGCATAGTTATCTCGAATTCAAAACGTTTTG
>MTQE01001798.1:7190899-7201441 GCA_014337955.1 Aspidoscelis marmoratus | reverse complement strand
TTCGAATTCTTTAAACTGAAATAACACATGCCATGAAGACGCACACTCTGTTTCTTTCCTTTCTGGGTTCTCCTCCTGTTTGCAGCTGCAGAAAGTGCCTTTCTGAAGTGTGGATTATTTCAGGGCTCCTAGCTGAAGCTGGCTATGTGCCCGGCTGAGGCTAAAAACAAAACAAAACAGGAACTCAGCAGAGGGAAGGAACACACATGTCTTGTCAACACACAGCTAGGGAATCACGCACCTTCGGCGTGGCTGTTCATGTGAACCAGGCTCGCCAGCCAACCACAGCTGTCCGAGAGGCTTCCTGGCCAATGGCAGGCGTGGAACAGGAGCATGCACAGCCGGTGGGCGGTGGAAGGAAAGGCCGATGCAACTCGCAGCTGGACGTGGGCCACGGATTCTAAGAAAGAAGGAACGCTTACGCTGCCTGGTGTGCTTTCAGCTAAGCAGCTAACCTTTGCTCTAAATGCGCCTGAGAAGCATGCAAAGCCTTCCTTAGAGCGATTTCCTCATGTTCTTTCGCTTTTTAAAAAAAGATCGATGCATTCCTGCACATAACCACACGGATTTCCCTGCTCTCTGCCTGGCTGCAAAGGAAGAACCCGTGCGGGATATATGATTATGCTCCACACTGACCACTAGGCACATCTGTCCGAGTGGGCGGCTGTGGCCACTTCTGCCACCCCGAGACGGAGCATGGGCTATGGCTAGGGAGACCAAGGGTGCATTCTCGAAATTCTAAACAGCAAACTAGATGGGTGCTTACAAACCTGGGTCTGAGGTATCTATAAATTTAATTTAAGTAAGTTTCAATGTTCCAGCTCCGACTGTGGTTACCTGAAACTATGGATAATCGCAAACAGACTGGTTGTGCGACTCCAGAACGTGGGACTTTTCTGGCCTCCGGAAGGCTTCTGGAAAGTGTTGGTATAGGCATTGGAATTTGGATCCTGAGGCCCTTTCTGATCTGTGGGCCTTATTCTGGTTTATATACCAGAATAGGGACCTGCCATTTTTATGTTAATGCAGGCCTTGGGTAGGGCATGCCTTAGAGCAGTGATGGCTAACCTTTTGAGCTCGGTGTGTCAAAATTCACAAGAAAACCTAGCTTAACTCGGGTGCTGTGTCACTTCTAGAAATATCCATAATTTTGTGATATTTGTAGCTCTAGTAAGAAAGTTATATTTTTGATATATGTATTTTATTAGAAGCAAAAATGAATAATTCTTTACATTTGCTAAATCTTCAATTGAAAGTTGGTATTTCGTACACTTCAAGAACAAGCAAGCACTACATGCCCAGGTGCCAGGGTGACCAGGTGTGTCACCTAAAAGGGCTTGGTGTGTCACCTGTGACACGCATGTCATAGGTTGGCCATCACCGCCTTAGAGTGTGTGCCAGCCTGTGAATGGCAGGTCCCTATTCCGGGATCCAATGTAGAATAAGAGCCAGTGCAGAAAGGGCCACAGATAGTTTATTTACATTTTTATCCTGCGCCATACCCAGAGATCTCCAGGTGGGCAACAACTTCTAAAATCAAACCTCATTAAAACAAAAACAGCATCTCCCAGTGGGAAAAGTGTATCCCCATTTAACCGAAGGCCAGGGCAAAGAGGTGTGTCTTCTCTGCCTTCCTAAACGTGCACAAATGAAGGTGATAGATGCACCTCAAGGGAGAGACGATTCCAAGCTCTAGGGGCCATCACTGAGCAGGCCCTCTCCCGGGTGCCCACCTCTGTTGCTGCTGAGGGTGGTGGCACAACCAGGAAGACCTTCCCTCCAGATCTTAAGGCACGGGCAGGTCGATATAGGAGTAGACGTTCCTTCAGATATTTGGGTCCCAAGTTACCTGATCCTCCCGCCTCCTCCTTAAGTTATGAAATTATGTATATAGATACATATATTTTGCCCTCTGACCCAATCAGGGATGGCCAGCACAAAGGAATGCAAACCAGAGTGCCTCCTCCCACAGGAAGACACACACCTACCAGACTGGCTTGCTTAGGGGGGAGATGTCCTAGGTGTTTTGCACATTTAGCACCATGCATGGCTAGAGATGGGCACCCCATGCCTCTTGAGAAAATACGGGACACCCAGGACATGCCGGCAAGCGGCCTCTACCCACAGTCCACTCTGAAGCTGCCGTCTGCCAGTCCCACGGGGCTGCCGTCTGCCAGCCCCACAGGGCTCCTTGTCAGCGAAGTCGAGGATGTCCTGGGAGGAGAGTTGGGCTGAAGGCCCAAAGCCCATCACCAGGAGAGGGATCTGGATTCAGGTCTCCCAGGTCTGTGTGAGGGAAGGCTTTTAATTTCAAAGACCAAGCGTTTTGCTCTACCTTGTGCACAGAAAGGATGTATCAAACAGTCCCTCAAGGGGTGTGTGTGTGTTTGTGTGTCACAAGCTTTTGATACTCTTGCAACTTAATCATAATCCATCTGATCCAAGCCGGACTGCAAGTAACCCATCCAAAGCAGGCCACTTCACGAATTCCCTTTTATGGCTCTCGATCTATCATACTTCCTCTCAAAGCTTCATGGAGGACTTGGCAGGCCAGTGGAGCAACGAGAGAAAAATTACTTTCTCTATTTGCTGCCCTCCTGCCCCTGTACCTTATCGAGTGCCTTATCTTTGGATTATAAGCCCTTATTATTTGCAGACCTGTGACCTGGCAAACAGCCCTTGAAGTTTCCTTCAGGTTTTGTTTGGTTTTTTTCCCCTATGAACTGCATGGTCCTGGGATCCTGAAAGGTGGGGTTCACTACAAAATTACGGGGAATTCTTCTGCAGCTAACCAAGGATTCCTCGGCACAGGAACCAAAGGAAGTATCCCATTGTTGTGAGGACCATAAATCAAGGGAAGGCACGGTGATCTGAGGCCTTTTCGCACTACGGCCTCTAGTGTATAATTAGTGCACCCCTGGGGAAGAGCATATGAATGTTGACTAGGGATGTACACTAATGTTTTTTTGACATTTGAATAAAATTGGATACCCAAAGATCCGATTCAATTCGGATCTTTTAAATTTGAATTTAACAAGATTCGATTCGTATTTACCAAATTTGAATCTATTTGTTCAAATTTTTTATTTGAATCTGCACATGTGAATGTCAACAACATTAGTATTTGCATGTATGCATCTTTCCCACATCCATACGCGTCTGTACACATCTGTGTGCATCCTGTAGTTATCCCGTATGCAACCTGTTTTCATCCCAAATGGATCCGTACAAATGCGTACTGAAGAGGGAAAGATGCGGAACTTTTTACGCATTGTGTAAAAACCCTTCCATGTACGAATGTGAGGATAATTTGAACGAATAGATCCGAAGTTCGAAATTCGATTCAAATGTTTACATTTGAATTTCGGGACATCCTATTCGAGTTTGAATGTTGAAATTTGGCACATTCAATCGGATTTTGAATGCCTACGAATATTCGTGCCTATAAATGTGCCCTCCCTCCCCAGAAGTGCACTAATCGTGGAGCACATGTTAATCGACGTTAGCTAATCATTAACCTCAGGTGTCCAGCAGCGTGACCATTCGCTCTTGCCGGTTGCTTTGGGGTCATTTGAGGTCCGCACAAGCCACTGGGTCCTCAGACAACTGTAGAAAGGACGGCGACTGCATGTGTGCAGAGTGTCAGCACCGTCCAGGCAACTGTGCCAACACATGCACAGTGGCAGAGGCGCTGGTGCCAAAATGGCAGCACCCAGAAGAGGACCCGGGCCCTGGGATTGATTAAGGTGAGTATCTAAAGTTGACTAGTGCTCAACTGCGAGTTCTAGTCAACATGGGGTCATCACACTCCTTTCCCATCCAGCAGACAGGAAGATTAGTGCAAAAACGCCCTTTTTTGTGGCAATGTTGAGATCTTGTTCCAAGGAATGCCCATTTGAATGGAAAGGACATTAAAATCCTGCATGCAGCAAACATCTGGTAGCGGGCCTACAAGAAACTAGGAAAAAGGGCAGAGAGAGCAAGAGCAGAGACCAATGCCCATGAGCTATGCACACAAACGCCCCCAAGGACTGTGAACTCCCTGTTCCATGGGGCAGCCCCAGTGTTGGCTAACTGAGTGCTGAGGCCCTTATTCAGCTAGAGTTCCTGTGCCCAGGGAACTGGGCACAGGTGCCCATATGTGGCAGCAAAGATGCAGACGCAGAAGATCCAGGAGTCAGCTGTGCCCAGAGCTGGATGTACCCCTGTACGTGAAACAACACCACGTTGACTCCCCCACTTTCAAGCTGTTTTTTTGTTTTGTTTTACATTTAAACTGTAACTTTATTTAAAGCTCTAGCAGAAATATATGGCAAAATAGCATAAGCTTATACAAAACACATAATCAAAGAACAAATGTGACCATGGTCCATTGCCAAAAGGATAAGGTGGTGGGTGTACTTCATTTACAAACAGTTTTAACTAACAAAACAAGAAACAACTAGCTTTATGAATCATTTAAATTTTGAAATGGTCTAACTTGTATCAAGTAGGTGCACCAGGTATGGGAATGAAACGCGTAAGTCTACGTTTAAGAAAAATTTGCATTGTTGGGGAAAGGCTACGAAGGTAGGAATTGTTTCTAGCCTTTTCTAGAAAAGGAGACCATGTTGACTAGGACCATACCCATTCTGAGGCATCTAAAATATTTTGATGAGCATTTATGCTATCATTTAAACACTTTCAAGCATTTTAAACTCACAAACAACCACAAAACATACCCCGCTATCCTTTTTTTTTTTTTTGGTGAGCTGTTTTGGGCGGTGCGTCCCCTAGGGCCATTTCTGGAGAACGTCTATTTGGAACTTTTGACCCTGACAGGTATTGGGTTATACTACTCAGCAGTCCCAAGCAGGGACTGATGGGAATTGTAGTCCAAAGTATTTGGATAGCCGCATAGTGGCAGAGGTACGCCTATGCCAGGGGGCCATCTTTGGCACCTACAACCACAAACTTTGGCTGAGGGGAAAGAAGGAAGGGAGCTCTCCGTGGTGCTGTTACACAGGGGTGAAGTCCAGGATGCTGAGTTCCTCCTGTGTCGCCCACAATGGCAGAATGCCCTGCTGGGCCTAAAATTGGGTGCAGGTAGGGGACAGGGCAGGCGTGACTGTAGCTCAGGGGTCATGCAAGCAGCCTGGAAAGCAGAACGTCGCTAGTTTGATCCCCAGCCTCACCCCAGAAGTAGGCAATGGCAAACCACTTCTGTGTCCCTGCCAAGAAAACTGCATAGGGGCACCCATGGATCACCCATAGCACAGTGGTAGAGCAAAATGAGTACCCCTGTCAAGAAAACTGTACACAGGCACCCCTAGAATCTGGCTGTAGTTGGGCTGGTAGAGCAAACAGCTTGGAAAGTCAAAGGTTGCTGGTTTGATCCCCAGCTTGTCCCCGGAAGCAGGTGATGGCAAACCACTTCTGTACCTCTGCCAAGAAAACTGAACAGAGGTGCCCATGCAGTTAACGAGGAGCCACCCACCACTTGATAGTAGCCATAACAAGAGGACAGGGAACTGAGGGATGGAGCTGAAGATGGATGCTCTTCTTTTTTTTCCTGGGACCCCTGAAGCCACCAGTTTTCCCTTCACCCCACCAGGGCCCCCCGTATCTTTTTAAAAGTGGTCTGATAAGGCGAAACCCCAAAGCTTCCACCTTGTGTGATCCGTGGCGCACCCTCTCCAAGCCGGTGGCAAACCAGTGAGCCAGGTACAGCATGTTCCCAGGGGTGAGGCTTTCATGGGAATCTTTTTTCCCAGTTCCTGAACGGAAAGCAAGGTGAGGCAAAACCACCTTCCTAACCGGATAGGGGAGCCGCCTGGACATGCCCGTGACTCAAAAAGGGCTAGCAAGAGCGGAGTCCTCACCTAGAGAAGAAACCTGACCCTGGGGTGACGTTTTCGTCTGATCGGAAGCAAGGCTTCCAGGAAGCAAAACAAAATAAAGCAAAAAAAAAAAAAGAATTCCCTGCAGAGAGAAATCTAGCATGTCAGGTTGACAGACTGCAAGCTGTGGCTGGAATTGCAAAGATTCCAGGCAGTGAAAAGGACTGGGTTGTGGGATACTACTGACCTATGCTCATTCCCTCCAAATGTCAAGCCATCCAGAGTATTCTTCTAGTGTGTTCTCTAGCTCGTATCTCTTCCCACCTTCTTCAAGCCTTTGGCTATTTGAGAATGATAGATATGTTACCCAAGAGGCCTCTGACGTCAAGAGTGGCCGGGCGGAATCCAGAAGCACTGAGTGGCCTCATTCTGAGCATTTCTTTTCAACTCTGAGGCTTGAAGACATGTCTTGCTTTCCCCACAATCCACCAACTGCACCCTCATCTCCCCGCTTTCGGCCTAGCAAAGTGAATTTTAAAACACAAGGATTCATCGCTCCCTCAAACTGTCTTGTTCCTGATACGTGTGGCATTCACAAGCATGGCACATATTCATGGGAGGGGAGAGAGCAGAATCCAGCCACAGTCCTCATTTTTTGTGGAAAACTCATCCAAAGGCAGCAGTGTGCTCTGAGCCTGGCTGTGCTCGCACCTACATTTTAATCCAGTGTCACTCCGCTTTCAGAGTGATAAAATGCATCGGCAAAACGACAAGCTGTTTGGTTTTGGCTTTATCTAACTCAGGAAATCGACCTTTGAGTTAGAAAACATGGAAGGAAAAGGATAAATCACTTTTCTGATATGTTCTTCCGCTCTGAACGTGGACTGAAGCTGGATTTAAGCTTTGGTGTGAACGCAGCCACGTCTCTAAGCCCAGTTTTGAAGCCCCTACCCACCTCCAGGTCTAGGAATAGATTCACTTTTAGTTGTACTGTGAGATAAGGAAAGCAGTATGTGATTCCGATATGGCTAGCACTGCTCAAGGAAACGAAGCCGCTTTGGTGAAATGGCTTCTGATACGCTGAGTTCCTATTCCCTTATCGGGAAGAGTCATGAAGATCCCTTTCTTGAGCCTCAAATACTTTTGTCTCCATAAAAGGGATTGCCCGAGGACTTTTGCTTTCCTAAAGGGCAGCAGGACTTCTTTTTCCAAGCTGAGCCCCACTGCGAAGCCCTGTTATCTCAATCCAGGGCCATAGAATGTGGCTTTTCTCAAGGGAAAGATAAAAGCGGCGGAGGAAGGGCTCCACACACTTTTCTGTGCCTTTCCCAAGACGCCCCGGCTGGAGGATGCTGTGGCGCCCGATTGGCCAGCCGGAGGGATCATGCGGCACCCGATTGGCCAGAGACCTTTTGCACATGGCCACCACGCTTCTCCCGCCTGATACACAGAGTGGCATCATTTCCTCCTCTTTGATTACTCACAGGGACAGGCTTGGAACAGCTGCGGTTTCGTCTGAATCATAAGCAGAGAGCGAGTGAGCTGCTTTTCAATTTTATTTTATTTTATGTTCTGGCTCCAGAAGCACTCGGGGAAATCCTCAGCCAGCTGGATGAACCAGTTTCGGAGTTCGATGGCAGTTTAGCAAGCGCAGCAAATATTCAGTCACCCAGTTTTGACGGGTCCGATTCATGCAAGCTTTTGAGTCACACAGGATGAGATTTATTTATTTATCTATTTATTTATTTGGCTTCTGTACTGCAAATTCCGTTGAAACTTTACGTGGCTCACAAGGTAAAAGTCAAAAGAACAAGTGAACAAAACCAGCCTGGGAGGTATAGACCTTGGAGTCTTAGGCTGTTGGTTGTTATTTATAAAAAGGGTTTTGCTCCCCTCCTTTCCCCAATTGCAGTCACAAAGCCATGAACCCATCTTGCTTGAGGGGCGTAGGGAAGAGGAAGACTTCCTTTTCCTTTTCCCTCCCTGTTTCCCTTTCCTTGTGTGCTATGCCCACCCTTAGGCCGTGTACCCATGCAAGCCGATTGGGCTCTCATGGGACCGTGTGCGGGACTGAGATCGAATCATGGGTGTCCCCATGCCATTCCCGGTAAGGCGGGCTGGGGGTGGACTGGGGGCAGATTCAGCTGTCTCCATGCAAACCACGCCAGGATTGTAATTTTACTTCCTTTCCCAGGCAAGCTGCTTGCTTGCCTCGAAAGGGGCGTAAAAGCAAGAAGCTAACAGGCTTACTTACCCCCTTTCCCAGCCAACCCCCCCTGGAAAAGAGAGAAGACTCAAGGCTCCGCACCCCATTCCCAATCTACTGCCAGGAAAGAGGCTTGGCTTTACTCCTGAAGTAAACTCAAGCTTCTTTCCTGTCAGCCGAAGTCTGGGGCAGTCCCCATGCGTAGGCTTGGCCTGGAACAAATTGCCCAAACTGTGCCCAGACTTGTTTTTCCAGGTACCAGATTTGGTCCTGGTTTGGCACAGGTTTGGGTGATCTGGTCCGCAGAAATCGAGCCAAATCTAAAACGCATGGGGACACTCCTTGCCAAACCCGATTTCGGTACAGGACCAAATGTGCATGGGGACACACCCTTAGAGTGTCAGCACGCGGGCAGGGACCTATGCTACTGATAATTTGCAAGCAGTTCTGGAAGCCTTTTAGAAGCTGAGAAATGGGATAAAAGTAAAATTCAAAATATGACAAACAGATGAGGGGACTTCTCTGCATGTATAAATGTTACTGTGTTAAGTTTTAGCTAGTCCTTCATATTAGCAGCACCTGTTTATCATGAAGGAGTTCCCTAAAACTTTGCTGGGTGGTTTTAACCCCTCTGCCCTCCCCCTCCCCCAAAAATAAAGAACAAAATTGCAATGGAATAAAAATACAGAGTAGAACTGATCTCTAAAGAGTTGCACTGATAAGAAAGAAACACACAGGAGGCCTTTTCGCACTAGGGGTTTTGGAACGCGTGGGAAACAGGCGGGAACGGGGCATACGCACTGCCCTGCACATTCAAAGTGTTCCCAGCCGTTCGGGGAGGGAAGCATTCGCACACACTTCCCTCCCTGACAGCCGCGGACACACCCTCCCTGCCACCATTGGCCGAAAATTGGCCGGACAGGTGATGGGGGCCCACGCTGATCACTCGCCTTGCCGGGCCGGGGTTCCCGTCGCAAAGGTGCGCCGACTCTGGTGGACGGCAGAGGGGACCCGTAGGCCCCGTCTACCGGGAGCGCGCGCACCTGCGTGATGGCGACCCCAGCCCGACAAGGCGAGTGACGGCCTCACGCGGGGGGAGGTGGCTCCCTCCTGGCTCCTGCAGTCCCACGGAGTCACCGAGATTGGCTTTCCCTCGCCCCTTTCTGGGGTGGGAGGAGGCCGATCTCCGGCTGCCTATGGGTGTGGGGTGGTGGGACCCCTTGGTTGACCAGACCGCGTGGTTCCGGTCAATGAAGGCTCCCCCACCACCCGATCGCGACCCTCTGTGGGGTGTAGGCGCCCGGATCGAGGGCGGCTGGGAAATGGAGGCTGCGGCACACGCATGCGCGATGGACGCCAGACCTTCTGATGCTAGGAGTCGCCCGGCAGCAACCAGGTAGGGCGGCGATTGCAAGCACGCCACCCCGGGCGGGGTAGGGGTGGCGGCAGCAGCTCTCTTCTCACTTGAGAAGGCGCGAGAAGGGCAAAGGGGAACCTGGGGAAGCTGGCTGCCGGCTTCGCCATGGCAGCTCCAAAGGAGCCAATGGCAAAGGCCGGTTCGCAGGGCCAGCTGTCAAACAGGGAACATGCGCTCTCTCTGTTTGACAGCTGGGCAGAGCCTCCAGAGGCTGGAATGTAGCCCTGCTGCCGCTGCCCCACACGTGTGCGGACGCACGGGGCCTCCAACAATCTGCCCCTGTTTGGGGGCAGATTCTTTTTTAAAATGTTTCACCAGAAAACGGCTCTTATAGATCCGTTTTCCGGCGGCAAATGCGGAAAGGCCCTTAAAGTGCCTTGAGCTGTGTGCAGTGTAGCCTGACCCAAAACAAACCTTAAACACATCCTAAAATGAATGAAAGGAAGCAAAACCACCACATTTTTAAAAAGCAGGAGAAGGAGGTGCTCAATCCTTGTGTATTTCGGATGTGCGTACAGTAATGAGGCAAGCGGATAGGTAAATAATAACATCTTGGGTTAAACTGCCACATTCTGTCATCTCTTGTTATGGCAAACCATGGTGTAGTGAAAAGCCACATTATACAACATAAAACTGGGCAACCCGGTCAACTGATGAGGGCCAAAACCACTTCAGAAGCAAATATGTCATTATTCAAAGTTTCCGGAGTTGCATTAAACAAGTGAAGCCACACTGGACCAACCCCCATGAAAGCAAAACTGTGCACACAAATGACACCATCTTTTCCCTTCTCATTCCCTTATCTCTTTCTTGATTTACCTTGTGAACATCACTGGCTTTTATTAGAACATGGCTCTTTTTTTTTTCTCCTTCCCAAAACAATCCAGTTCCACCACAAGAGTAACAGGCTATGTATTGACTAAAGCATGAAATCATAGCTAAAAATAAAACCGCAACTCACTCCCTTATTTTGTCCGGCAGTTAACTCCTTGTGCAAACTTAAAACCCCAGAATCCTACAAAAGGTTTAGTAAGCTGCTTTGAGCTCTCTCCAGAATGCTTCACATGACTAAACAGCAAAATAAAGGACGGGGGGGGGGG
>MTQE01001798.1:7151057-7179114 GCA_014337955.1 Aspidoscelis marmoratus | reverse complement strand
TTGCAAATTTTGACACACCGAGCTCAAAAGGTTCACCATCACTGGTATAACCGGTACTACCAGGGGGACCAGGGCCCTGATCTAGAAAATGGGAGGGGTGCAGAAGGCAACCCTCTTGTTCTAGAACTACAGGGAAATGCCATAGGGCACTGTCCCTTCCCTTTGGAAGCATGAGGATGTTGCTGTGAAATTTGTAGAACCTTTGAAGCCATGGCATGGGTTAATCCGAATCAGCAGACAACTCTGATCCTGTCCACGGCCCTCTGCAATCCGGATCAGTGGGCTAGGCTATTCCGGACTCACTGATCCAGATTAAGAGCACAGTTAAGTACAGAAAGGGCCAGTGATGGTCGACGGCATGGCAACCTGAGCGTGGACCCAACTTCCTATTGTCTGCACCTGTACAAAAGAGCTTGCCTGAATCTCACCTTTACCCTGCTTGTCTCACTTACGGGCCTGCTGCCCCCATCCCATAGACTAACGGGAGAACGACACTTCTGGCTGGCGCATTTCTTGGCCAAGGGGGGGAGGATATCGGATGTACCTGCTGGCAGCCTCGGCCCCCAAAAGTATGCCGTACAAAGGTCGTGGTCTCGTGTGGGAGACCGTGATTCTCTCAGAGCTCTGCATGCAGCCAGCCACGTATAGGGCTATAACATTTCTTTCTATGGTAATGCAAGATGGGTTTTCAATAGGGGCGGCTTGCTGGGGGCTGTGCAGAGATTTCAGCACCATCTGTCTGGCTCCTGACCTTGGGGGGCCTGTGGTGGTGGTGGGGAGGACCAGGGCAGGGGTGCTTTCTTTACATCTGCAATTTGGACACTCTCTGTTTGCAGCATGGCTGCTTGCAATTTCCCCTTCTTTTAACTATTATTCATTTATTTGTATAATAACATCAACATAAACCAATATAAAAAACAATGACCTCATAACAGTATACAGTGAAAAGTGGCATACACATTCATCCCTCCATCTTCTGTGCGTGCCCTCAGTTTAGGTTGCCGGTTGGTCTAGTGGTTAGGGAGCCGGACTCTTATCTGGGAATACCGGGTTCGATTCCGCCCTCCCCCATGAAGCCAGCTGGGTGACCTTGGGCTAGTCACAGCTCTCTTCTGAGCTCTCACAGCCCCACCTGCCTCACGAAGTGTCTGTTGTGGGGAGAAGAACAGAAGGTTTGTCAGCCACTGTGAGTTCCCTTAAATGGGTGAAAAAAGCAGGGTAGAAAAGCCAACTCTTATTCTTCTCCTTCACCTCTTGATGTATTTTTAGCCGGACCAAAGAGATAGTCTTAATATTTCATCTCTCAGAATTTCTGGAGTTTGAGGTCTCATCAGATAGTTCAATAATTCTCTCCAGTTATTCTCTGTCTTGGAGCATAGTTTCAATCCTTGGCTTTTAAATCTTATTTCCCACATAGAGCAATTTTCCTTTCTTGAACTTTTATCTGGGAGACAGAAACATTCTGTATCATTTCTTCCCGGCAATTTTCATTACCGCTCTCTCCACAAAGAGAAGAAGCCTGATTGGAACCAAAAAAGCAGAACAGTGGAGGCAGGGCTGAACTTCCGAATGGCGCCCTTCTGAAACTTTATCTGCCCCCCTCCAAAAAAGTTCCACCCCTCACTTTCTGCCACCCCTCCCTGTAACCCAGCCTTTAATGGGGGGGGGGGGAAAGAGGAAGGTGGGGGAGAGGAGGAAGAAGCAAGTGGGGGACAATTGTGCCATTTCTTTTGAATGTCCAGAAGGTCAGAAATCGGCTGAGAGGAAAAGGAAAGTCCCCACCCTGGAAAGTCCCATTGCCGGATGCAAACAGACGAATGAGTAGCAAATGGTCTTAGGTTGTGGTCACACCTAAGGTTTAATCCAGCTTCAGTCCACCTTCAGAGCGAGAGAACACATCAGCAAAGGGACCAGTCATTTTCTTTCCACACTGCCTATCCCACCGGTGAATTTTCTGAGTTACTTAACACTGGAAAAAAAGAAACACAGCTTGTCACTTTGCTGATCTATTTTCTCACTCTGAAAGTACACTGGAGCTGGATTAAACCTTAGGTGTGAATGTAACCTCTGGAGCCGCGGTCCAAAGCGCCAGGGCTGTGGTCACAGCTAAGGTTTAATCCAGCTTCAGTCCACTTTCAGAGCGAGAGAACCCATCAGCAAAGTGAACACTCATTTTCTTTCCACACTGCCTATCCCAAAGGTGAATTTTCTGAGTTATTTAACACTGAAAGAAAACAGCTTGTCTCTTTGCTGATGGATTCTCTCACTCTGAAAGTGGAGTGAAGCTGGATTAAAACTTAAGTGCGACCACAGCCTTAGCACTGGGACTATCTGAATATGGAACAGCACCAATAGGGGGAGGATAATCCAGAAAGCAAACGGAAATGCATCTTGGGGTATGACCCTTCGAATCTCAAACAGCCTGAATGTGGATTAAACATAAGGTGTGGCTGCAGCCAGAGTGTGAAATCTAATTTTGCTGTTTGGGGCACTAATGCACAGAGGAAAATAAACCAGGCTGTGTTTGTTTGTTTGTTTGTTTGTTTGTTTGTTTGTTTGTTTATCCCACCCTATACCCAAAGGTCTCAGGATGGGTAACAACATTTAAAAACCAAGTATAATAATAAAAATAAAAGTAATAAAAGAGAAGGGAAACACACCCACTGTTGTAGGTTCTTCTGATCCTCAAACAGCCTAGCTGATGTTATTTTGAGGTAGCTTCTCCTGTTTACATATTTCCATAAGATTTATCAATTGCAACTTGCAAATGTACATTTTTTACGTCGTAAAATTCTAAATGTGCATTTTTTTTAAAAAAATTATCTCTCCTTTGCATATGGAGGCTGCTGTTGGTTCCTGCTGAAACCCAGACAGGCCATAGCTAGGGAATCAGGCGTTTCCAGACGCATTTAATTAGAGTTTGCTGAACTCTGTTCTACGTGCAAGATCTCTCCTGCCTTATCTCAGGCAACCTTGTGATCAGGCTGTGTTTTCCTTATCACCACGACTGGCACCTTGTCTGTGATTCGGTTGCCAGGCCAAATCACCCAGGAGATAATTTCCCCCCCTTTTTATTGACTTTACTTTTTATGGAGTCCGTCAGCTGAATCAGTTAATATCTCTTGCTGAGAGTGGTTCTAAACAGATAAGAGATATAAGAAGGGCAGAAAAGGGAGAAAGGTACACATGGACACATCAATACCTTCATCGGACTGGACTGGGTTAGGACTGAAGAATGCAAAATTTCTCTTTTTTGAGGATTTTTTGGTGATAATTCTAGCTTCTTGAGGAATTCTGTAACACCTGAAATCTTACCTGCATTGCTTATTTTGCTCTGTTTGGCTGTCTAGAGGATAGGAGGCAGCATGGGATACTTTAAAAACCCTGCAAACGACAACATAAAATTTATTTACCTGTGTATGAGATCACCTCTCCAAGAACTTCTTGGAGCCAGCCAAGCCCTCCCTCCCTTTTAGAGGAGTCCTGCTGGATCAGGCCACCGCCCATCTAGTCCAATATCCCATCTCACACAGTAGCCCACCAGTTGCTTCTGATCACCTCAAGCAGAAGGTGAAGGCAGAACATTCACCTGCTCTAGACTCCTTACAGATGATCTTTAGAGCCATCCTGGCTGACTCTCCAACCTGGGCATCCATTCTACACGTGTCCTTCATGGATTTGTCCAACTCTTTCTTAAAAGTTTTCCAGGCTGGCTGCTGTTAACACCTCTTTTGGTAGTTAATTCCTCAGAATAATGACCCTGTGGTAGGGGCGTGCGTGAATACAATTTTCAGGATTTGATCCAAACTGAATTTCTGAAAATTCGAATCAATTCGACTGTGTAAAATTCAAATGTGTTCACATTCGATTCGATTTAAATACATTCGAATCTATTTGTTTGAATTTTTGATCTGTATTTGCACATACGAATGTCGACAACATTCGTATGTGCCCATTACACATCCATACACACAAAAAAAAACAAACAAAAGGGTTCTGCCAAAATATATCAATAAACAGGATAAAATATGTCCCACTACCAAGTGTAGAAAAGCAAATATATGAGGAAATAAAGAAATAAATGCACTCTGGAGCAGAAAAAAGTGTAATTTCTAAAAGGGTAGCAATAGCCCACTGAAAAGTTTATAAATACTGAAAATAATAAAAAACAAGTAATATAGTAATAGTAAAAAGATGGTTTTCCCATGGGGCACTCAGTGCGTATGAGACGTGATGCTGGACTAGAGGGTTGTGGCCTGATCCAGCAGGGCTCCTCTTAGGTTCTCCCCCCCCATGACATAACCTTTGAATTTTGTATTTGAGATTTGAACCCAAGATTTCCTATTCAAGCAAAGTATTCTAACCCTTATAGTGAGCTATTGATGTTTTGTGGTTTTCTGCATGTTCTCTATTGCAAACCACAGAAACTGCTATCCATTATCAGTTGCCCATGCAAACTTAAACCTGTAAGGCAAGGAAGGTCTTCTTGTGAGCCAGTTTGGTCTAGCGGTTAAGGAGCCGGACTCTCATCTGGGAATACTGGGTTCGATTCCACCCTCCCCTGTGAAGCCAGCTGGGTGACCTTGGGCTAGTCACAGCTCTCCTCTGAGCTCTCACAGCCCCGCCTGCCGCACAGGGTATTCTGTTGTGGGGAGAAGAACAGAAGCTTTGTCAGCCGCTTTGAGTCCCCTTAAATGGGTGAGAAAAGCAGGGTAGAAAAGCCAACTCTTCTTCTGCATCTCCTCCCTCCACCCACCCTTCCCAGAGCTAGGCTCCAGCGAAAGACACACACACACAAAGGCTTTAATTGCACATTTGTAAAAGTTTTTATTAGAAATCCTACCCCCAAAGGAGGGCATTATAGAATCTTAAAGAGTACAAAATATACTTAAACCAATACAAAAAAAGATCAGAAAAAACAAAAATACTCATGTAAAAAAACAACAACTCAGTACACCCAAATTGATGTCCAATAGCATCTTGTGACTTACAAGGCTATTTTTCTGTGACAAAAAACTTGGGAACAATTAACACTTTAGATATGCAGTGCTATTACATTTTTATTTTAAAAGAAAGTGCATTTTCCCTGTCAGTGGGGAATAAACCAAGCTGTTTGCTGGAGAACAAATGGGGGGGCGGGGCGGGCTATAAAAACAACAGCCCAAGAATAGTAAAGCCTTCTGAATTTGGTTTCATCTCAGCCTGAAGCCTAATCTAACACGCTTGTTTTACTGGCTACATACAGCTGTTTGGCACCATCTGAGAACAAAGGAAGTGAAGGAATGTGTCAGAAACTCCTTTGGCTGAAGGCTGATTTCGGAAGCCCTCAGTTTTGCCAAATTCAGGGCTGCCCCATCGTGGCCAACAAACACTGGTTTACTCACATTTAACACTAAAGACTCAAAGACCAGAAATCAAAGGTAGTGATTCTTCTTCCTTACAGAAATTATCTGCTTGCTTAATATGTCTGGAAGAGCTAAACATTATACAAAAGGTATAACATGGAAATCAAGTGCTCCGAAGAAATCAGTAACAACCTTTTTGGTTTTTTTTAAAAATATATATATAAAAAAGAAGCACTTCAGAGAAAGATGCACTTCAAAAAAAGGAGTGCTGGTTGCTTGTTAGATCAAAAACATAAGATTTCCACTGCTTATGGAAAACCTTCAGTTCATTCCTCTTCCCTGGGGCTTTTTATGCCCTGCTGGGCAGAGTGTTTCCTACAACTTAACCCTTTTCCTCTTCTGTCACCCAATTCTCTACTTCCACCTCTCTTGTCTTCTCTTGAGGCTATGAGGCCCCTGACCCTTCACAGTTTCCCCACACAATACCTACAACTGACCTCCCTATTGACCTTCCCCACAAAGTTTTCCAACAGCCCAGTGAATAAGGTGTGAGAATGAAGTCTGAGCAAATAGTTTTTACCCCGAAAAACTAGACAGCTTCCTATCGAAATCTTCACACTCATCCATGTCAAAAAGCACACAACGTTCATCAAGAGACATTGACGCTCGGTCCCTGACGCACCTCCATGGCATTCTTTCCGCCATGTTCCGTTGTTCAGAAGTTACGGAACGTCTTCCATTGATCTGCTTGGCTTTCCGCCTCTCCTTGTCCAGAAAAATAAAGCATTTTATATGCACGCCTGCCCCCAAACCCCCTGGTTTTACAAAACATTTCAATGCAACACCATTTGCTCTGCGGGGGAAAAGTTCTGGAAGGCTTTGAAGGGTGGGAACCGAGGCTCAAGCCCACCACCGGCTCGGGTGGCGTCTCCAGGTCCAAGCGGTAGGGCGGACCGAGGCACTAAGCCGTCCTCCACAAGATGCTCTGAGGCTTCGAAGGTCTCCTCTTCCCTTTGCATCAGAGATTTCCTGCCTGGTGCATAATCTCGTTCAAGTGCAATTGCTAAAAGTCCAGAAAACGCTGGAGGAAACACAATTGCAGTGTGCCACTTCGGCGGCAGACTAAACGTTGTTGTTGTTGTTGTTGTTGATGACACTGCAAGGGTCCACCTGTAAGAAGGAAAGGAGCAGAGATGTGAGACAACAGGGCGGTTTCCCAAGTCAGCTGCAAATGCTTTCCCCTTGGAGGCCAAGCCCCAAAAGCAAGGCCGCCTTCTTACACCCTTCAGGCGCTGTTGCTACACTGCTGTTCTGCAGGGAATAAGCCCACTTGCTCCTGGTCTCATGCCTGACACTTGCAAACCCTAGAAAGGGAGGGGAGTGTTGCTTCTGAGAAGGGACTCTGGGTCTCACCTCTGTGTAAGTAGGTGGAGGCATGAACTTGAACTCAGGGGCATACATGAAGATGGGGCTGTCAAAGGAGTTGTCCAGGTCATCCAGGAGCGGTGTGGTTGGGCTTTCCAGGCGGTGGTCTTCAGGGACAATGTCGAGATAGCAGGGAGGTGCTGTAAGGAAGGAGAAAGAAGGTGCATTAGAGGAAGCGAGTCTTCCATAACCCAACCGAGACATTAGGGGGACAACCAAGTTGTTAGGAGGACACCACCGGTGTAGCCCAAGATGGCTTACCTTCAGGGGCATCAGGGATGTTCAGGTCAACCCAGCTCATCTCAGAGCTCGTCTGGCTTGCCATGCTGCTGCTGCGGCTACCAATGCTGGAGGACTTGCTGCCAATCACCAGGGGCAACTCGAGGATAATCTTCTTGGATCCTGGGACGCTCACATAGATCTGCAAAAATAGGGGTTTACCATGAGACACTTCCCAAAGCAAAAGAATTTATGAACTAAGAGAATTTCAGGTAACTGGCAATGATAGCTCAGAGATGCAGGAGAGCATTTAGAAAAGCTTCCAGACGAAGCCCTGGAATTCAAAACAACATTCTGGGACCACGTCCACACTGAAATGCATCCCGTAATATAAACATGGTCTCGATGCTTGGGTTTTAGGATTAACTGAGCCAAAGTATTTGCTCTTTCTGGGACAGCTTTTCTAAAGGCTCTCCCTTCCCTCCCAGCCAGAGAGAAATCTAGTGCGCTCAGGTGCAAAAGGCTCTCAGAACCAAGGTTGCTCACCTGCAAGAAATACTCCACCCGGAGAATGTGGCAGCCCAGGATGGATGGTTTGATCTTCTTCACCCGGATGGTCTTGCCACGCCACGATTCAGACATGCCAGAAATGATGTGGTTGCCTCTCACGCACGAGAGCTTTTGGGAGAAGACCTTGGTTTGCCCGTTGGCCAGGTAGGTGTGCTTGGCAACAATGGCTGCTTTGGGCACCACAATCCGGGAGCAGGTGTTCTCAAAGTCGGCATTAATGCAGATATCATCCCCTGGAGGAGAAACAAGAAGGGACTTAAGTTATGGAAGGACCTAAGATCTTCTTGGAGCTCTTGTGGGGCCTTTCCCACTAGAAGCTCTCCAAGAATTTGACTAACTGAACTCCACCTAGCTCACTACAGGAACAACTCAGATGTACACCTAAGAATTCCAGTAGCTATTCTCCAACTAGCCTTCCTCACTGACTCCCAAGCTTTTCAAGAAGGAGAGAACCAGGCCTTACCTTCACAGAATCCTTTGCGGTCAATCCTGGCACTCACTGACACATGGCCATCAGGAATGAACATGCAAGAAACCTTCTTCTCCTTCTTAGCAGAGACAGGGGACTGTAAAGGAAAACACAAGAACACAGTTAAGCAACGGCACGCCAGAAAAAAACACAGCCAACCTATCCCTATCCTTAGAAGTTCCACTTTCTTGGTCCCTTTGTGACCTCCAGAGCAATTTTCCCACTCATTACCCACAAGGGTCTTCTTCAACAGGTGCTAAATGAGCCCCTCTGAAGGAGTCTGGTTAACGTCTAACCAAAGATGAATGCAGACAAGCCTGCATAAGAACAGTAGCAGGCAGGGCTCTAAAGAGCACCCATGTTCTTGAGTTCAGAAGGCTAAAGTCCCCTAGAAGGCTGAAAGCCAGCCAACGTAGGATGAGCTGTGACAATAAGCCTGCAAGAAGCTCCAATCTGATCCAAGATGAAAGGAGCAAGCCTATGGGATAATTACCATCAGGTCTGGA
Source organism: Aspidoscelis marmoratus (assembly GCA_014337955.1). Taxonomy (NCBI): domain Eukaryota; kingdom Metazoa; phylum Chordata; class Lepidosauria; order Squamata; family Teiidae; genus Aspidoscelis; species Aspidoscelis marmoratus. The sequence goes on along the minus strand of MTQE01001798.1, from coordinate 7,170,580 downwards.
GTGTTGACGTCAATTTGATCCATGACCTCAAAGCGCTTCTTGATCCCTTGAGTCGGGACGGACGGACGGTCCAAGAAAGCCTTCACCCAATAGTCGACGCAACCATACTTGCCCTTGAAGGTGGTTCCGAGGGGTCTGAAAGGACACATCCACACATTAGAGTCAGGAAACAAAGGAATGACCCAACCTTTGTCTTTAGAGTAGTTTCTGGTGGCCAAGTTTGACCAATACCTACCCTTGGGGCAGCTCGAATCCAAATTTGTATTCGTAGGTGTTTCCAGGCCTCAGAATCACAGACCCATCTTCATCTAGGAAGACACCAAAGGAGAAAAGAAAGGTTTAGACTTAGGAAAAAACCAAAACCCTCAAGAACATCTGAGGTACCATCAACACATAAGAGGAAAGAAAGGTGCATGCATTAACCCTAGTGCTTTCTTGGAAGTAATACAAGGGTATTTTCCAAGCAACACCATTCTTCTCCTTCCATAAAACTAGGTGCAAATTCACACCTCCAAGAAAGGCACTTCCAAAGGACTTGCATCCCTTTCTCAGCCCGCTGGCCTAATCAACCCCAGAAGGATGGGCTAGAGGGATCATTTAAGATCTTAAGAACATCATGGGACCGCTGTTGGATCAGGCCACACCCTGTCCAGTCCCATCTTGCACAATGGCTACTAACTGCTTCTGGGCACCCCCAGCAGAAGACAATGGCAAACTCTTTGCCTTTCTGTGCATCCTAATGCTTATTCTGGCAAGTCCGATCTCCTAGCCCGGGGTTCTCTTTCATGGTCAGGATGTCACCAACCACCAGCGCTTCCCTTGCCCAGCGGGCGCGCTGCCATCTGTTGCTAGAACACGCTGTACTCTGCTTAGCAGGCAAAACTCTGAGACCCTGGTCCAGAGGAAACCCCCCTCCCTGGGGATTCCCCTCTTAAGTGGTTTGATTTCCACCTCCAAATTATGTCCCACCTGGCATCTTTTTAGGGATCACTTTTGCTTTGCCTTCAACCAAGACTCCAACCCTAAAAGCAGTTACCTGGTAATCCAGCTAACCAGTGAAACCAGACAAAGACACCACTTTGCAAGTCAACCAGACCCCTAACACATCTGGCACACCAAGTTATGGTGTTCTGGCTGCCCAACACCATCCAACCCAAAGCCCACCCCACAGAACCCAATAATAATCCTCCAAAAAGTCTTTCCAGAAACTGCCCCCCTATCCCAAAACATCAAGTCCCGGAAGCATGAAAGCTTCCTCTGAAATGAACCCCTTTGGGGTCTTTCCAAGTCCACACACACTATGGCTTTCCACCTTGCTTTGATGCTCACCAGATGGATGGTCTTCCAAGGAGAGGACATCTTCATACTGAAGATACTTCATCTCCTGCTTGCACTGCTGGGGTCCTTTGGTCCACAGGACTTTGGCCACCCCGCAGGCCAGGACCCGGACCGAGGTGACCCGGGTGACTTCGGCCACCTCCACCACCACTCGGCCGGCCACCTTCTCGCCACTGCTGTAGACTTTGCCGGGTTCGCTGAAGGCCACCTCAAAGGTCTTGATCTTCTTGAACATCACCATGGCTGGTTGGAGGCTCAGGTCAACAGAAGTCGGAAATGTGGGAGGAAGACCCTCAGGTGAGCAGCTGGGCAGATCTTTGGCGACGGGGCAAATAAGGGTCCCAATGGGTGAAATCCAAAATAATAATAATTATTTTTTGGGGGGTCCCCCCAAAAAAAGAACCAAAATGCAAAAAAATTGCAATATATAAAAGCAGCAACAAAGAGGCTGGGGAGAAAAAAGTCCAAAAAAAATGCAAATTTTCAGGGTCTTTCCTTTCTTTCCTTTCTCCCTCCTGCCTCCACACCTAACCCAGAGCCTGGCTCGACTGTGCCAACCCGCTCACCCGGATGCTCCTATTTATAACCCCGCCACCCCTCCCGTCCCCCGCCCTGACGTTGTTGATCGCCGGCTGCTCCATGCGGCCGGCTCGTGCACCCTCGTGCTGCCCTCGTGAACAGCGCTCCCATTGGCCGCCGCGCAGTGTTTACAATATCGGCGACCAATCCGCGGCCGCCCTGCGGCGCGTGGACACCGTGTGTAAAAGCGATGCTGCTGCTGCTGCCGGTTGAGAAGAGGCTGCGGGGGAGGGGGGGGAGAAGAGGAAGCGAAAGAGGCGGTTGGAGAAGGATGGCGATGCGGAGTGGCGGGCCTGGTCGCCAATCGGAGGGCTAGGAAGTCTTACGAGAAGGGAGGGAGAGCCAATCGGCGCGCGAAGGGCGGGATTTGAGGGCTGAGGCGAAAGAGGGAGGTTGTGAGGCGGCGGCGACGGTGTCGTTTTTCTCTGTGTGAATTTTAGATTAACTTAATAATAAGCTGAGAAAAAGCCGTGAGGGGAAATTGTGGAGAAGAAACTCTGTCTCGCCTGGATATATTAATCTTATAAATAAAATTACCCTCTGGCACGTCCAATTAGAAGCTTGAGGCTCCCACTGTTCCTGGGAAGACGCCCAGCCCGTAGTTTGCCATAATTATTAATATATTTATACATATATTTCTCTTTTAAAGTCTCAGAATTTTTTTTAAAGATTAAAAATATATTTTTTAAAAAGCCACGTATGCGGGAAATGCTTTCAGCTTGAGAGACTCCAGCGTTGGGGAGCAAAAATGCAAAACACACAAACAAAAAACGAAAAGCCCCCAAATTTGTGCCAAAGCAGAAAGGCATTAATCCAAGCAAATCCTAAAATAAGTTCCTTCAAGTTTTTGACTCACGAAGTTACAGATAAGCTAAGCCAAACCACGACGTGAAAAATAGTTACAACGAGCAACACTTGAGGATATATAGAAGGGTCCTTTTTAAAGCCTAAATTGGAGCCAAACCTGCATCTCTGCGATATGTTTGAACTACAAACCCGTCAGATTTTAATACACCGAATTTTGGAAAGCAAAATTAATGCCAAAAATGCACAAGTTCCTCCTCAATCAAATGCTAACAGGGTTAAAATCGGGGGGGGGGGCAGATAAAATGCCACAGGTATCAGAAAAGAGCAAAATGATTTATTAAAAAGTTTCACAACAGTGTGATATGTGGTAGGAACACACTTGCTTCAAAATCCCAACTCTGCCAAAGCACAAATCTTTAAAAGCTCTTATCTATTTTCTAATTACAAACACTGGAAAATGTTTGCAAATATGGGGAGATCGCAAGGAACTTGGCATCCTGACAATCTCTCGGCTCAGAACTGGAAGAAAAAGTTTGCTTTTTAGTATCTCCTGTGTGGAGTTTGCTCCTTTTTAAAAGGATTTGTAAACATCTTGCCTCTGACACTGAAAACATTTCACTTTGCTCCCCAAATTTTGGCAACCATCCCAAGAACAGCTTTTGATGTACAAACATGGGAAACAAGAAAGAATTATTTGCAAAAGTGTATCAGCTTCAATAGTAAATCAGGAATTGTTGCATCCCTTTCTCAGTTCCTCATAGATGGCTTGAACCTTTGTCTTTGATTTTACTGGCCCTCAGATAAGGACACTCCTCCATTTCAGCTACTTTTCTGTTAGAGAACAGTCCATTTCATGCAAGACAATGCATTGCAAGGAGTTTCTCCCATCTTGGTCTTGACTTCAGTGTTCATTGTGCCTCCTCCTCCTTTTCGCTCTCCAAAGAAAGCCAAAACCTAAACTGGTCTCAACTGGGCTGGGCTGCGTTTCTGTCCCTGCTTTGTTTTTTTCTCTCTCAGGCAACAAATGCATTCTGCAAATATATTTGAGCCTCAGGGTGGGCGCCCAGCCAGTGGTTCTTGCGATCCAAGGCACGTTCCAGAAATAGTAACCTCTCCATGTACTTGCTTTCTTGCCAAACTGCTTTTAACCTTTGGCTTCCAATCCTGACCTCAGTATGGCCATTAATCCAGCACAGGGGGCTTGGGTATATTCTGAAAGAAACTGTAAAGCTGCAAACCCATCGCCTGTGTATTAAAAATACATACTGGCAGGTTTTTTCCCCAGAAAGGAAACATGATTTTATTGTCTTATGTCTTATCATGACAACCCTGCAGAGTAGGCTAGTATGATAGAAAGTGGTCAGCTCAAAGACTTGAACCAGCACCTGATCCAGCTTCAGAGGTGGAAGAAAAACAGGAGAAGGAGATTTTGTGAAACCCTTCTTTTGCTGTCAAAAAGGCTGTCTTCCTGCACCACCAAAAAGGCACTGTTGCCAAAGCCCTGACCTGTGTGCCGCCTCTGATGCAAAGCTTTCTGGGATCTCTTGCACCTGGGCTGAAAGGAGTTTCCCCTGCCAAGGTCCTGCTCTGGGTGATGCTTGCAAGTCCCTGCTGGTGTCCCCTCCAAGATGCAATGGAGATAGTGCCGCGCAGCTCCCTGGTGTTGCTTTTTCCTCTGAGACCTGCCTTCAGCACCCACTCAAGCCCAGACGGAAATGGGTTCCATCCTCCGATGGGCTGGTGCTCTTTTCCCCATGTACCTGCCTGTGAAGAAGCAAGACCGGAGTGGGAGGGAGCTTCCTCTGCTGCCAAGAGGCCTCCTTATCAGCCCCATAAGAAGCCTCATTTCTTGGGGGCTCAGGGCTCTCCAGCCACCCCACTGCCTGCACACACCGTGTGAGAAGATGTCCAAGGTAAGTGCTGTTTTTACTACCAGGCTTGGCATCAAACTCCTTCCCAGGATCCGTGCAGAGTGGATAAGGTCTTGCTTTGGAATTAGTGGGTTCAGCATGGCAGAATATTTAAGATCTCCTTTTCTGCATGTGGGAGATGGGCCTTCCATGTGGGATCAGGGTGCTCAGCATTGCAGAATGTGAAACAATGTTGGCTGGATGTGGGAAGCTGCTGTTTTGTGTCGCATGGGTAGCATCGGCGAGCTTAGCCCTGCAAAATGGGGGAAACACCTTTCTGGATGTGGGATGTGGGCGTTCTCTGTGGAATCAGTATGCTCAGCATTGCAGAATGTGGCACAGTGTTGTTTGCGTATGAGGCGTTGGCATTCCATGTGGTCTTGGTGGCACTGGTGGGTTCAGCACTGCAGAATGTGAAAAACACATCTCCGGGTGTGCGAAGGGCGCCTTCAATGCGGGATCCACGTGTTCAGCAATACAGAACACATTACACCCTTGTGTGGAGGTGGGAGGTTGGCATTCCATGAGGCCTTGGTGTGGCCTGGCAGACTCAGCACCGCAGAATGTGAGAAATGCTTTCCTGCCTGTGACTTCTGCCTGGCAATGAAAGATTGTTTGCTGTGGATAACAAACTGGCCTCAAAGCAGGGAGCATTTTGCACTGGAAGAGGCGTCACAGTTGCTTCACATTCTGCTGCTGAGGTTGGGAAGAGCAGTCCCTTGTGTGATCCAGAACGGAAAAGGAGTCCGGAGCAGAAGGAGCAGCCGCCCATTACCCTGACACTTTCTCCAGGGTCCAGCAACTAGGGAAACAGTCTGTGAAATTCCATGATCAGAGCATCAGGAGTGGCTTTTTCCTCCTGAAGGAAATGTAAATAAGAAACAAAGAATGATAAAATGGAGGCGTTTATCATCTCCAAAACTTTAGACAGTTGGCTTCCATCTTCACCCTTTTTGTTGTATCTAGATACCACCTGAAGTATTATATACCACCTAACATTTACTGCTTAAAAGCATCACTTCTGACATGTAAATAAATGTTTTTAATTTTTTTAAATTACTCCATGCACTCAATATCTTTTCAAGTGCTGCAAGGAGCAGGGGTCCCACATGTTGGGAAACACTCTTCTAAGGTCACTAGCAGGTGCTTCACAGGCATGAAGCTTGTCCCTTAATTTGACTATCAGCAGTTCTGAGGGGCGACGAGGGCGGACTCAAATAGGGGGTACTTGCATTGGGGGGGGATGGGCACAATCTTAAAGGATGTCTTACTCTTTAACAGAGGTGACTGTAAACATGTTGGGCAAAAGGATCCTTTCTATCACTTTCAGCATCCCAGCTAAGCTCCCCAGGTGTGCCTCAAATCAGCTTTGGTCCTCCACAGAATGCCCTATGACTCAGGTCAACTCTCACCGGCTGGAGATGACAATGCTTTTATTGGCAGACTCTGCCCTCTTGTGGCGTAGTTGGATTATTCGTCAGAGAATATTGTTCCTTGCCATCTTAGCTCCGAGGCTTTTTCAAATGAGCAAGGAAAACTTCTTTAGATTTCTGTGTTGATGTTCTGGATGAGATGTAGTTAATCATTATACTGTCAAGTGGAAGTGTATAGAATTTACAAACCAGCATTAATAATAGTTAAATATAATATTGTGTACAATTTTGGTCACCACACCTCAAAAAGGATATCATAGTGGAACTGGAAAAGGTGAAGAGAAGGGTAACCAGAATGATTAAGGGGCCAGAACGTCTCCTTATGAAATCAGACTGCAACATCTGGGCCTCTTCAGCCTTGAAAGACGGCATTTGAGGGTGGATCTGATTAAAGTATATAAAATCATGCACGGTATAGAAAAGGTGGATAGAGAAAAAATATTTTCTCTATCACACATTAGAAATGGGGCACTCTATGAAGCTGATGGGTAGGAGAGTCGGATCAGACAGGGGGAAGGATTTCTTCACCCAGAGGGTCATCAGTCTATGGAATTTGCTGCCAGAAGAGGTGGAAACAGCAACCGCCTAGATGGCATTAAGTAAGGGTTAGACAAATTTAAGGATGAGAGATGTATCAATGACTACTAGAATGGATGCCTAGATACATCTTTCAGGCCAGTGGGACAGGCAGGATGCCTCTAAGGCCATTTGCTGGGATTTGAGTGCAGGTAAAGATTTGCCCTTGTCTTCTGCTTGAGATGCCCATGAGCAATTCCGAGGAAGCACCCCAAGCATGCTTTGCAGCAGGATTTTCAGGTTGTATACCAACCGGGTGTCTGTGACAAATCCTGTCTTATTTTTTTGCCTGGTGGGGTGTCCATCAGACCCCATGCCACCTCAGCTGAGTGTGACTCCACCAAGATGTTTTAAAGCAAACCCAAAATGTACACTGGGAGCAGTTTACACTGATAATACTACTCAGTGACAGCCTTGAATTACAGTCATAGTGTCCCTTTTATGTGCTTCCTTCTATTATCTTATTTTGATATAAGCATCTAGGTCACACTAAATTGTATACACCATCTGCATCAATCAAGAATTTGTTTCATAGTATATGCTTATTAAAAATATTTTGAAGGAGTAATAAGTAACACTAGAAATTGAAACTAAAAAGTATTTGAGGAATGATAAACATTATAAAAACAAGCTAAAAATCTCATTGAACCAGGATATACCTCTTAGCTGGGAGACTTCAGGTGCAAACTTGTATCACTGCCTGAAGTCCAGCCTAGTGGGGAGAAGAATAGTATTTTCTGCTTTGTAGATAAAAGTGCAAAATGCAAAGATGGGATACTAATATAATGGAGAGCACTGCCTTTGCTCCTTCGGGACCATAATAATGCAAGAAACCCCTTCTCTTTTGGCCTCATCTGTACAGAGATGTATGGTGCCAAGGTTAGCTGGCCATGATGTGACCAGAGTCACCTTTAATTGGATGAATGTGAAACTGAAGCCCCATTCAGCAGCTTGAATCCAGGATGCATCTTTACTTAGTAAATGGCTTGGAAGTTGTTGCATGCTGTAGCAACCTGTCACCTGCCAGTTGTTAGACCTGCTGCTGGGTCCAGGCAGCCACCCCAGAGGCTCTTGCTGGTGAGATCAGGCAGCCCTTGAGCATCAAAGAACCCAGCTAGGCAGCCAGGTTGGGAATCTTGCCTGCTGCAGCCAAGGCTTTTTGATGGTTTATTGAATACTGTGAACCACCCTGAGAAGTTTGGGTGTAGGGCAGGCACAAATACTGTGACATAAATAAGGCTCTAATACTAGCACACTCGCTTGTTAAACAGTTTGCATTTTGCACCTTTGACTATCTGCATAAATGTGCACGTACAAATCCTTGCAGCAGTCAGTCAGTCTTTTTTAGTTCAGCAGGAATTTTGTCAGGGCAGTTGTGAAATATGGCACCGCTGACCTCAGGCCTCCTTTTCTCTACTGCCTCTTTTACATTCCCAGGGTTCTTTGTTTTCTTGCTGTATGGAGCATCTTCCTCCTACTCAGTGTGGGAGAGAAGGGCCTAGACATATTTTGACACAGTCTAAATGCTAATTTGCCAATTTGATGCTTCATTGAAGAGATGGTGTTTATATCTGCCACAGAGGTAGTAGAGACTGCATGCTCAGTTCTCTGGAGAAATATGGAGGGAGTGACACAGGCTGAAAGCCTCGAGTGAGGTCCCCTGCGACTGTGATTCTTAGACGGAAATGTCAAAACATCCGTGGGCAGGATTTAGTTTCAAGGACTATGAGGAAATCCCACTGCTTTTATAGACTCAATCATGTTTACCAGCATCTGAAAATGTAATTTCAGAGTGAATGTTGGCTGCTTCCCTTTCTAAAAGAAACCGTTTCCCTTCAGATCACATAATTTATTCTGCCTTTTCCTATAACTCTTTGATGAATTTAGGCCCTGTAAAGTGGCATGGGATTCAGTAGTCCAGTGTGGATTTCTTTTTTGTTGTTGTGCACGCTAGAATCAGAGACAACTGGTGGTTGTCCCTCTGTGCATTTGTCCTGGCAGATGCAGAAGTGGTTTATTATCATCACCACCTTATCATGAGAGAACCTGTAAGCCTCTGCTTTCCAGTTGCTTTTCTTCTACTGAACTATGGCCAGTCCCAACCATTCAGCCTGGGCACATGCATGAAAAAAGATTAAGGCAGTCACCACTAAGTAAGCAGAATGGGAATCCTTTTTGCAGTGTTGTCTGCCTGTTCTCTAAGATGAAGAGCAATAGAAGAGGTCAGGGAAAACATAATTACACGGTCACCTTCCCAGAAGAGGGGGAGAAGGTGTACAGCAGGCCTTATATAAATGTAAATGTAATTAGCTGAAAGCTGCCTTCTCTAGCTCCATCATGCCTCCCTTCCCGTTAAAAATCATAACGATATAAAAACATGCTTAAAATCAAAGATGGCAAAAATAAACCTACACCCTGGAAAGACCTGAGTTAAAAAAGACATGTGCCTAAAAATCAGTGCCCTACAAATATCAGAGGGAAGACTATCCCAGAGTATGTGTGGCACCACAGAGAGGGCCCAACTGTAGGCAGTCATAAGACGGCATTCAGTGATTTGTGATACGCAGAGTAAGATCTCCCCTGAGGATTTCAGTGATCTCACAGATCTGTACTGAGTGAGGCTGCTAAATAATTGGGTGCAAGTTAAGGGCTTTGGATGCCACAGATAGAACCAGGAATCTGGCCCATTTAGCCAATTGCAGGTGCTTAAGTTCAGGAGTGATATGTGTGTGGCAAAGTGTCCCACTCAGCAAACTCATTGCTGCATTTTGCACTAGTTGCAGTTTTTGGACTAGGTAGAAGGGCAGCCTCAGAGAGCGCATTACAGCAATCTACACATGAGGTCACCAGCGTGTAGTGCCCAGGCTGTCTCTCTGTCCTGGTCGAAGCTGGTAATAGGCACTCCTGGGCATGGAGGTCACTTGTGCCTCCAGTAATAATTATGGCTTAAGCAGCAGCCCAAAATTACATACTTTTTCTTCCTGAGAGAGGGGGACTTGGTCTGCTTTTTTGGCAGTTACCATGGAACTAAACAAATCATTAAGTCCTACAACCAGAACATTTAAAATAAACCCAGAATGGTCCAAGTGTTTTGTGAAATACCCAACTGTTCTACTGAGATACTTGGACCATTTATTTTAAATTGAAATGGCTGTTTCTAGTATCTAATCTTGAAATACTTCATGCTCCCTTGTGGCTTTTATTCCAAGAGCAGAGTACACTGAAACCGAGAAGGCAAGACTCAGACAGACAAAAAAATAAAAGAACCAGTTTATTTTTACCACTGTGCGAACTGTATAAAATTATACAAGAATACCACAACAAATATTTACCAAGGCATACGTGGTGACAAGGTCAGCTTAGAGGCATACAGGCCACAAAAATAAACCTTGTCAAATCTCTATCAAACATTTCTAGGAGCACCAGATCAAACCCACAGTTAGGCAATTCTGAAGCCCGCTGTGCTAGATCGTTGCAGAAGTCTGAATGCATTTTGGAATCAATCGTGTGGTAGATTTGTTGTTCATCTCCAGGGGAACCTCATCCAGGTTGATGTCTTCTGGCTCCAATGAGAAATTCATCTTTGGTTATCAGTTCTCTTCTTTTTTTTGGGGGGGGGGAACTGGTGCAAGGGTCCAAAACTACAACTCCCACAAACCCCAGGCCATCCAGACAGTAGCAAGGAAAAAAATGTCATTAACAAGCCACTCTGAATTGCTTCTGGAGTGACTTCTCAGGAGCCCATCTTATTTTGATGAAAACTGCTGTGCGTTGCTAGGTGCCACTTTCTGGAAAAGGCAACAGCTTGCGAGCCAAGATGAGCAATTCACAATGCTCACAATGTAGGAGTCCCGCATTAAATATTTGCTTAGCTCAGAGGTCTTAACTGTGAGGTCATGCTTCTGTGGAAGCAGTGCAGAATTTTTAAATAAACTGTTTTTCAAAAAAAAAATCATGAAGGCACACTGTATTTTTTAAAAAAATTAAAAATCATAATTAATTACAGGGATTCTTCAAAGACATTTACAACAGTCTCAGAGGAGGAAGAAGGTTAGACTTTAATATACACTGCAAGGCAGGAGTAGAGCCAGGATCAAACCAAGAAGGAAGACGTCTGCTTAAATTCACCCTGGAAAATTAAGGAAGAGAGAGAAAGAGGGGGAGAAAGGGGAGGGGGAGAGAGACCTCTTAAGTTCCAGGGCACAAGAAAGTCACAGGAAGCACCAGATTGTAAATTCAGACCCCAAATGTTTAAGGGACTGTATCTCTCCCAGTATCTACCCTAAATGCTCTTCTTTCATCGGAGGAGATTTTTGCACCATTAAGATGGCTGAATGGTTGTGACCATCCTATAACTTTCAGGTTGTAAGAGTTTAATCATAATAAATAACCTAAAATTCAATACGTGCATTATTCAGGATGGTGCAATCTGGCCCTATAAAATATGATCCCATTGTTATCCTCATGATACCAGTTGTGTGTAGCCAGGTGGGTGGTTTTAGAATAATATACATTATTGTTGTTGTTGCTTTTACTCACTTTTTACTTGCAAGTTTCATGTTCCTCCTTTACTGCCAAGCGCTTTTGACACTCCCTTCTTACTCACAGGTTTTTTTTTTTTTTAAAAAACTCACATATTATGTGTGAGTGTGCTGGAAAATGCTCACTCCCAATATTCTGTTTAAGCCTTGCAGATTATGAGGGGTGACCATACTCAAGTTGCTTTGGGACTGAGGTATGCAAAGGTTCATCCCTCTCCCCCCCAAAACACAGCACTTCCTAAAACTTTTGGCATCAAGGAAGTGCAGGATAAACAAGTAAACTGAAATGTTTGAAGAAAAAAAACACTGGCATATAGGGACGTGCGTGAATATTCCAATGCATTCGAAATTTGATCAAATAGACCGAATTTTGATATTCGAATTCGAATTGAATGTTCTTAAATTTGAATTTAAAGATTCGATTCAAATTTCGGATCTATTCATTTGAATTATTGGGACATTCATATGTGTACGGGTTTGTACACGATATATACTTGAAGATCTGCATCTTTCCTGCATCCATATGCATTTGTACGGATCCACATAGGACAGTGATGGTGAACCTTTTGAGCTCGGTGTGTCAAAATTCGCAAGAAAACCTAGCTTAACTCGAGTGCTGTTTCCCATCTAGAAATATCCATAATTTTGTGATATTTGTAGGTCTAGTAAAAAAGTTATATTTTGGATATATGTTTTTATTAAAAGCAAAAACAAATAATTCTTTACATTAGTGACTTTTGTTGCTGAATTTCGTTTGCTAAGTCTTCAATTGAAAGTTGGTATTTTGTACACTTCAAGAACAAGCAAGCACTATACGCCCAGGTGCCACGGTGACCATGTGTGTCACCCAAAAGGGCTTGGCGTGTCACCTGTGACACGCGTGTCATAGGTTGGCCATCACTGATATAGGATGAAAACGGGTTGCATATGGGATAACTATGGAATGCATACGGATGTTGCTGACATTCATAAGTGCAAATTCGAGTAAAAAATTTGAACAAATAGATTCAAATTTGCTTAATTCAAATTGAATTTGGTTGAATTCAGACTTTAAACATTTGATTCAAATTTTGGGGTATTCAAGTCAAATCCTTAAAACTGCATTTGTACACATCTCTACTGGCATATGATCTGTGCTCACACTAGATGGCGCTAAAGCAAGACACTGCTGACTGACTCAGCACCCAAACCCAGGGGAGATCATTTTTACCACCATCTGGGATTGGCAGCAGTCGCTTGCCTGTGCTTTTCTCCTCACTTTTTGCTGTCTGCTTTCACATTCCCTTCTGTCTCCTGGCAACACAAGTACTGGTTTTGCTCCTCTTCAGGGAGTGTAGCTAAACCTTTGCACACTTATTTGGGATTGTTTTGAGCACAACCTACCTACGTTTTTTGGGTGGCATGTCATTGAGCAAGTTTGTCAGAAAAAAACCAGGACATCCTAGCTAGTAGTTTAGTCATTATTCCTACATGGCTTTCTCTTTGGCAGTTCACACAAACAGTGTGAATTGGCAGGCGTCAAGTGGGCACCTGATATGAAATGCCACCAGTTGCCTTTGGCATGCCCTGATCAACACTGTCTGAAGATGTAGCGGGTCTCACAAAGCGAAGGGGCAACTGTTCTGTATTTCACAACGGACAGGCTGCACTGGTGCTGGTGAGGGATGATTGATACCTTTGACCGGTTTTACTCTTGGTAATATACTGGCAATGTTGATACGGTTTGGTGGCTTAAATCAAGAAATCCATCCATTCATTCAATTTGGGGGAAATGGGGTGCAGAAGAATACAAAGCATATTCCTGTCCTACTTACATCACTGCGGGCGGAAGGCTGGCTGTAAATAACCTTCTTATTTGTGGTGCTGAAACAGACGGGGGCAGAGAGAAGATATGGGATTTAAAACAGGACTCTTGCAGACACCCAGAGGCAGAGATAAAAACCCCAAACAAAGTATCTGCCACCAAGAACCTGGCAGAGTGAAATCTTCCTTCCCCTTATCCCACCGCCCTCCTGGGCAGCGAGAAAGGAGGGACAAAGAGCACCCAAAAACCTCAACTGTCAGCTGTATACTGAATATTTGGGGAGGAGGCAGGTGCATGGCAACATGATGTCTGGCAGGATCACAGAACTGTAGCAAATGCCAGGGCATAAGTTTCTACTCACTTTGTTCTCTCTGAAAAAGAAAAAAAAAAAAACAAGCAAAGGGATGGGAGATGACTCAGGTGTTAGCAAGAAGGAAAGCTTTAGACTCCAGTCAACATTCTACCATGTATCATTCTTAAAATGACATTTCAAGACCCTCCCCTTAGTTCTCACCATACAGGAAGATTTTACACAGTTAGTAAGCAATGGAATTGAAAATACAGCTACCAAAATTGTAATGTCTGCATACAGAACATTGGATCTCTGCCATGATCCTAGCCCACCTTAGCAGCCTAGTTTGAAAGAAGTCCTCCTCATATTCCACTGACTTCAGACATATTGGCTGCTCCTAATCTGATCTACCCCAGAGGGTCATTGTCAGGAAGTTATAGCAAGCAGAGAATAATCAGGACAGTTAAGGACTTCCTCGAGGGAAATGAAGCTCCAAGCTGAAAGGCCAAGCTTGGACATTTTTTCTGGAAACCCACAGCGCGCCTTGCTGAGTTTCATGAGAATTCCCTTGGCTTGCCCACTCGACACTTACTGTTGAAAAAGCCTCGTCTGTAAGCAAACCAAATTCCAAAGATCACCAAGCCCAGGACAATGAGAAGGACAACCACAGCAGCCACAATACCACCAACATTGACTTCACCTGAACAGGGAGAAGAAAGACAGAGATGCCTACAAGAACTTTTGGAAGGAGCAACACCCGCAAAACAGACAAAATGTGATTGTAGCTGTTTCTTAGTATAGAGTGTCAGTTATACATGGTCAGAAATTGCAACATCTCTCCTTATACGTAGTTCTAGAGTCTCCCTAATAACACAGCTGAGTCAGAGAACAACCCCCAAGACCTCCGCCCACAAGTTCCTTTCCCATTTGTATTTGTACGGTGTGAGCTGGAAAGCAAGCGAGTTTTGCATGTGGTTTTGTGTGATTTGTGCTACTTCTGAGCTGCCTGTTGAAAAGAAGAGAACCTATTATTTCTAGAGCTTTGATGTTCGTTTGTGCACTTCATAGGAGATCCTGGACTGTATGTGCATGCTGTTACGTGTTATAGCTCAAATCCATGCCAATCCAGGGGTGAGAAATTGCTTTTTATGGGTGTTGCTAGCTGGTATGGCTGTAATGTGACACTCTGAATCCAGAAAGCTTTCCTTCATTGATTTGCATTGAGTGAGACCAATTCTGAAATCAAGTCACTGTAGCTGAAAAATATCCTAGTTGACCTGATGTAAACAGACAATGCAAGTCAACTGAGTTTTTAGCTAGGCTTCCCCAAACCCCTAATTTTACAGTAGACATAGTTTAGGCATCGTTTCACTGTGTGTGACACACTGCAGAAACTAAACCATAATGCACTGCTTTCTATAGACAATTTCTGCAAAATAAATGCCCAGTGGATGGCCCTCAGTAAAGCCTGGGAGAGACTTAGTATGGCCAACAAGAGCTGTGGTGTTGTGTTCATTTGCATGGTCCTGTCTCTGTCTTTCAAGTTCTTGGCACTTGAGAATGCAACTGTGCAGGTACTAAGCAGGTCCAGAAATCGCCACAGTTTACAGGCTAGATTGAGCATGTGGGGTTAGCTGGCTTCTAAGTTTGATGTTTATTTATATTTTTGCGCTCTGCACATGTTCTTCATCTCAGTCTAGTGCATGGGGGGGAGTTCATCTTGTTTTCTTTGACAATGGACAAGATATAGGAGTGGGCTAGGTATGACTGATAATAAAAGCTAAAGAGGCTGGAATAATGGAATCAGAGCCCTTTGACTTTCTTAAGAGCATTTATTTTTCTAGATGTCTTTAAAGGAGATAAAAAGGTTTTTTTAAACCAGGAAAGTGAAAATGTTCAGCCACAAATAGCTGTTCTCAGAAATTCATTTGGTACCATCTAAGTGGAGAACCAGCCATAAGAACAGTGCTTAATTCAAGAGCCCTACATACTTGTCTCCATGCGCACAGTGTCAGATTTTTGGGGAGTCCCAACGTTGTTGGCTGCTTCACAGTAATAATCTCCAGCATCAAAGGAATTTGTGGGCTCAAAAGCCTGAAAGAGAGGAGAATTTGAGGTCACAGCAGCATTCAGACAAAAGTTCCAGAACAGTTTGTGTGAAACTCGCACAGTACTCCTGCAAACTTCAATCAGATTTCTTACTGCTGACGCCACTAACCCCAAACATTTTTGTGGGTCACCTGTTTTTTCTAACCCTACATACTGAGCAACTACCTTCTATTGCTGTTTTCTGAAGATGTTGCCTTCTCTAATTCATCTATACTGAGCAAAACACAGTTTATGCTACATATTTTCCTTCTTGTGACTGCAACCCTACACAATACTACATAGGAATGATAGTTGCCCCCCTGCAAAAAAAGAGAAACCTCCCCAAACTCTGATCTGTTTAATTGCTTAAATCAGAGAACCTATTCAAAACCACAAACTCCCCCTATTCTTCCCTCAAAATCTGAGATTCCCCACCATGCAGAGACACTGTTTGAGACCATACCAGCACCCCTGTTTGGGGGTCAAATGAGTAGGATGAATTCCTGAACATGGAGCTGGTCTTTGGGTCATCAGGCACTTGCATGTTGTTTTTGAACCATCGGAAGGTTGGTGGTGGAGAGCCGTCTGTTTCAAGGCATCTCAGAATTGCTTTGGTGCCAATGGTCACCACAGAAGGGACTACAGCCTTTGGCTTCGATGGTGGAACTGCCAAGAGTCAAGATCAAAGAGATTGTGGTGGCCAGGTCAGAGATCCATTTATTTTTTATATTTATTCATTTATTTATCTGCCTACTTCAAAAATGACTTGAAGCGGTTAACAACAGACAGCAAATTAGAACTAAAACTAACTCAACAAAGGCTGGCCTTGAACAGGCATAGAAATTAAACCTTAAGTATAGGCTAACTAAGTATAGGAACTGGCCAAGGATGGCCTTTTATACTGTTTGATTGATTTGGCTTGATTATCCCCTCATCAATAAATATCCCAATTAATAGGGATGCCCCAATGTAAGCTCTGTCTTGAAGAAAGCATGACGGAGCTCCTTTGTGTGAGGAGAGAGTTTTAGTTAGGTGGAACACCTGACCATCCATTTGGCTCTAGAGGCTGAGAAGGGCTGAGGGAAGCTCTGGCAGCCTCAAAATTGGGTCAAGTGGCACAATGATGCATTGCACAGTCCGTGGCAGTAATGAGTGGCCCTGGGCCCCGAGAAAGCTGAGAATGGAAGCCAGGAGCCAGAATAAGCTCAGGTGAATCCTCACCTTGCTCCTAGGGCTGAGCTTGCTAGGGGTTCTAGCCAGCAAACCCACTCCCACACAGAGGGATCTAGCCATCTCAAAATTCTTCAAAAAGCACTCTGGACATTATTTTGCAACAACAGTTACCGTTTTCGTGTGGCCTTTTTTCTTATTAATTGCTACACTAATACTGTATTATCTACTAAGTGGCTAAGAGCTACACAACAGTGATGAAACTTGGAGCCTAGAATACTAGTGACAGGAATGTGTGCTTTACCTTCAAGTTTTCTGAGATCTGTGCTGAAATAATGTATATTAAATTCTCTACCACCACTGAGAGGATTGTTAAATTGTTTCATAGAGCTTTATCTGAGCAAAGATTGAATCACTACTACTCCTACTAAAAAAGCAAAAAGGCCACACGAAACTGGTAACTGCTGTTGCAAAATAATGTCTGTAGTTGTAGTCATAGTCCTAGTAGTATCAATACTGCAATACAAATAATAGTATTGCAAGGCTAGCACTCACAAGGGATGATTAGGAAAACTTAACATGCCAGGACATCAACCTTTTCAAAGAAACTTTTAGTAATGTGGGGAACACTGCTGTGACTATTTCATCTAGCAAACTCAGTCCCCATAGAAGAAGGGCTTGGCCATATCTAGTGTTTCAGAAAACATCCAGCATTAGTACTTTCTCCTGAGAAAGCAATATGATTTTCTTCTCTGGGAAATTTCATTTTCAGTCTGTTGTTAGCAAGCCTTCAACTCCATTCCTTCTTCCGCATTTCTCCCTCTACAATTGTGCAAATCTAGTTGCATATTCCTGAATCCCTCAGAAAGGTTCTGGGATATGGACAAAGCATGCAAATTGCTGTGGGTATGGAAAGAAGTTAAGCCCCTCTTCCTGCTTTCTACCATCTCCAGCAGAGTCTGGAAAACTGGAGTTTGCCATGTACCCTTGAATATCAGGGCTATGCAAATGCCAGATGTTAAAAATGACCCATACCTTGTACGATGAGCTTCACTTGAGTGGAAGAAAATGAATCACCAAGGACCTCACAGGTGTACACTCCATTATCCTTCCGAGTGACTGACTTAAAGTGGATTTCATTGGGGTGGAAAACAGCACGGTCTTTGTAGCTGTCTGTGGAGAAAGAAACAAATAGTAACAACAAAACCTAAAAGGGAAAAAAGACACATACAACTGCTTGTGCCTGCTAGATATTCAAACCCAATCTTCCATCAAGCACAGCCAGCATGACCAGTGGTCAGGGAAGAATAATGGTATAATCTAAACAAAGAGTGCTGAGCTGCAGCTCTCCAGATGTTCCTGGACAGTAATGTCCCATCATCTGGCTGTGCCTGGCTTGTAACAATGGGTGTTGTAACTCAGGAATATCTAGAGAGATGCCATTGAGCATCCTGGACAAAACATTGGGGGTGAAGAGATTGGGCAAACCCAGGGCATCATCAGCTCCACTTCACACTCTCCAACTCAAGCGGGAATACTGCTGGGAAACTAGATAAAGAATCCATCTCCAGAATTCAGCAGAATCCTTCCCTGCTCCAGAGCTTAGTGGCAGCAAGTCAGGTGATTACTATGCTGGGTATCTAAGGAGCCAGGGAGAATACTAGACAGTTTGGCAGAGGACAAGAGATGTGTGCTTAAATATACACCTCTTCCAGCTGGATCATAGTCCCAGATGTCCAAAGTCCTCTTGGACATGCTTTGATGTTAAGCAGATCACTGTTTGAGCCACCAAGGGGATCTCTTCACACTTGTTGTGCGCTACTTTGAGTACAGCTGTCTGGTTCTGGGCACCTCATGTTAAGGAGGATGCAGTTAAAATAGGACATGATCGGAGAAGTGGCTCATTTATCTTTGAGAAAAGAAGAATGTAGAAAGATATCGTGGTTGTGATCCTGTCTCTCTATCACGTCAGAGCGCAGGACAAAGATTAGGGTCTGAACTCCACAAGGAGGCAGACTTCAGCTGCGCTCGCGGGAAAAAAACCTTATGGGACAGACGAACACTGGAGCCAGTTCAATGTGGACATGGTGGCCTTTCTCCATCCCTGGCTGTGTCCAAGCAAAAGGCTAGACAAGCAGCTAGTGGAGATGCTTAAATTTTAATGTCTGCATGGAGCAGGGAGCAGACTCAGTGAACCCTTCCATCTCCATGATGTCCAAAGCTTGCAAGGAGCACAGGAAGAGTGGACGTAGAGATCTACTTGGGTACAGGGCCTGACCTAAAGGAGTGTAAATTAAGGCACTTGCCCCAGGAGGGAACACCACTGGGTTAGTAAAAATGACACAAAACACTGAATCGTACTTTCAAAATGATATTTTGAGGGGCAGCAAGCTGGCAACAATCGGTCTTTATCCTTTCTTGGATATTTTTCTAGTTCCACTGCTGCAGAGGTGTAAAAAGCCACCCAATTTTTTGTTTACTTTTCCTATTCCTAGCCTGTGCTACCACTGCTTCCATATGAGTGTTAGCTTAAACTTCAGCAACTCACAGATAGTTCTTACCAACCAGATGTCCTGACTGACACTGGCCATGTTAGGAAGGAACTGATGAAGGCTGTGACCTCCAAACATCTGGAAGTTGCTTAGCTGGCAAAGCCCCTTGGCCACCACCTCAGAAGTGGTCTTTTCCTCCACGTTTGAATTTATTTTATGTATTTCTTATTTACATTTCTATCCCACCCCATACCTGAAGATCTCTGGGCGGGTAACAACCATTAAAACAGATGAAAACAGAATATACATTAAAAGCACTTTAAAAATTCATCAAATCTAAAACAATACACAACATGTTTAAAATGATGGTATTTGCACTGATAGGGGAAACATAATCATCTCAGCCAAAGGCCAGAGGGGAAAGGTGGATTTTCACCACCTTCCTAAATATATATAAGGAAGGAGTGTGATGTACCTCGAGGGGGAGACTATT
>MTQE01001798.1:7107033-7120057 GCA_014337955.1 Aspidoscelis marmoratus | reverse complement strand
TTTTTTGGTTTCAGTCACTTGGGTTTTCTGGCTTTAGGGACTTGTGTTGGGTTGCCTATTCACACATACCTCAATTTATTGCAGTGGACTTTGGGAAGTGTAGACACAGCCTGGGCCCTTGGTCTTGTGGTTAGAGTGTCAGATTCCTGGTTTGATCCTGCACTCCTCCACAAAGCCAGCTGGGTGACCTTGGGTTGGTCAATCACAGCTCTCTGTTTGAGCTCTCTCACAGCTCTCTTTTTGAGCTCTCACCTCACAGGGGAGAAGAACAGAAGGTTTGTCAGCAGCTTTGAGTCCCCTTAAATGGTGGGGTATAAAAGCCAACTCTTCTTCCACCATGAAGCCAGCTTGGTGGCCTTTGCCTAGTCACAGCTTTCTTTCTGAGTTCTCACAGCCCCACTTACCTCACAGGGTGTCTGTTGTGGGGAGGAGAAGGTTTGGCAGCTGCTTTGAGTCCCCTTAAACGGGTGAGAAAAGTGGGGTAGAGAAGCCAACTCTCCCCCTCCTCCTCCTCTGTTTTCTGATGTAACTATCAACTCCTGCAATATCCCCCCTTGAGGGAAGGAGTCTTTGAGATTTTCTAGCCCAAGAGGGTCTTGCTTTTCATTCTGGAGAGCAAGCCCTGTTGATATGGGGTACAAGAAAAGTGCAATAAAAACAGAAAGAAAAGTACTGGGAGAACAGCAGTTTTTAAAAAGGCCTGTATTTACAATGATGTGCTTAGCGCAGTCCAGAACTGCCAATGTGACAAACCTCTATTGTGTACGTGCACAAAGTAGTAACTCTCATTCCAACAAAGACCCTTTTTATTATTAAGCCTGTGAAGGGAAAGTCCTACAAAGGAAATGTGAAAAGTGACCCCATCTTTCCCTCATAATTCTGTTATTATTGTATTGAGATGTTTCTTGCTTGGTGTTTATAAAGCGGGGCAGTTCAGCTTCACTACTCCAGATGTTCTGGAGCTACAGTTCCCAGCATTCCATGTCCTGCCCAGAATCCTGGGATTTGAATGCTGGAAATTATTTGGGAACATCTGGAGCAGTACAGTTGAATATCCCTATTATTAAGCTTGTAGGGATCCAGAATGAAGGGCAGTATATGTGAATTTTAGAAGAACAAAAATTAAATACAATATATTCTCAGGGCACATGAAGGAAATGGTAAATTATTTGTTGCCCCATAGGAGTGGCATGTCCCAAGTACGGAGAAATACGTACTCCAAAGCAAGGTCCTTGGAGCGCACCAAAATTTGCTTAATGGATCAGGACTTAGGAACAGGTTACAAAACTTTCCGTGTCCCTGCAGATCCACAGATCAGGATGCAAAGTAAGCAAGAGTTCCCCTGAAACTCCTGGATCCTTGTACCATGACCCTCCTGCCCCTCCTCAGGCCTTCTTGAATATGATGGAAGGACCTCTTATCGGTGAACATGCACCTTATCTTGGAGAGAAGTTTAGGGGTCCCCAGTTACTTGATACCAAAACCATAGTCTGTAAAGTGGACCTGAACCCAGGTGGTGAAACCTATAGGTCAAAACTGTGTTGTTTTCTATTACTTCACCACACAGTACCTCCGTCTGGTCCCAGATGCTCCAGCGAGGGGGACAAGGAAGAGGGGGGCAGCCTTCAGTTCGCATGCACTGTTGACGAAGGGATGCCGGTCCCCACCTTTGCTTGGGAGAAGATCCCGCCTGACGCTGCACCCTTGCTGATAAGTTACGAAGGTAACAATAGTTTGACACACAAGGATGCTTGGAGGAACCAGGGCATGCACAAATATTCTAATATGCTCTTATTATTTTAATACTTTTGGTTTTAAATGATGTTACTCATCCTGAGACCTTCAGGTATAGGGCGGGATAGAAATATCAATCAATCAATCAATTAAAGGTGAACCCTGACATCACGGCTTTGGCTGCTGGGAATTATTATGGCACTTTGTGGATGCCTTTGGTCCTTTAGCAGAGCTCCTTCCACCCTATCTGCACTAATCACCTAAAATTAGCTCTAAGAAACAAGGTCACTTCCAAACTCAGAAGGCCAAGATTTACGGCCATTCAGCTTCCTTCGCTGTTCACTCAGCTTAGAACCCGAGGACTGTAGATAACAGCACCCTTATGTTTTCCGCTAAAACCAGTCCAGTTCCAGTCCTTTGGAGAAGTTCTTAAAAGAGTCACAGTCATGGAGATTTGGGTGGCACCGTTAGAAAGCCAGGTGGGAAAGAGCCTTCCAGGCCTAACCTTGCCTTTTTATCTCCTCTCGCTGGGGAAAGATGACCGCCGGGCCCTCCTGATGTTGCACAACCTGACTGCCGATGCCTCTGGCTTGTATCGGTGCACAGCCTCAAACATGCTGGGCTCTGCCTCCTGCGCTCTGGAGCTGCGCATTCATATTAGTAAGTAGCTCACCAAGGTTAACGGGAACTTCCCAACGCGAGAAGATGGGGGGATGGCTGCCATCTTGGAGGGTGTCAAGAAGAAAAGGAAGCTTTTATATTTTGCATTGAGGTTCTAGCAATACATGCCAGAACCTGCGTTTTGCAGAATTTGGCAGTATTATTATTAGTTCTTACAGAAAAAATTATGAATGACAAATGTATCAATGCCTACTAGAATGGATGCCTAGGTACAACTTCCAGGCTGGGTGGACAGGCAGGAGGCCTTGGAGCCCTCTAAGGCCATTTGCTGGGATTAGAGAGCAGGTGAAGGTTCTACCCTTGTCTTCTGCTTGAGATGTGGGACAGGATGCTGGACTAGGTGGGCTGCATCCTGATCCAGCAGGGCTCCTCTTAGGTTCTTATGGACTAGATGGGCTGTGGCCTGATCCAGCAGGGGTCCTTCTGGGTTCATATAGTAGTAGCAAGTGCTTCTTTATCTGTCAAAAGCAACTTTAAAAATAGCCTCCTGTACATCTCATGCACTTTTAGAGATGCTAGTTTCTTCCTTTCATCTGAGTAGGAAGCACATAGTACATAATGAAGAAACATCTTTTTACAGAACGGGGGTGGGCCCTTGGGATAAGACAAGTGAAGACTTGGGTGAGGGTGTGGACACAGATTAAGAACTCACCAGCTGGCCCAATGCACATCACGCTGGTCTTAAGAGTTGCACTGGCTGCCGATTTGCTACCGAGCCCAATTCAAGGTGTTAACTTTAACTTATAAGGCCCTAAATGACTTGGACCCAAATATCTGAAGCAACGTCTATTCCCATATCAACCTGCCCATGCCTTAAGATCTGGAGGGGAAGCCCTCCTGGTTGTCCCACCACCTTCAGCAGCAAAAGGAATGGGCATCCAGGAGAGGGCCTTCTCAGTGATGGCCCCTAGGCTATAGAATAATCTTCCCCTTGAATTGTGTCTGTCACCTTCATTGTACATGTTTAGGAAGGCAGTGAAGATGCACCTCTTTTCCCTGGCCTTCCGTTAAATGGGGATATACTTTTCTCTTTCCACTGGCAGATGCTGTTATTGTTTTAATGATGTTAAATGATGTTTGATTTTAGATTTTGTTACCTGCCCGGAGATCTCTGGTGGATGGATGGATGGGTGGGTGGGTGGGTGGATCCTTCCATCCATCCATCCACCTGCCCGCCCGCCCGTCCGTCTGTCCGTCCGTCCATCCATCGGCCTTCTTTGAAATGATCCTCATTACCTCTGCTTCCTCTCCTTGGTGTTTCCGACCCTCCCTTAACTGGGTTCTTTTTTTGCTCTTCAGCCCTCTAATCCTGGTTTGTTGACTTTTTTCAGCTCCTCACGGCACAACCTCCCTTGTGGTGGGGGTCTCCCTCATGCTCACCATGGGGCTGGTGCTTCTGACGCTGCTGGCACTAGTTTTGTGGCTACACCAGCACAGCTTGGACAAATGGGCAGAGCCTGATGAGGATACCTCCCGGAGTGACCTAAGGTAAACTTGAGGACATCCAACTGGTACCTATTCTTTGGGACTCAGGAGAAATCAGTCTCCCACAAGGCTCCTCCAAAACACAGTTTCATCTTTCGTGAAAACTGTGAGGTCAGAGTTCTCTGCTGGGCGGAGTCAATGGGAGTCCAAATCCCCAAAGAATGCCACAGCGCACAACTGGCCACCCTTCCTGGTCCATTCCCCCAGCATCTGACATTGGCCGGTTTATAATCCTGTGTATCCCATCAGCCGCTGGCCGAGGGGATTTCTCGTCCTGAGAGTGCAGGGGAGCCTGGAGGTCAAAGGGCAGCCTAGCCAAAGGGGCAGCCTTTGAATCATCCCATGTATCTCTGGTTCTCCTTTGACAGAGTGGACAGCTTCTCACTAGGACGCATGATTGTCGCCAAGAGCCCAGCAGGCGGCAGCCCCCCAGCCAACTCTCTCATCAAGCCCCTCTGGGTTTTCACCAGCTCTACACCTAACACAACCTATGCCCACCGGGAATGGAGGCCCCCAGCTAGAAGCGCGAGCCATGCCGCTCTGCAAGGAGGGCAGGTCCTTCCCACGCCTGCACATGGGGGCAGATGGAGAAGTGCCTCCCCTCTGGACGAACAGGGCTCCTCATCTGGAAGCGAGGAAGAGAAGCCGTCCATGGCAGGTCCCTTCCCCAGACCGACAGGATTCCTCGTCTAGGGGCAGATGTGAAGGGTGCCACCGTGTGCACGAAATCCTGCCTTGAGTGAGGGGACAGACCCCATGGATCAAAACCAGGTCTGTGGAACCCGATAACATGAGGGGAAAGTATGAATTTTGATCTTTGGCATGAATAATCCAGACCTCACAGGTGGAATCAAATTGGGGGTGGGGGGCTTCTGAAGGGTTTGGAAGGAGGGGGCAGAGGCAGAAAAGCAGAAGAAACTGCTTACTGTCGCTGGCCAGGGTCCTTCACATGGAGCTGTCCACAGAACAAATTTTCCTGGGTTTATCAAAAATAAAATACAATCGAAAAGCTCATGCACATCTGCAGAGATACAGAGGGTGCGATGTCATACACATGTGTGATATTAAAGATTATTTTTGGTCCTGGAAACGAAACTATCCCCTTAAGCAGCAGAGGGACAAATCTTGTCCATTTTGAAGACACCAGGTTGAAAACACTATTGCCAAAGGCAGGGCTGGGACCCCTCGATTGTAGTCTAAGTAGGGGAGACCTGGGGTTCCCGGTATGGCATACCAGTTCTAGCTATAAGCTTGGTTCACTCAACCACACCACCTCTGGTGGTCTCAACTACAGGGCTGGCACAGAATCCTGGGAGTTGTAGTCCAGGAACATTGGGAGAGCTGCAGCTGAGCACCCGTACTGATGGACTTTGGGGTGTAAAGCCTCTGGATGGCAGCCACCCTGGGGGAGAAACTGGAGACAGTCCTGTAGCAAATACATTCAAGTCCAGCCCAGAACTCGCACCCGCCTTCGCCATTCTTCTGAGCTCTAGGCGGGCAACACCCTGTCAAATGCACACATCAGACAGCGGTGGTGCCTGCCCTAAGAACATAAGAGGAGCCCTGCTGGATCAGGCCACAGCCCATCCAGTCTCACACAGTGGCCCATCAATTGCCCCTGGGCATCTCAAGGAGAGACAAGGGCAAACCTTCTCCTAATCTCAAATCCCAGCAAATGGCCTAAGCGTCCTGCTTGTTCCCCCAACCTGAAAGATGTACTTAGGCATCGATTCTAGTAGCCACTGATACATCTGTCATCCATAAATTTGCCTAACCCTTCCTTAGAGCATTTAGGCCAGTTGCTGTCACCACCTCTCCTGGCAGCAGATTCCGTAGACCAATGACCCTCTGGGTGAAGAAATCTTTCCCCTTGTCTGATCTGACTCTCCTACCCACCAGCTTCCTAGAAGGCCTCCTGGTCCTAGTGTTGTGTGATGGAGAAAAGAAATTATTCACCTTTTCTATGCCGTGCATGATTTTATATAAGTCAATCAGGTCTCCTCTTAAATGCCGCCTTTCCAGGCTGAAAAGGAAGACGTTGCACCAATGTGATGCCTCTGCTTGGCCAGATGTGGCAAACGCCAGTCTGAAAGCAGCACCCCTGCTTGGGGACCAGAAGCCAGATTTCTCAACCGGCTTCCCCTCTGCTTCTGCACACTGGCGAGAAAGCAGAGGTCAACCACTGTTGTGTCCCAGGTGGGCGAGGGCAGCGAGGCAAACACACGTGCACACTTATGGTAGTCCTTTGGAGGCTCAGAAGTAATCGGCGTCAGTTCAGTCCAGGGTCAGGGTTCCAGAGGTACGGCAAAAGTCATAGCAAGAGTCAGTTAGTCCAAGGTTGGGGTTCCAGAAGTTCGGCAAGTCACAAGAGGGTTCAAGAGTCAGAATACAGGCACGGCGGGAGTTGCATCAGAGTTGTCTGCAACACCGGCTCAGCATGTGCTGCTCAGTTAAGTAGGGGAGTCATCACCATGCTCTTGCCGGCGCAGCTGAGCTGAATGCTGCAACCGGCGTCTCACCTGTTTCTGCTGCCAAAGGAGGAGAGGGGAGTGGCGCTCTTGGGGTTCACTGTCCGAGCTCTTGTCCCCAGAGCTGTTCTGTGTGCTCCCCCAAAACTGGCCTCAGACCCTCAATGTCTGCAACGCTGTGACCCGGTGGAAGCCCAGGCTGTTGCACCATTGCAAATGTGCCCTCCTCCTCCTCTGAGGAGACTGGAGAGGCAGGACGGGGCATGACAACCACGCATGAACAGTCAGGACCATCAGCACCCAAAGAACACAACACACACCCAGCCAAACTGATTTTCGATTACTTTACTTTGCTTTTTTTTTTTTTACTTCTGGAGAGTTACTTCATCTTTAAAAAAAGAATGCAAGAAAGAGAACCACCATCTTGGGCGGGCAGAAGGCCATTCATGGCCTTCAAGGGAAGAGGGCAACACCTGGCCTTGGCACACTCACCTCTGTAGCACTCGGTCCCCACATCTCAAGAGCCATGCCTGTTTTAAGGGCTGCCACGCCCAAGGCAGGGGCCACTCCATGCCTTCCGTCCAGGCCAGGCTCTGCTGTCCAGGAATATGCAGGGACACATCTGGCCCACAGATGTTGAGGCTGGAAGCTACCACAAGGCTGCGAGTGTCCACGGTCCAAGGGAGCCTCAAGGGAGACAGTGCAGAAGGAGAGAAATAGCCAAAGGCCCAGGGGCTACAGACCTGGGGGCGGGGGGGCGGGGCAGGAGGTAGAGGAGGGGGCTCTAGGCCAAGCTGGACAGAGCTCAGCTCCACCACTTACCAGAAGGCAGAACCTGGTCACAGAGAACTGCTATGGGGTCAGGCACTATTGAGAGGAAATGGGAGGCTGGATGGGGGCGTGCAACAGCTATACACAATATTGCATGCATGTGCATACACACCCGGTTATGTTTTGAGCACCCAGGTGTGAGGTGCTGCAGAACCAAAAATGAAAGTGCAGGGGAGTGGAGGAGGAGGAGGAGGAGGAGGAGGAGGACAGGAGGGCCCAGCCTGGGACTCAGTTGGGATCACATGAACGAGAAGTCCTTCTGCCACAAAATAGTCTCCAGCTCAGGGGGGCGAGTCACGGCTGATAGGGAGGAGAGGGCAGAGGCAAGTGTCCAGAATCGCACTCTCTGGCCCCGGCCCCGTGGCACGGCTGTCTGGTTCTGTACAATGACACTCGGGCGTGGCCTGGAAGCGCCAGGGAGGCAGGAGAATCCCTCGTCGGCTGGGCTGAGGGTGGCGATGGGCTAGTTGGCCAGTCAATGGCTGTCTTTGATGACGACTTCTACGCCGTGCTGGCGTAGCTGCGCTCGCAGAATCAGGTTCTTGTTCTTCAGGTCCTCTACCTGCCAAAGGAAAGGGGAGGCTTCCAAGCAGGCTGAGAATAGGAAGCCCCCGCGCTCGGAGGGAAGACCCACCCCTTCCCGCGAGAGCTCAGTGTCTTGCCTGGAGCTTCCCAGCCCTCAACCACCTGCTCCCTGGGAGCAAAGCCTGGCAAAACACTCTCGGCCGGTCGCCCTGGCAATTTCCCAAGATGCCCTTTGCGTCTCTTCACGCTGCCCTAACGTCCAAGGTCCTGTTTGACTTACCTGCTGCCGCAAGACCTCGTTGTCCATCTGCAGCTGGTCCAGGCCCTGGAGCTCCTCAGAGAGGCGGATGTTGCTTTGCCGCAGCTCTTGGATGTAGTCACAGGCTTTGGACAGGATCCCTCCCTTACTCTGCAGGGGGAGGAGAGCAGAAGTGGCATTTCAGCCCAAGCCCCTCTTCCCTTCCCTTCTCCCACCCAGACCAAGGGCTTGCAGATGGCCCTGTCCTTTTGAGAGGCTACGAAGCATCTGGGGAGCACATTCATGCGCCTGCGGTGAGATCTGGGCTGGGAAGACCAACGGTTCCCAGCACACCCAGAGGCCAAGAACAGCAAGGCAGAGCTTGAGGTTTCCAAAACGTTACTTTCGAGTAGACATTCCCTGCAGATAACTGCTAAACAAGTGCTCTGGAATAGGAATGTACATGAGTGTATTTTTGACATTCGAATCTGAGTAGATTCGAATGTCATAAAATCCAATTCGATTTGGATATTTAAGATTCGAGTGTCTTAAAACCCGATTTGAATCTGTAACATTCGAATCTGTAGGTTCGAATGTTAAGAGTCATATTTATACGTATGTTATACGTATCTGTGTGTGTGCCGGAAAAATCCGCATGCATCCCGTATTATCTCGTACGCATCCCATTTTAATCCCGTATTTTAAACGCAAGATACGGATAATTTTTGGGCAGATTTGTATGTGACAGATACAAATCTACACATTCGAATCATTCAAAAATCCATATCGGAGTTTCAAAAATCTGTATTTGAGTTCTAATGTCAAATTCGATTTTCAAAAATCCGATTCGAGTTCAAATATCAAAATTTGTTAAGATTCAAATAGAATATTCAACTTTTTGAATATTCACGCACATCCCTACTCTGGAAAGCAGCAGGGACTCTTCTGCGGGGGCCTAAACAGGAGGAAAAGACTCATTTTTACACAAGGCAGAAGAAAGAGACACGTGTCCTGCCTGTGACAAGCCAGCCGATACCAAGTCACTCCATTTCTTTGGTGGGCAAGTACCACCCTTGGGTGTAAAATGGTGACTTCCAAACTGGTTGCTCCGGTCTTGGGAAGTGAAGAGAGACAGATGACAGGGCTGGTTCCATCCAGATCCTGCCAAGGCCTTGAGTATCCAGAAAACCACCCTTTGTTTAAAGATTTCCCACTGGAGAACCCAGAACGCTGTGGAGAATTCCCAGATGTCAAGTCTGCTTGTGTCGAGAGAGCAGAGGTTTCAAACTGCAGCCTTCCAGATGTTTCTCAACAACCATGCCCACTATTTCCCCTGCAGCATTCTGTGCCAGCCCCACTGGCACGTTAGGAATAGAATGCTGGGAACTATGCTTCAGCCGGGAGTTACAGTTCAGGAACATCTGAAGGACATTAGTTTGAGACCCCCTACTGTAGACACACAGGGCAGTTCAGAGCCCCTTACCTGCCCAGATTTTGTGTTTTCCATTGAACAGTCAGGGATAATCTTGGACAGCTGTACAATCCAGTTGTTGATCTTGTCTCTCCGCCGGCGCTCCACTGGAAGAAAAGGAAGAAGGCACCCAGAATGGTGCTGAGAGGGTTCAGAAGGTTTGGTTCCCCCAACAAATACTAGAGATCATCTGGGCTTTCATAGCAATAGTAGCCCTTTCAAAAATGAATCTGAGATATCAGGCTTGAGAAAAAAAGAAAAGAACACGCCAGTAAGCATTTCTCATTGGCACTAGATGGCACCAGAGGTAGTAATCAGTATGAAAACTGAATCAGCAGCGCCCCTACTGGCCACTGAGTGAGCGAAGAAACTCACGGCAAAAGTCCAGTTCCTTGTCAGAACTGTGGCTTGAGACTCGGGTTGTTCTTGGGAAGAAGACCCCAACCTCAGAGTGTCAAACCATTTCCTGACTGCTCAGTGTCCCAGGAAAGTTTTAGAATATCTTAATATTGTTGGGAAGCCTGCCTTGATATTATTGCTCAGAGCCTCAGAAAACTGTGGATATTAAACATCAAGAAAGTTACAAAGCGGAGTAGCAAATGCAGGGGGATGGATCTGTGGCCCTCCAGAGGTTCCTGGACTACAACTCCCACCATCCCCCTGCCAGCCCATGAACTCATGCAAGGCCTTGCGTCTTCAGAGAACTCAGATGGCAGGAGAGGGCAGGGCGCTTAGACCCTTTGGCAAATACCAGCAGTGATCTTGGCTTTCATTTGTGACCAAAGCACAAGAAAAATCAAGGGGAGCTACTTGCAACCCAGAAGGGGGTGGTGGTGGTGGGAGAGTGTGATACCACACTCATCCTCTAAACAGAAGTACCTTTGGCCAATAGTTTTTCCCAGCATTCCCTGCAGGTTATTACCTCAGTCCCCTGGCAGCTTCCATTTGCCACCTTACCTTCATTGTGCTGCGCCCGGCGCTTCTCATCCCTGGTCGTCCGCGGAGCTTCGGACTTCCTTGAGGAGCGACAGATACAGCAGTGAGTGCTGAGTCAGTCCACCAACGTCAAGCAACGAGGAGCGAGCCTCAGCAGCCCCTCATAAAGGCCGAAAAGCCACTATAGCTGGGACCAAGGAAGGAGGGCCCCACACACCACTGCAGGAGACCGGCACACACAGGGGAGGACAGCACTTACGGGGAGTATGGATGGGTCCGGGGCGCGATGGAGCGCTGGTTCCCGCTCTGCAGCACCTCCTGCGGTGACATCATGACGAAAAACTGTCCTGCAGGGTTCGGATTAAGAGAGGGTGGCTTGAAGGAAAGGACAGGCCTTAAGGAAGGAACATGTCTGACCTTAACATGCCTACAAGTCCCAAAGGGGAGAGAGGGAGCACTGAGATCCGAAATGGGGCTTACACATAGGCTGAACTCCTCAGCCCATCACAGACACAATGGGAGGTGACCTGTGTTTTCCTTTGGGGGTGTTGCAAACGAAGAAAGCAGGGGGCGCTTGATTCATTCACACTGGCGGGAAGAATCTCTAGCAAACACAAATTTTGAAGCATTTTCTCCCAGTCCCCCAAGGCCCTTACAGAGGGGACAGGCACCAAAAGCGATAGACTTTATTGCCAGGGCTGTTCCAATTCAAACAGGAAGTTAAGAAAGAGGCCGGGTGGCCCACCCCAACCGACCTGTCCCCGTTGACGCGGCCTGTCCCAGCAGAGCTTCAGAATTCTGGGTGGTGACCACAGCGGTGGCCGTGGTCCCTGCCCCTGCGGATGTGCTGGTGTCGGCCACCGCGGTGGCCGGGTAATACGTGTAGTGCGTCTCAGTGGCCGCGGCTTCCGTCTCAACCGCATCTTCACTGGTAAAGGCACCTTGGATGACGGCCTGGGGGGAAAGGAGGGAGCCCTGGGGGTTAGAGTGCCCGGACGGGTCTGGAAGAGGCAGATCAGCTCAGGAAAGTGGAGGCAGAAAGTTTCTTCCTAAGCGCAATTCCCAGCTTTACTTGCCTCATATCAGGCCAGATCCTCACACAAGACTGCTGATGTGGGAGACTCTGGGAGAGGGTAGTGATGGCTGCCCTTCAGAGGCCCCTGAGCTACAAGGCCATGACTCCAGACCAGCCCCAGATGCACCTGGCATGGAATGATCCGAGTCGGAGCTCAGGGACGTTCAGAGGGCTGCAGTTTGCGGCCCTGAACCAGGCAGCCAGCAGGTAGTCTAAACTACCTCACTCATCCAAAGCACCTGGACGACATCAGTTACGGCAGCAGGCAGCTTCCTTCTGCTGATGATGGCATTGCCCATCAGCTGCCACCACGGGATGGAGGAAGGGAGAAAACCTGGAGTCTGTTCTCTCTCACAACAGGCCTTCCCACACTACCCAGTCCCTCGGGCTGCACTTTCAGAATCTTCACAGGTTTCCACTAGACCTCAAAAATGAAGCCTGGAGACGTCCAAAGGGGTGAGGAAGGGAAAAGGCTGAGTCTGCAATCTGGGAAGTTTGGATCATACCCTCCTTCCTCTTGGCTAGCAGAACACAGGGGATGTGAACAAGTTAGAGGCATCTCTGCCTAACAAATCATCTTTAGGGATGTACATGATTTTTTTTTTTTTGGCATTTGATTTGAAACAAATTGAATGTTTGAAAATCCATATTCATATGAATAGACTGCATTCAAATGTGGTAAAATTCTACTTGATACGAATCTATTCATAGGTATTCATATGAACATTTGATAGGTACTGGATACAAATGCATACGTATCTGATACGAACAGATACGTATCTGATACAAACAGATATGTATCTAATATGAACAGATATGTATCCAATATGTATCCCCAGCTTAACAAATGTCCAAACTATTTGTCTGAATGTCTGGAAACATTCCTATATGTTTGGATGTTAGCACACGGATATCGCAACATTCGATTCCAGTTTGAATGTCTGAATTCGGCCAAACTTCGAATGTTACAAATATTCGTGCACATCCCTAGTGTAATTGCGTACCTGGGATACAAGCCTGTGGCAAGCCATCTAACTCCAGCCCCAAATCCACACCGACAGAAACCCTGAAGTCCTGGCCAGGAAGGACAACTCCACCCAGGCTGGCAGGGCTGCTCCTCTTCTCCAGCTTCCCAACACCAGCCCCACCTCTTCCACCAACTCAGCCAAACCTACCTGGGTCATGGACTGAGCCGCAGGATAACCACTGATGGCCCCAGTGCCCTCAGTCTGCCCGTCCAGTTGCCCCTCCGCCACCTGGATCACCCTGTACATTAGCTGAGGACAAAGACAAGGGGGTCACTTTGGGAGAAACAGCCCCGACTCCACAGTGGCTTAGTTTGTTTTCCTAAACACTGCAAAGTCCTGCCCAACTCAAGGCTTTGTGATTCTACGAAACAGATGAAGATTCTGGTGCAAGTCCCTTTGGCAAAGGAAACATCTTCCCCTCCCCCTCTTTTTAGTGTGTTCATTTTACATATTATTGCTGTAACCTGCTCTGAGACCTTCAGATGTAGGCTGGGATAAAAATGCAGATAAAGAAGAAGAGTTGGCTTTTCTACCCTGCTTTTCTCACCCATT
>MTQE01001798.1:7071790-7106317 GCA_014337955.1 Aspidoscelis marmoratus | reverse complement strand
AGCCAACTATTCTTCTTCTTCACTGCTAAGTAGAGAAAAGGGTTTTTTTCCCTGCTCTCCAAAAGGCACAAACCCATTACTGAACCCCTGCAGTACCCATGAGCCCCTCTCAGCCATTTTCTCACAGACTAAGTGAAGGTGTGCAAAAACTGATCAAAATGTACCCAGAGCCACAACGGTGCCTCTTGTGATCTACAATGGCCACCAATGGCGCATGGGACAAAAGGACCAGTCACGTGTATGCTAAACGCACAAGTACGACACATGAGTTTTGAAGGGGGCTGGTTTTCCACAGGTACATTCAGAAGTCTCTAATGGCTAAGAGGAGAGAGGAGAGGCACCCTGGACCCTTTAAACACCCTTACAAAAGGGTGGGAGCTCGATGGGTGTCTTACCTGAGCACCTCCGTTCTCTGTACGGAAGACATACTTGATATTTGGGTCTGGGAAGGTGGCTGCTGACTGGATGCTGGCAATGGCCACACTGGTCGGATCTTCGCCTGTCGCCACTGCACCTTAAGGAAAGAAGAGCCAAGATGCCGCCAGGGGAGGAAGGGGGGAGATCCCTGCCAGGTGCCCAGAATGGTTGCCCACCACCCTTTGGCCCCCACCTGAGCACACACTTAAAGCCCCAAAGGCATCACGATACAGGGAAGGATTAGGGAAGGATTATACCACAGGATAAAGAGTTTTATCAAAGAAAGGAGAACAAGAACTGCAAAATCAACCTTACTAAGAATTTTATATATGATGCCTTTAAGGGCCATTTGCTGGGATTCGAGTGCAGGCAAAGGTTTTGCCCTTGTCTTCTGCTTGAGATGCCCAGAAGCAGCTGGTGGACCACTATGTGGGACAGGATGCTGGACTAGCCCACCTTTTCCACGCACAGTCAAAGATCCGGATCTTCAAGATCCAGATCTTTGAGATGGGGGTCCTCCTGGAGATCCGGATCTTGAAGATGCCAGAAGACCCCATTGTGGACACCTTTAATCAGGTCCACACAAAATCCAGATTTGAGGACCTGAAGGACCCATTAAATCTGGATTTCCCCTGCCCTCGTGGGGACAGGGCCTTGCAGATGAGGCCTTCAATGGGGTCCAGGTGAGGACAGGGCCTTCCCAATTGGTACCAATCAGGTAGTAATCGGGTTCCTGATGGGGTGTTAGAACTGTGGCCTGATCTGGTAGGGCTCCTATTAAGTCCATGGAGGACAGGAGTATCTATGGCTACTGGAACGGATGCCCAGGTACTGCCTTCAGATTGTAGAGGCAGGCAGGAGGCTTCTGAAAGCCGTTTGCAGGCATTCAAGGGCAGGTGAAACTTCTGCCCTCGTCTTCTGTTTGAGATGCCCAGAAGCAAGTGGTGGGCCACTGTGTGGGACAGGATGCTGGACTAGATGTGCCCTCATCCAGCAGAGCTCCTCTTAGGTTCTTAATGCAATCGGTAGCTCATCAGGGACCTTATTTTGACTGCTCCCTAATTTATCAGGCCTGATCTGACTGATGCCTTTCATACCTGAGGACAAGCCATTTAAACTCAAGTCCAATTGGAACTCAGCAATTTCCCCTACAGAAATAACCTATCTAGATTGTCCGGGAGCCCACTGAGCCTGGGGGAAATGGGGCAAAAAGAGCTGTGTTCTCACCTTCCTGGATCTGCACAGCTCCCTCTTCTGTCTCTACCGCTTTCTGCTGCCTGCCAAAGGAATGAAAAATATATGAGGGGGGAATATGAGCCATCGTGTTTGCTCCTTCTCCTTGCAGCCCTGGGGTTGAATCCTCACTCAGCTGTGGAAGTGTTCTGGCTAACCTGCCTCAAAGTGTTGTTGGGAGGAGAAAAATGGAGGATACTGTAGAAAGGTGCTGCAGAATAGTGGCTAGAGTGTCAAGTAATGATTTTCCTTTTCCTCCCACCCCCTCTTTCCTTTTGTGTCATGTCTGCATTTTGTAGGGTACCTCGGGAGACCTATTTAGGCTTTGTGGCTGGACAAAATAATATTAAAACTTAAGAAGCACAAAGAAGCTGAATCAGGATTCCTTCAGTTAAAGTCAGAACTTCTATCTCCCTGTCTCCCCCATCACCAGCACAATCATCAGAAAAGCCAGAATTAGCAGCAGTGTGCCACTTTCCTTAGCGTGTCATTGGTCTATGGAATTTGCTGCCAGAAGGGTTAGACAAGTTTATGGATGACAGATGAATCAATGGCTACTGGAATGGATGCCTAAGTACATCTTTCAGGCCGTGGGGACAAGCAGGATGCTTCTAAGGCCATTTGCTGGGATTCGAGAGCAGGAGGTTTGCCCTTGTCTCTGTTTGAGATGTCCATGGGCAATTGGTGGGCCACTGTGTGTGCCAGGATGCTGGACTAGAGGGGCTGTGATATGATCCAGCAGGGCATCTCTTAATTCATGGAGATCTTGTGTATTGATGGCTACTAGAATGGATGCCCAGGTACCACCTCCAGGTTGGAGAGACAGGATGATGCCTCTAAAGACCATTTGCAGGGAATCAAGAGCAGGTGAAGTTTTCCCTTGTCTTCTGCTTGAGATGTCCATTGGTGGGTTATCATGTGAGATGGGATGCCGGACTAGATGGGCTGTGGCCCGATCCAGCAGGGCTCCTCTTATGTTCTTATGATATCCCTTACAGGCTCCAAATTTACTAGAAGAGAGAGGGTGCGATACACAAATCTTTGCCTCAGAACTCCACCTCTCCTTTTGGTAAGTCTTTCAAAACCATACCTTTTCACCTCTGCAATTCATTTCATCACAATTAATTGTTGTCTGTAATGGCCTTTGTTTTATTCCTTGCAAACCACATAGACTCTCCCAAGAACCCGTGGTATATATAAGTCTAATAAATAGATAAATAAGGGTAGGGGTTCAAATCTAGTTTATCAAGGCTACAGTTAAGATTACAGCAATTCCAGAACAGTTTGTCCTTTTATCTCAGAGAGATAAGCGTGACCAGAAAGCTTCATTTTGCTCAGGCTGCTCAATATTTCAGCCCAGCTAAAGACAACACCTTTTCTCTCTCACCCACACCCCAACTCCCCATTTCTGCTTGATTAGACCAGCCCCCACCCCAAATCTAGTGGGCATCTTGCCACCCAAAAGAGATCTAACAGATTCCCGGAGGAGGCTTAAAGCAACACATGGCGATCAGGATTCTTCCCCGTGATTCTCACCCCTTCATTTCTTCACCCTGCTATGCATCAGAAGACACGAATCTGGGTTTTGTTCTCTGCCTCTTCAGAGCTAGAGTGTAGAAACCCTGGAAAGGAAAAGAAATGTATCAGTGTTGCCCAGTCCCTGCCAGGGCAGTCACACTAAGAAGTCCCAGGAAAGTATCTGCTTTTCGAAAACAAACATAAAGAAGTCACTCATCTTAAATTGGCAAAATAAATAAAGCAGAGACAAGGGTTTCACCTGCCAAACACTGCTAAAATATTTTAGTGAGGGCTTGTAACATTATATCTGCTTCCTCCTGATGTTTTTATTCTGTGTTTACACTTTAATGTTTTAATGTTTGGTAAACCACTTTGAGATTTTTTTTTTTAATGGAAAGGTGTATAAAAATGTCTTAAATACATAAATAAATAACCAGCACTCTTCCAGGGATATTTCAGCCAGAACCTCCTGTTGGGAACAGGTGATTTCCTGTTCTGAAGCTACTTAGGGGTTTCTGTTCTCTGTAACATAATGCAGCAAGAGAGGATTGTTTTTATTTCTTATGCACTGAGAGAAACAACAACAACAATAATGTTTATTTACATTGCCCCTTCCACCAAATGATAAAGCAGAATTAACCAATCAAGCCCAGTAGCTTTACTGAAAATTTGAATTATAATAGTTTCCCTACTTTTTTCACTTTCAAAATAGAAAAGGGAACCAACGCGTCACTGTCTGCAACTACAGTCCCAGGAAAGAGCAGAGGTGGGACACAGCTATGAAAGACTAGAGACCAGGTAAAAAAGTAAGCATATGTCTCTCTCTGGCAGGGCAATTTAAATGACCTTATTAGCTTTTCAAAAACTATTTCCTGAAAAACATAATACTAATTCTATGGCGAGACCCTCTGGTTTGGCTCAGAATTCAGCAACAGAATCGCTATTGTTTATTTTCCTCTTCAGCATCAGCTATGAGTGCAGTGAGTGGCAAGGTATAGTGGTCAAAACCAGGCAATGATACTATGAATGGAGTAAGTACTGGTACTTTAAATTATTATTAACAGCATTTTTATCCTATCTTTCCCCTTTTAACAAGTCCAAGAGAAGAGAAACATATAAATAACTTATAGTTCTAATCATGTCTAACACCCCTCACACAAACCTCTTGATATAAAATGAGCCAAAAGTTTGAATTCCAAAATAACTTCCACTCTTGGGGTGCAGCCACAAAGAAGGCCCTGTTGCCAACAACTACCCTGTATTAAACTAGGAGGCATCCCCAATGAACTATTTTGCCTTCAATCTCTGCAGTGCCCACAGCTATCCAATGGCAGCCCCAGGTAAGATGCTTTCAGCTTCATCCACTGTTAAGTAAGTGGAGAAAGAGTAACAAAAGCCAAAACCAACACAGCCACCAACGCAGAAAAAGGTGCCTCAGCATTCCTGCCAAAAGGATCAGGACTAGCTCTAGGAACCCCTGTGGACATGGTGTGTAAAGAGGCAATAAACTGCAGAAAATCAGAGGATACACAAATCTGCAGTCACCATAACAGACCACACTAGCCTTCCCTCCCTCCCCAGGTCCCTGCAGCTTTGAAATCTAGCCTTCCAAAGTGTAGACACGCCCCTCCCCCATAAATAAAGTAAGTGCCCCCTTCCCTTTTAGGCCCCTGGGGGAACCACCTAATTTACAAAGACAGAAGGTGTTTGCTCTCCTTTATATACCACTGGGCCCCCAACCACCATTAGCTCCCACTGGTGCCCCCTAAGGACAGTGGCACAAAAGATTTATTAGCTCTGATGGTGCAGAGTGCCAAGGAAAGCTGGCATAGATCATGTCAAGGCATTTATAGTGTAATGTGCAGGAACAGAAATCACATGGCTTCAAGGCCAGAGTTTGCATTATCAGCAGGTGCTGTTATTCTGTTCTTGTAGTCTAAACATGGCAACTTGTACCCACTGATGTTACGGGAATCTATCTAGCTCCTGAGAAGAGGTCGGCCCGACATCAGAAGTGAATCTCTGAACACAGCTGGGCATGAGAAGCCATGTGATGACTGTGTAGTGAGAAACATATCCACGTAAAAGAGACGGAAATGTGTGCGCAGATGCACACAGAGACCGATTGGCCCCAGAAGTATCCAGCGCCTAACCCCAAAGGCAGAGTGGCAGGGAAAAGACTTCAGAAGAATCTGTAATTTCCCCCCAAATGCTGGTGTCTTTTATTGGGGGCACCTTACCTGTCTGAGGTGCCTGTAGGGCAAGGGCCTGGCAGTTGCTATACTTCTGAAGTGTATCAGACACGCCTGCGTGGCCAAAGCACCCATCACAAGTCACCTAGGGAAGGGGCAGCCTCCTCCAGGCATCCTGGTGGGGGTCCTTTGGGTCAAGGGAGAAGGACTCATTCCAGTTTGGTCTAGTGGTTAGGGAGCCGGACTCTTATCTGGGAACACCAGGTTCGATTCCACCCTCCCCCATGAAGCCAGCTTGGGTGACCTTGGGCCAGTCACAGCTCTCTTCTGAGCTCTCACAGCCCCACCTACCTCACAGGGTGTCTGTTGTGGGGAGAAGAAGAGAAGGTTTGTCAGCCACTTTGAGTCCCCTTAAATGGGTGAGAAAAGCAGGGTGGAAAATCCAACTCTTCCTCTTCTTCTTACCATTAGGGCAGCTCAGGAATCACGGGCAATGCCAACACGCCTCCTTCCCCCACCCCAAGGATGCTTTGGATAATCTCAAGAAGCAATCTGAAGGCTGCTGTGGGGGTCTGTGCAGCAAAAACACTGTTGGCCAAGCCTGGAAAATAGGGAGCCCTCGCTGTGCCCACAGAGACGCAGCTGGCACGGCCAGGGGTCTCAGGGCAAGGGTCCCACAGGGCAGGCCCCAAAGGCACCCGCGGACCTTTTGAGCTTCCTGCCCACGGCCAGACTTCACCTTTGCCTCTCCCGAGCGCAGGGAGCTGTCCGTGCCCGGTGCCCGCTATCCTGGCCCTTTCTCAGGCTGGCTGGCACCGTGTGCCACCCAGGGGCTTCGGACTGCAATGCCCATGGGCGCATGGGCAGGCCAAGCAGGTGCCCGGGGGGTTGGGCAAGCGAGAGGAGCCTTTGCCTCGAGCCCTGGAGGGGACGCTGCGCTGCCTCTGCTATGCAAGCTCCTCGCGGGCAGAGACCAGGCTGCTCCCCCCACGCACACCAACACGCACGCAAGTCCCGAGCCCCCCTCGGGGTACCCCTTGCTCAGCCCCCCCAAACGTAACTCTCCGGCCCCCTGCGAGAAGCGCCCCACCGGGGGAGGGATGCGAAAGCGGGGCCGGGCTTCGAGGGTAAACGGAGGGGGCGCCCGTGGGTGCTGCGGGGCGCGGAGACCCCTCGCTGCCCCCCTCTCCCCCTCCCTGGCTTCGGGGCGGAGAGTGCAAGCGCGGGAGTCCCGAGCCTCCCCCTGCGCCCCCCGCTCCGCCTCACCTGTGCGCCCCTCGGTCCTTAGCGCCCCTGTTCCTCCCCATGAGCGAACGAGCGAGGCGCATGCGCGAGGCCCGGCCGCCCTCTCCCCCCGCCGCCGCTTCCTGCTCCGCCTTCAGGCTCGCTTTTGCCAAGCCCCGCCCCGCTCCGCCATCTTGGGCAGGGCGTGAGCCCCTGCCGGCACTGCGGGCGCCATCTTGGGAAGGGAGGGAAGGACGATGCTTGTTTTCTTTTCGGGAGCCATCTTGGAGAGGGGGTGGGGGGGGAGAGTCGCCTTCTTGACGTCATCGCTCTCGCATACGCCATCTTGTGGAAGGCGCGGCGCCAGGGAGGAGGGGCTTCCGCTTGGACTTGCTGCTGCTGCTGAGGAGACTTCTAGCGGGCGTGGCTTTTTAAGCGGTTTTAAGCAACAGGCTGCCCTGAAGATTCCAGTAAGAAAGGGAACCGTGGGTGGGAATAACTACGCAAAAAGGCTGCCTGGTAGTTCTGCTCCAGGATCAGGTTTTTTTTTAATTTCCTACAACCAACTTCCGGTCTTTGGTCTCTTCCGGAAAGGCCGCCGCCATATTTGTTTCGGGCAAAGCCTGGCCCTCCTGTATCCATATTAGGTAGGCCAGGAGGAGCCTCTTTCTAAGGAAATTCAATTCGGATTAGAATGGTGTAGTGGGAATGCAACCACGGAGTACTTTTTCATCTTCACTGTGTTTTTGTTGCTTCTTGGCAACTTTCCAATGGATTCCCTCCTCGCCTTCCTCCTCTGATAGATTCCACTGGCCCAAAACATGAGGCCACATGCCACAAGGGTGCCTCACCTGCAGCTGAAACCTGCTGCTGCTTCCTCCGGCCGTCCTGCCAGTCAGACGCTTTGCCCACACGGTGGCAACCCTTCCAGTGTAAACCCCAGGCAATTTGCACCGCAGGAGGCACTGGAAGGGAACCAGCGTGAAAGGAGCAGTGGTGTGGTGAACTGGCAAACACAGAACAAAGCACACCTGATAGGGATGTACAAATAGACCACGTTTGAATCTATTCGTCTGTATTCATACGAACGTTTGATACGCATTGGATAGATATAACAGCGATATCCATTTTCAGAAGATTTTGCTCTTGGACAAGTTACCCGTCCAAGAGCAAAATCCTCTGAAGATGGATATCACACCTATATCCAAAAGCTTAGGTTCACAGGAGAAACCTGGAACACGGCATAACAGACCAAAACCTGCTACAAATGTGCCAGAAACATTCTTAAACCACCTTAATATTGGCTAGGTCTCCAGAGGAGGCTGGAAAACTTTCTTTTTTGGACTACACTCCCCATAACCCTTAGCCAAAACAATTCATGATGCCAAATATCTGAGGTACCACTAGATTGGCACCTCTGGGAGGTTGAAAAGCACCTAAGAAATTGCAAGACTCAGACAATTGACTGTAAATGTCTTTTTAATTATGTTTCATTCATAGTTCTACAGCACTGATAGGTTTCTTATTATTGAGTGCCCATTGCATCTTAACAAGTAAAAATCTTTAAAAGGACTGGGATATGCTACTGAAAAACTGGCCTGGAAACCTCTGGCAGCTCACGCACCTTTCCACATTTTACAGATACAAAAAGGGATTTCTGGTCCATTGTAATACTGCTATCTTTGTACAAAATATTGTAGTATGCCCTTCTTTGTTCAACACGTCTGCTTCCTCTGCACATAGCGACCTGTGGCCCTGTTTTGTAGCTGCAGAAATTTCTGTTTCCAAACAGAGGAGAGATGGTCAAAAGAATGTGCAACGCTATCATGCACTTTCCTCGTGGTATTTGCAAATGCCACAAGCAGCCACAACTCACTGCTTACCATCTGTGAACA
Source organism: Aspidoscelis marmoratus (assembly GCA_014337955.1). Classification (NCBI taxonomy): domain Eukaryota; kingdom Metazoa; phylum Chordata; class Lepidosauria; order Squamata; family Teiidae; genus Aspidoscelis; species Aspidoscelis marmoratus. The sequence goes on along the minus strand of MTQE01001798.1, from coordinate 7,097,838 downwards.
CTGAGTAGCTTGGTCATGCTTCACGTATGCGAAATGACCCCGTTTGTCATATCAGGAGCTTGGCAGATAAAGCTTGGCAGAAACTGGAGTGCTATATACAGACATTTCCTAACTTGTTTTTCATTCCTTTTGCTTAAATCTAAACAGTTTCAGGTCTGTATATTATGTTATGAAATAGGTTCGGTTTAAGCCTAAATTTCTCATGAGAAGAAGGTGCTAACTGAACTTCTCTGGGCGGTTGGGGACTGGAACTCGATTTCCCAGATGATCATCAGACATCCTGGTGACTATTCTATGCTGGGCTTTATAGAAAGCAGGATTCTAACTAAAGATGGTTTGCTCCAGAACGTCCTTCTTTAAATATGCTGGGAAGAGAAGGGTCTCCCCTCACTGCAGATTTCTTGCTTGGATCATCGTGGAACAGAGACTTCATTTGGGAATCACCCACCCCTGCTAGTCACCTCCACTCCGATGCGGTACAAGGGGCCTCGTCTGAGGTGGAGAAGCGTCGCCCTATCTTCTGCAAACTCAGCCTCTTCCTTGGCCAGGGCTCCTGAAGGGGAAATGAGGCTTCCTTGTTTGGAAAGAGTTGACCTTCTGGGGTCGCCTCTGGCATGGGTTGAGCAGGAAGGCCCTTCCCTGCAGCTAAGGCTTCTGGGCATGCGGTGGCACCAAGACAGCTCAGGGGTCGCAGAGGGCGCTGCCCGAGCACCTTCAGGGCAGGCTTGAGGTTAGGGGGAGGTTTCTCCAGCTTGGATGGGCCAGGGTGACCCTCCACCTCTCCACAGCAGTAGGTCTGCATCCGTCTCACCGGGGCCTGGGCCCCGTGTCTCTCTTTGGCAAGGGCGACCGCCTCATCAAAAGACATGCTGCCTCCATTACGCCAAGTGGTCCGTTTCTGCTTTGGAGGCACAACCTCGCTTGGGTGCTTCTCCTGGAAAACAGGCCCTGGAGGTTGATTTCTAGTGTCACTCTTGGTGTGGTTATCCAAAACCACTCCTAGGGAGGATTTTGCATGTTCAAGATCGGTTTTGGAACAGAGACTGTATTGACTCATCAGGGAGTGGGTTGCGTTTTGGGTCACATCTCTGCTCTCACGCTCTGTGCTGTATTTCTCTAAACTTGCGGGCATGGAGTTCCGTTGCTTCTGTATGGTCCCTGAATTGCTGTGGCCGTTACCTAGAGGGACGGGCTGCTCAGAAGACGCTGGGGGGGTTTCTACCCTTTGGGCATTCTCTGTGACACTGTGCAATTGGTCCAGGCTGGTTGGGTAGAAAGAGGCTTCACTGGACTCAGCCTTCATCCCATTTCCGCAGCCCATATCTGGGTCACCTGCTGATCCTTCCTTGGCAGGTGTTATTGGTGCTAAAGAAGGAGGGATCTTGGCAAACTGGGGCTTTGGAGGTATAACTGGGAAAGATTTCACCTGCTGGACTCTGACTGTACTGGATGTTAACTTCATGTGAACACTTCCATCCGGGAGATCACATCCAGACCCCTCTGGAACTCCCACTAGTGATGTTTGCTGGGATCCAGGCGGAAGGCTTTCTGGGCCACCCTTTGAAGAAGAAGCCACAAACAGCAAGGGGTCAGACTCCAGGCAACAATCCAATGTGGGGCTGCTTGGAGGGGCTGGAGGAAACCCTGGGGTACTCTCAGAGAAGTCCTTTGGAGAACTATTGTCCAGCAAAGAAGAAAGTGGAGCTCCGAGTGACACAGGACCTTCCAGAGACAAGGGGCTTTCTGCTGTTAGAGGATAGGAGAAAGGTTCCCTGTTCGGTAGCTCATCTTCTTCTGGGAATGGGAACCTACAGGCCGCATGGTGGTAAGGCATTACATCTCCCTCAGGAATGGTTCTATCAGGTTCTGAGCTGAGAAGGCAAGATGGCCATGGGTCCTGCTCAATTTCTGATGTTTTCTGGGTTGTTAATTCCCATTCATTTTCAAGGATTGGCTCAGGTATGCACTCTGGAACAACAGAATGCTTGTCTGAGTGTTCTAGAATTCCACCGGGGCATTTGGCTTCTGCCAGGACCTCTCTCTCTGGAAGCAGGTCCTTTCCATCTCCAGTATTTACACCATCCTCCTGCAGTGAAGACGAACTGGAATCTAACTGGGTAGCCTCAGCTTCATCTTGGATGGGGCTTTCCAATCCCCTGAAACTTTCCCCTGCCTCTTGGAGAGTGCCCAGATCTTCCTCAAGCAGGTCAGATAATCCTGGATCATAATATGAATCAGTTAATCCCGAGTCGCATGCAGAAAGGCTTGCTAGGAAAGGGTCCATATCAGCTGGGTCTCTCAGGCAGACCTCAGCAACTAAACTGAAGGGTTGGTCTTCTACTGCATTTCCAGGAAGACAGGGATCAGGCCTTTGATTTTCCCTGGGCAACTGAAGATGCTTGAGTTCATTAGCTAATGGGCAGAGCTCATCAAAAGCACTGAGGTAGACTTCATCTGCATCAGCCTCCTTTGGCAGGTCTTCACTGTCCTCACATCCCATGGCCAGATAATACTGGTCGTCCTCATCTTCAGATAGTTCGTTCATACACTCCTCAATTGACAGGTAATCTAGGGGTGGGACACTGGAGAACATTCCCACCTGGATGTGGAGAAATAAAAAAGACAAAGAGGAGTTTTAAAAGAAATGGCACCCCTGGGGACAAGTATGATCTCCATAGTCCTTCCTTTCTGCCACACAATTTCTGCCCGTCATCACTTTTTAAATAACTTTTTCACCCTAACTCTACAGCTTCCAAAATTTGTCACCAAAGTGCTCCACCTAGCACCGACATTTTGCTGAGCTTCACATGGTTCACATGTTTAGCATACGATGCGTGGGACCTTCAGAAAAGTATTCTGTAAAATTTGGCATTTCTGCCTGTCTCCATATCTCCATCAACCATTATTCAGTGAAGGGTTATAATAGATCTGCACCTTTCTATTTATCCTGCAGAATAGAACAGTGAATCTCTTTTAGTTGTCAGTTATTTACATCATACGTTTTAAATCCCTTTTTTTGAGGAGCTCCTTGTGAGTAGGAGAGAGTATGTGTATGCATCCATCTACTTTAGAGGCAGATTGTGGCCTACTATGATCACAGACTTTGGAGTCAGCAGTTGGATGGGACCGGCCATCCGAAATGCAGGCGGCCCTGTCCCATTCCAGCAACAAGCCGTCACAGTATAGGATGGGTTATGTATCCTGCCCTAGCCCAGGATACCCAAGGCAAATGTGGAAACCACCAGTCTTGGAAGAAGCAGAGTCAGGGCCAATAGCTGGAGGACAGCCCAAAGGTAGGCTGGAAAAGGACTGGACAGGACTGAAGGTAGGCTGAGAGACACCAAGAAGGATTGTAGGCTAACAGCCAAGATGCCTTTTATGCCACCCGGAATTCTCTTTTGGCTTGAACTCTCTGGTCTTCCAGATACAGTTGGACCTCCATATCCACTGATTCAGTAACCATGGTTTCAGTTAACCACTGTTACTGGATCAGCCCCACCCCCTGAAGGCTCCATAAGGGAAAAGAACCAGAACCACGAGGCCTATTTCGGCCTCCAGAAGCCCTATTTCACCCATTGGAATAGGAACGTGATGCCACTGGAGCCCATCCCAAAATGTAAGGGGGTCCATGGGAGATGGGTGGGAGGTGTCTGGTGGCATCATATGCCTCTTCCAGTGCTCTTCGGAGGCCAAAATAGACCTTCCGGAGGCCAGCATGACCCCAGAACTGGAAAGCCTGTTGGAGATTATCCACAGTTTCAGGTAACCATGGTAGGAACCAGAACATATCCCCAGTGGATACAGGGGTCCAACTGTACTGCTGAACTTCCGCTCCTGTGCAGGACCCCAGGTTGACAAGCTCTGCTAGGGAACTAACCTGCATGCCCCCTCCTATCATCTCATTCATGAAGCCACTGCCCATCTCGTCCTCAGTGATGGAAAAGTGGTCTGCATCTCTGCTTGCAAAATCCAGAACTCCTCTAGAGTTCTTCCGGGACTGCTGCTCTCCATCCATGTTCTCTCCCAGGCAGGCATCTTGACTGTCCAAGAATGAGAAGGAATCTTGGACTTCCATGGAGATCCGATTCTTCTCTGAGTCTGACAGATTCTCCACTTCAGCATCAGCTTCTAAGGTGCATAAAAGATAAGATTATGTCTCAAAAAAGGGGGGGGAAACCCCTCAGAAATGTGATTGTTTTAGGAACTGACCCTATGAGACCCTCTCCACAATGAAGAAGCCACCCTCCTTACTTGAAGACTCCCCGTAGTCCACTCTTTCTCCAGGCATCAGGTCTTCGGTGGCGTCTTTGCTCTTCAAGGTTTCATCCTGTTCCCTCTCAGCGTTCTCTAGGACGTCTTTCTCCACGGCACAGTGGGTGAGGGCCGGGCACTCCAGGCCCCGGGTCAGTCGGGACAAAGTGAGATTGGACGTGATGTGGAAGGGGACCGTGACCGAAAAAGGACCAGAGATGCGGACGCCGACACACTTCTCAGCCCGGTTCTGGGACGCCTTGGGCGATCGCCCCTGGGGGGCCACCCCGACGAGGCTGGAGCGGCTGGTTTTTGGGGTGGTGGGCTCTGATTTGGCTGAAGCTTCGCCCTCCGATTCAGCCTGCCTTTCTTCTGCTTTGATCTTCTGGGGATATTCGTCGGACATCAGGAAACTGCTGTCCAGGGACACCGGGCCGTCAAAACATTCAGAGCATTGAGAAAGTTTCTGCGACTTCTTTCTTCCCAGCCGAACATCATCTGCAGCCCATGGAGAGAGAAAGGTCAGAGAGACGTCCAAAGGAACACTGCCCCTCACCTGCTCTTTTCAAGGTGACCATTCCAAACACTTCTGAGGCACGAGCTCTGTCCCCTGGGAACTTTTCACAAAAGCCCTATATTCTTCCCCTCACTCTTCCTACTCTGTGGCTGACTTACCAGTAAAGCAACTATTAGAATAATGTTCCAGATTTCCATTCCCCTCAACCCCTGATCTGTAGCATGTCTCACACATCTTGGGGAGGTGAGTTGACTTTCTGAACTAGCTTGTTGATCAGAGCTGTACAACCAAGGCTCTTACTCAGCATGGCACTTGCTGGGCACAATTTTGGGGGGCAAAGGTGGCACAAAAATTGTGCCCACCATTTTCATGCAGGTTTACATGTCTGCAAGAAGTGCACCCCCACCCCCACCCCAATGGGGTCCTCTGTGGTTTCGTCCAGATGCTTCTAAAACTTAGTGGAAAACTCCACACATGTCCTGCACATGAGGCCTGTCAGAAGTCATAGTTCAGTATTCCAGCAGCAAGACCAGAATGGGTGGGATTCTTCTTTGGGCAGAGGCAGTCCACCTACTGTGGCTAGGTGGATCTAGTGGCAACAGTGGGCAAAGCCACAGAGACTCAAAAGCATCCATAGCAACAGAATCAAGAAACATTAAAACGTAAGGGGGGGGGTTAATGAATTGCAGAGATGCCTTTAAACAGAAGTTGTAGCTTAATCCACTTGGAACATGGACAGGAACGCTTCCTTCTTAAATTGTTCTTGCTCAAAATGAAGGCTTCGAAACTTCAATTCAAATGATTGCAGCTGCATAGAATAGTTTCTTGGTAGCTAGCCACCCTTCTCTCCGACGACTGTCTCACTTACCCTCACAGGGCACAGAGCTGAGGGAATCCATGCTTTTGGCTGGCCGCAGCCTCATTTTACTGTCCTTCTCTGGAAGCCAAAAAAGTAGACAGGAGTCAGATTAGCAGGCCTCAAAACCCCACCGCGAATAGATCTTTTATTGATAGCCTTCATCCCCCTCAGGGTTGCGCCCACTGTGCTCTTCCACTTACCATGACCCAGTAGGATTTGAACCCAGGGCGCACAGCATCACAGGGATGTCTGTTCTGGACATCTGGAGAGTGTTGGAATAGGTGTGCGACACCACCGGACGCCTCCCACACGTGATGCATCCATGTGTGATGCTCTGGCGGCATCACACATCTCTTGCAACATTCTACAGAGGCTGAAATAGGCCTCCTGGTTCTGGGTGCTTTTCCCTCATGGAGCCCATGGGGGGTGGGAGTGGGGCTGATCCGGTAACTGTGGTTACCAAATCAGTAGATACAGGGGTCTGACTGTACAACATCTATCAGCCCTGGGTTCTTTTGGCCCTAATGTCGGAAGGGCAGAAGATTGTCACTCTCATGCTGTGTTCCCCTTGAGAAGGGTTTCTTTTCTTCTTAACAGGCCAGGGTGGACACTTTGCTGAGAGCAGCCCCGAGCCAGAGAATCTAGCCTATGGTCGCTTCATGCCACCCTGTCCAAACTGTTTTTACATTTCAGAGCATTGCTGCCAAATCCAATGGCCTCACCTTTCTCTTCTGGCTTCAGCAACTTGCGCCTGGAGTCATTGCCAGATCGGCCCAGGTTGAAGATCGACCTCCATTTCTTTGCCTTTAGGGAACCTTTTCTTCTGCCAAGAATCAGAACTGAGTGTAGAGGCCGTGCAAGGTGCCTGGGGATTTCACATTCCCTTTGGGACCCTGATGAAATGCCTGTCTGCCTGTCTATGTGCTCATTCATCTTCCAGATCTTTCCCCTATTCTCCCACCACAAATTTGCACAAAGGGCCCATTGCACATTTGCCTTGATTGAATGGTGAGACAGCTTCAGCCATCTCCATCCTTGGGTAGGATGAAGGCCTGTCTCAGGTAGCTGACTTGGAGCATTGTGAGAGGCAGAGAAAACCAAGGGGTGTTTTGATCATCACTCCTGCTGTAGCTTTACTGCCAGAATTATTAGGTTGCCCATTGGCTTGAGTACCAAGAGAATTTTCAACCATTTGTGGGTTCATTCCAGCATGTGCTGTTCTCGTAATATAGGTTTGGGGCACTGCCCACACAATCATGCCGTTAGCCTCACCAGATTGCTAACCCACAATGTTCTCGACTTAAATCTCCTCTAACTGCAAGCAAAAATCAAATAAAAACAACCAACGGGTCATCTGGAAAGACTGCATTTGCGCTACACTCCAGCCTCAAACAGTAGAATAACTTGGGCCAACTCTGGGTCTCGAACTGTGTTGCCTATAATGTCAGATGCGAACAGGGGAAGGCGAGAAGAAACGTACTTGCCGTCTGCTAGTTCAATGATCGTGTGGTATGGGCGCATCTGTGGCGGGCCATCCCCCTGGTTCAACACAGCTGGGATGTTGCAGGCAAAGGAATATTTGTCATCCACAAAGGTCACCGGTGACCCCATAAGGAGGAGAGATTTCCTGAGGGACTCGCGGCTACTGTCTGTAGGAAAGAAAAACCACGCAATTGCCCATCTAAAATGGCCACCACTGTGCAAATGCTGTGGCGCGTTCTTCCCCTTCATCTAAACAAAATCCACTTCTATATTCCCCTCCCTTTCCCTTTGTCCAAGAAGGATTTCGGGGACCTACTGCAGAGAGGAGCATTTTCAAAGATCTGATCAACGTGCGTGAGGATAAACTCCACCACGATGGACTGGATGCGAACTTCCATGAAGGCTGCTGTGCCGTTGAAGCCAGACGTTTCAATGTCTTTGGACCTGAGAAGGATGAAATTAGCAGGATACAGAGTTCAGGTGGACCTTCCTTCATGCAGACCTTCTCCCTACTTGTCTAACCAACCGTCTCCCTCCTGGACCTGCCACCTCCATTATCAAAGGTGCTTCCATTTGGGTTGGTTTCCCCTTCACTGGGGCTTCATCAACAAAGACCCCACTCACCTCTGTGTCACTGCTGTTGGATCAGGGCAAGGAGCCCATGAGGCCTACACCCCATGGCAGATGTGCCCTACTATGTACCTTCTGGGTTAACCTGATACAACTTCTGAGCAGATTCCCATGGGATACCTCCAAGTGCAAACCATAGAATTCTTCACACCATCGGTTTCTTCAAGCCTACCATTTGTTAGGCCCCTGACAACGCAAGAGTCCCCCTTCCCCCCCAAAAGGGACTCAGGGTTCCTGGAGGAGCCAAGAGCCAGCCATGCCTTACCTGAGGAGGTTGGGGGCCCAGACGATGGCCAGGTTGCGAATGTGCATGTTGGTCTGGGTGCTGAATGATGCCATGTGCACCAGGTGCTTCATCAGGAACTCCAGCGTCCTTGTGGGCAACAAGGGCCATGGACAAGAGAGGGAGGAACGGTAGGAAGTCAGGTAGAATCTCTTTTAGACTCTGGACTCAGAGGACCACAGGAGACCCCATGAATATTTTTCAATTTGCCTGCTTTTTGTTAATTCCGCTTTCAAAAAGTCAAGTGGGATCACGGCTCCAGACATACATACTGTGAGCTCATTACCTGTGCAATAGTCACCTGCAGCGGTTTTTCTCCTTCCCCCACTAACCCAACCAGCAGTGGTTGGCCTGCAGGCTGACTGAAGAATGGAGGCCATAGTCCTTTGGAGAGGAACCAAAGAACCCACTAGAGCTGGGCCAGTCTGGGGGTTTTGTGCCTACCTGTAGTGAGGAGCTGGAAGTTCCTTCAGCACTTCTTTGATCTTGTCCAGACGGGCCTCTTCTAGCTGGATGGCCACAGCATCCTGTGGACATCACAAGACAGCAAAGGGTGGAAGAAGAGTCACTCCCCATTTGCATGGCCTGAGGGATATGGCTGCCCTCTCCTCGGTTTGAAGCACCAAACACTGAGCTTTTGGGCATTCAGGGCCCTGCCATAACCAAGATGCTGGCTTGAGCCCCCTGTGGACCAGGGCTTTGCCCCTCCCGTCGGTCCCTGGGTTCGATTGCTGTTGCAAGGAATGCAAAGATCAGCAAAGGGAGCAGGATGTGTCCTCTGGATTCCCAGCTGGATTCCCAGCTCCTAATCCAGTGTTTGGGGGCCCCACTGCCCCAGAGAATGGTTAGGAGGAGGAGCAGGTTAAATAATCATAGAATCAGGGCATCATGCCCTTGAGAGGGACCCCCAATTGGAAAAATGGCTTCCTGGAATCCCTCCGCTGCCTCCAGAGGTCCTTGGTGGTGGCTCCTAGGCTTTGGAACACCTTTCCTTCAGAAGAACACCATGCATTTACTTTGCTCGCTTTTCAGCATGAGCCTAAGACATTAGGCATACTCACGGCAAACTTGTCGTAGAGCTGGTAGGTGAGGAGCGGGTTGGGCAACTCCCTGAAGTAGGCCTTGCACAGCGAGCTCACACAGTGGATGTCCTGAAGATAGATGGCTTTGTTGAGGTCTGGCTTGCGGTCAGTGTCAAACTCAAGCCTGTGAAGAGCAGGGAAAAGGAAGGGAAGGTTGCAAAGGCCAGGGGAATGGGGAGGAGGGCAGGCAGGCAGGTGAGCATTCCTTCTTCCCCACAGCTTCTTACACAGACCACTACGGGAAGACCAGAAGCATATCTTCTCTCCCCAGTGGCGTCTATTGCCACAGAGAGTCTTCCCCTCTGTAGATCTGAGACACCTGAGGCCCTTCTGACTGTCTCCGCTTCCTCAGACGCCTACGGAGTGGCTGTTCGTAGGAGGGCTTTCCTGGTGGTGGCCCCTAGGCTTTGGAACACCTTTCCTCCAGAAGTGCACCATGCCTTTACTTTGCTCACATTTCAGCATGAGGCGAAGATATGTTGTTCACCCAGCTAGACTTCTTGGGTGTTTTTTTTTACTTTTTAAATTTAATTTCATTAAAAAAAATAAGTTTGGTCTTTTACACCAACTTGAGACCTTTTGGTAGAAAGTGATATACAAAGCCAAATTAACAAATAAATATTTGAAAAGCCATTTAAGATAGTGGCGGTGAGTTTTGCAGCCCTTTAATCACAGATGGCAAAGACAGAATGAACCACGAGCATGTGGAGAAAAGAAATGCCGCCAATGATACCAGTGGGACATTTTGGACCTGATAATCATGTGACGCTTGCATGACATTCTTTTAATACTGCTTAAGCAGGCTGTTCACATAATGTTCTCCTCTCTTTGTCACTGTCATGACTTCACTTGCTGCCTGGGCCTGCCTTCTGGAAGGAAGGAAATGCAAGATAGAGCTAATGGATGCTAATATGCAAATCTATATCCTCTCTTATAGGTGGGGTGGATAGTTCCCCCTCCAGAGGAAAATACAATCATGTTCTGTTCTATCTCGCGGAAGTCCAGCAGCTTGAACGTTCTTTCAGTACTGTGTCCTAGACATTTAGCTTTGTAGTATTCAGAATTGGAAGGCATTTTGAAAATAGAAAAGCTGACAGTCTGTGCATCGTTGCCTCTGTGCATGGTAAAGGTTTTCCTCCCCATCGCCTGGTCTCTACCTTAGTTTCTGAATGTTGGAAGATACTCCAGAGAGGCGGTAGATCCCATCCACTACACCGTGCTGTTCCACAAACTCTGTGCAGCTCTTCAGAACCTGCGGAACTGTGGCAAATGATTATGATTTAGTCTGGAAAATCGGCAGAATCTTACAACAAGAGCTATGGAGAAAAGAGGCCTGCTGTTACTCAGATGGACTAGCCCCCTCCCGTCCAAACCTGCCCCCCAGCTTAGATCATCTTGTGAAGTTCTTCTGGTCATCCTTGTCCCTTGTATGATGCTCACAAAGGCAGCGGCCAGGGGAAGGGCATTTTCTGTGGTGGCCCCCAAGACTTTGGCACAGCTTGCATTTAGGAGCTAACTTTGAGGCTATGAAAGATGGGATACCGGGACTCTGCAAGTGAGGCAGATACAATTGCATCACCTCTTGGATAATTTTAAGATCGAAAGCTGCACCGGGGTGTTGCGGGTGGCCTTGGAGGAGGCAGATGGATGGGGGGTAACACAGCCTTCTAGTGCACAACAAATGCTCATAAAAGCATGCACAGAAAAGAAAAAAAAGATTCTATCCCCTTTTTTCATTCTCAGTGGATGTCTGGGTGGAGACTTCAGATGACTTCATTTCCGAATCAGGGACAGGAAACCAAAGCGGGCAGCGTATTAAAGAGAGCAGAAGTTCTGCCTGCCCAGCTGTTTCATGGCACATAGAAATGCTCCTATATTAGATAGGCTTATTTTTAATCTCAGGTGGTTTCTGGGCACTGGGAAGCGTCTTTAACCCTCTTTTCCTACCTCCTAAATGGAGATGCTTCCTTTACCTGGGGGAAAAAGAAACCAGCAGCCCTCCTTTGTGATGGCCCCAAGATCAGGACTTCCTGTTTCTCAAGGGAGGGCCAGAGCTCAGCGCCTTGGCCACACTTCTTGGCTGCGTTCACACCTAAGTTTTAATCCAGTTTCAGTTCACTTTCAGAATAAGAGAATGCATCAGCAAAGGAAGTGGCTAGTCCTTTTGCAGATGTTTTCTGTGACTCTGAAAGTGGACTGAGACTGGATTAAATCGTAGGTGTAAACTCAGCCAGTTGTGACTGTCCCTCCCACAAGTGTCAGGAGCAAAGTCGACAACATCTGGAGTGATCAAGTTAACACCAGCCAACCCTACTCTTCGGGTCTTTGCTTCTGTTCGCCATCTTCGGATGCTGCGTCAGGGCTAAGGGTGTGCATGAATATTCATAGGCATTCGAAATCCGATCAAATGTGCTGAATTTCGACATTCGAACGGATCATTTGAATCGAATTTCAAATTTTGGATCTATTCGTTCGAATTATCCAGACATTCATATATGAACAGGTTCGTACACAATGTATACTTGAAGATCCGTGTCTTTCCCGCATCTGTACAGATTTCTACAGACCCATATGGGATGAAAACTGGTTGTGTATGGGATAACTATGGGATGCATACGGATGTGTACGGATGTGTACGGATGTGGGGAAATTTGAACAGATAGGTTTGAATTTGCTAAATACAAATTGAATCTTGTTAAATTTGAATTTAAAAGATTCAAATTGAATCGGATTTTTTAGTATTCAATTTGATTCGAATTGAATGTCAAAAAAACATTCATGCACATCCTTAGGGAGTCTGAAGACATTTCGGAGGTTGATGATGTCACTGTCCCCTTTCCCCTGGCATTGGCAGATGTGGGGAGTCTTTCTCTGGTCTTCTTTCACTTGCCCACCATAGGGCACTTGTGTGTGTGGGGGGGGGCAGATTCCAGGAGGGGTTCAGAACGCATAGGAGTATCGGCTGTTCAAAGAAATAGTCAAGGCACTACGTTTCTCTCCTTCCAGCCTGCACAGTGGTTGCTTCATGCTGAGTACATGAAACAGCACCTGGGTGCGTGCCAAAGGCAGCCCTTTCATTAAATGATGCTATCTGGTAGTGCACGCTGCAGACTCCAGTGACTCTGCCCTAAATATTTCACCAAAGGCAGGGCAGTTTCATAAATGGTGCCGGACTCCCACAGGCTTTCTCTAGGCTTTCTCTAGACCAGGGGTGCTCAGCTGCAACCCTCTGGATGTCCCTGAATCGACCAGAGGGGAAATTTCCAGTCTGGTGATCAACTGTGATGGGTGGAAAACCTCTAGCTGCGGAACTTTTTTTAGATGTTTGGAAGCCAGTAAGCGCCGCCATGTGGCCACTGTGCCTCCCACCTCTGTGGCAGGTCCCCACGCTCCCTCTCCACAGGTGGCCTCAACCCATCACAAAATCTCCCCCTGGCACATCATGCAGCCTGACTCTTCAACTCAAGCCAGAACGGCAGCAAAATAAACATGATTTGCCAAGAGCCAGAAGACGACAGTGTTGACTCCTACATTGCTGAAATACTTGCTGCATTTCCTCTTGCTTGCTCAATGAGCTCATTGGTGCCGTTGCCAAAACTGGCAAGGGCCGCAAGGGCTGGGCACCGGCAAAACAAGGAAGCGATGTGCGTCGCCTCCTCTTCCTACCTCTGAAGGCGAGGCAAGCGCTTCTGGTGTCCACACCCAACCACGCTGGTTTGGAAGCCCATCACTTTGCAGCCTGCGTGAGCCAGAGGCTTTTGAAGAAGAAGCGTTGGCGTTTCTACCCCACTTTTCTCATCCATTTAAGCCAGGGGACACAAAGCGGCTGACAAACCTTCTGTTCTTCTCCCCACAACAGACACCCTGAATGCTCAGAGGAGAACTGTGACTAGCCCAAGGCCACCCAGCTGGCTTTGTGGGGAAGTGCAGAATCGAACCCAGTATTTCCAGATAAGAGTCCGACTCCCTAACCACTGGTGGTTCCTGTTTGAACTACAGTCCCCATAATGCTCAGAGCCTAAAGATTTTATAGTATATGATGTAATAATCATAAAAAGGAACTTTTACAAATTTTGCAGAGGCTGCTGGACTGGATTTTTCCATTGGATGCTTGGTGCTCAGCTGCTTCACGAGTCTAAAATATTCCCTACAGTGGGACATTGGAATAAGATCTATGCCTGTCACAAGGGACACTGTTTCTACTTTATAAATGCTGGTGCTTTTGCACTCATATTCTGCTTTATTTGCCTCCACAGTCCCATCTGAAAATAAAAACCTAAGATTTGCTTTGATTCCGGGAAACGGATAGCAGAAAAATATAAACGGAGTTGGAAAACAAGACCTATTTGTTAAAGAGCTGTCACAATCTTTTTTCGTCCACCAGGAGGATTTTGGGAATTTGGGCGCGGCAGATGTTTCAGTGAATTGCAATTGTGTGCAAACCGAGAGAGCGTTGCATTTCAACTTCTGGCTGCAAAACATAGTGTGTCCTAAATTCTTAGTATAGGTGGAAGGGATACTGTCTGTGATCCAGGGATGTGCAAGAATATTCAAAATTCGATCGAATTCAATTAAATTCAGACATTCAAATTCCAATAGAATGTCTATACATTCCTTTTTAAACATTCAAACAAATTCGAATGTTTCAGTTCATTCATATGAATTATGCAGACATTCGTATATGGATGGATATGTATGCATTACATATATATCCATGTGCATTTGTACAGATGTGTACAGGACAAAAATGGGATGCATACAGGATAAAAATGGGATGCGTACGAATGTGTACAGATGTGTGCAGACACATACGAATGTTATTGATAATAGTATCAAATACGAATTGAATATTCATACAAATAGATACAAATGTACTGAATCTGTTGGAATTTGAATACATTCATTTCCCTCTATTTGTTCAAATTCAAACTTTCAAATGTTTGAATTGAACTGAATCCAAAAATTGTGTTTGTGCACACCCTTACTGTGATCACACTGAAGGTTTAATCCAGCTTCAGTCCACTTTCAGAGTGAGAGAACAAATGAGCAAAGTAACAAGCTGTTTTAGTTTCTGCGTTAAGTAACTCAGAAAATTCACCTTTGGGAGAGATAAGGTCGAAAGAAAATTACTGGTCACTTTGCTGATGTGTTCTCTCACTCTGAAAGTGGACTGAAGCTGGAGTAAACCTTAGGTGTGGCCACAGCCATAGAGTCCAACTCCCTGCTCCTTATAGGAATCTGGATTAAAGTTTTTCCATCTGATGGCTTCCTAGGCATCATCCTATGGTGAAATAGATTGGCACTTCCCTGTCTTACTGAGAGGCCTTTTCCCTGCTAAATCTGGAGCAGACAAAGATAGCTGGTAAATAATCATCTCTTTTAATTCCTTGGAGCTGGGTGAGCAAGAAGGCCTGCCCCCATCCAGGTTGAACAAGGTGTGAACAGGATTAGAATGGCTTTGGTTCAGTTTCTTAACAGGACAGACTATTTCAGCCAGGTGTGATCATGGCTATAGTTATCTAATTTCATAAAATTCTAGCATCATATAACTACAGAGGTGTATCTATGTATTTTCCACTACCGGTGTCAGGAGAGGCTCTTGAAGGGCAGGGTCTTTTTGATGGTGGCCTCTCCTGACCATTAAAAGAATTTGGCTCCTGAGTCAGACCAACAGGATTGCATAAGGGGCAGACAAGCAGCTTCCCTAAACCAGGATTTCTGCTGAAAACAGTTGCTGCTGCTGCTGCTGAGCCATCAGTTTTCTTATTTATCCCTGCTGGGTTTTCCCCACTTTGTGGTGCCCTAGTGGAGTCGATGCAGAGATCATGAAGTGAGGGGGGGATACTAGGGGAATTTCTCACTGCTTCTACTGGACCAAAACAACTGTGGCTTCATCCCCATTGCACAGTTTAGTCTGGTCTTAAATCCGAATTAATTTAACCAGCATAGAGCTCCATTTTTTCATGTTCCCACTTATAGATTTTTATGCGGATTTACTGGGGGGACCCTCCCCCCCTCTTTTGTGTCATACCCTGACTTTATGGGGAGGGGATTATAATAGAATAGAGGTAGCTACGGGAAAGGGAGTGAGGAAGGGAAGGGATGAAATATAGACCCGTATGTAATGTTATGAGGGAGGACCGATGAAGTAGGCACCAGCTTTGCACAGCATCGGCTCAGTGCGAAAGGTCAAAGTCTTTCTGATCACTGTCTCTTTAAAATCAGACTCTCCCTGCATTCACTAAAAGCAGTGAGGGGATAGGAGGTTAGAGATAACGTGGGGTGGGAGCAGAAGGGAGGATCAGTTAGCTTTAGTTACTGCACATGTTCAAAACGAGAGTTAGAGAGAAGGAGGGATTCTTCCTTCCTTCCTTCCTTCCTTCCTTCCTTCCTTCCTTCCTTCCTCTCCTCTCCTCTCCTCTCCTCTCCTCTCCTCTCCTCTCCTCTCCTCTCCTCTCCTCTCCTCTCCTCTCCTCTCCTCTCTCCTTGTGTGTTTTGAATGAGCTGCACTGCTGATAGTCAGATTCAGCCTGCTGTTACATTGTAATGTACCTCTCGTAACATTGCAACAGCAGCTGCCAGCTCTGCTCTAGCCGCTACAGCCAGGAGAAAAGGAAGAGAAATGATGGGGGATGATTGGGTCAGGGGGAACTGAAGAGAATGCCCCTTCCCACCCATCCCAAAAAACGAGTGCGTTCCTATTGACAAATAGTGAGGATTATCTTTAAATCCTGTTGCAAGACTTCTTTTTATTTGAATATAGATAGCCCGCATTTTGGGACTTTTAATCCTCGGAAGCCATGGATTCCTCTAATCCTGTGGGAACGCTCAGCTCTGAAAATGGATTCAGTTCACTTAAAAACTTCAATAGAAATGCAGCCACACAGCGAGCAGTTGATTCACATTAAAGCCAGAGAGTTCTGATAGAACCAGTCAAACACCAGTTCAAATTGACCTGATTTGTGTTTGTTGCTATTTTCCTCTTTGAAAGGGCTTCATTGGTATGGTTTTTGGAAAGCCCACTTTTTCAAACAGGTTTGACATTTGCTTGAACCTGTTCAGAAAGGTTCAGATTTGAATCATAAGATTCAATTTGAACCAAAATGCTGTGTTAATGTCAGTGCCCCTCTCTAATCAGGATAGAGGCGTGCTTTCATCTGACCTCAGGGATTAGATAAAACTCAGAACTGTCACTGAGCAAGTCTGAGCAGGTGAACCTGTTGCATGTGATTTTTGCTTCGGTCTGCATTTTTGGAAATTGAATTCGAGTCGATTCAGATATTCAAATACTCAATTCAAATTTTAAAAATCCAGATTTTCAAAAGTCCAATTCAAACTAAAAAATATGAATGCTGGCAAGATTCTTATCCGATTTTCTAATTTGCGCGCATCCTGTTTTCATCCGCATTATGAGCGCAAATAAACACAATATTTGGACACGATTTACACAGATCTATTCAGTCGAATATTCAAAATTCGATTGAATGTTGAATGTTGGATTCAAATCAGATTTTTGAATTTTCAAATATCTGTGCATATCCCTAGCTATAATCAGACTGCAACCTAGAACTCACCCACCTACCCCTTTTGCAGAGAGTCTGCAGAGAAACAAACAAAAATTGGGGGTTAAGGTTTCAGACTTCTAAGTCTCTGCAGGTGAGTCAGCAAAACCAAAAAGAAATAATATATTTTCATTCCTTTATGTTTCCGTGGTGTTGCAAGGCCTGTTCTAGTCTGCAATAGCATGCAGATGGCAGGTCCCTATTCCAGGATGCAATCTGGAATAAGGCCCAGTGCAGAAAGGGCCATGCTGGTCTCTTATCTAAGTAGTAGCTAGTGTTTTGGCCAGTTTTTAATGTGGACCTCAGCCCTATAGGGGAGGCACTCAGACGTCAGCTAATAACACTGAATATGGTTTGCTAAGCAAATCATCAGCAAAGATTTGAATCGTTTATGGATTTTCTTTTGAAGTGACATAGATGTGTGTGTCTGTCTTGGGAGCTAATTTTCAGCCGGTGGAAGGGCTTATGCGTGATTATAATCAGCTCTAGCGCTTTGCCCAACCCATTTTCATGTGAGATGGTCTAGAAACCTTTTTAAACCGAGCCATGCGTAACTGGACTCTGTGCAGGAAAGAAACTGCAGGAAAGAGAAACCGATGTTACAGATTTCAATATGGCGGGTGCCATGAACTGGTGGCGGATTAATATCAGGAGTGACAATCTGACGGACCCCCGTCTGCGTTCGAAGGTCTCCAATGGCTCAAGAGCAGCAACATTACTACATTTGACAGATGAATGTTCATCTGCTTAAGCAGGTCAAAAGCGCACCAGAAATTAAAAAAGAGGAGAGAAATCATATCAGACTTCAAGTGTGCATCTCACAGTCTGAATCCTAGAATCTAAATCCAAACTTGCTTATCCTCTGAATTCAACATCCACACTTAGAGCTCACAAACCAAGCGAAGCCCCCCGGTTTCCCCCTTGTTTCATGTTTCCTAATCAGTTTCTCTTTCCCTCTAATCAACTTTAAGATTCAGTATCTTAAAACAAACAAAAACCCTCCACTTTCATAATTTTGTGCTATCTTTCCAGATTTATATTTAAGTCAGTCCTTTCAAATGACTTAATAAATGTTTGGAAAGCTACCCTGTTACTTGTTGGGAAGAAGTATTTATCTTCCAGATACTTCCAAATATATATCTGCTGTACAGGTGGAATATCCTGAAAACAATTCACCCATCAGAAGGTTTCTTGTGTGGATTCCAACATATCTATCAGCCTGAAAGATCCTCTCCGTGGAACCGATGGAGTAACACTGACGTTTTAGGATACTTTTGCTTGTTAGATGGCTGAAATTGGAATGGTAGCCTTCTTGGCCTTATAATTCTAACCTTACCACCCTTTAATTTTCCCGCCTATTTCAGGCCCTCCACGCTGTCTATGAATTTGTTAGCATTGTGCACAGTCCCACTGCAATATCAGTATTTTATATATTTTTTGCAATCTTAGGAACATCCCACAAATCCAGAGGCCTTGAAAGGAAGATGTTTGCTTTGGACTCAGCACTGCAGTCTGACGGTGACGGATGGGGTGAGCATGGAGGCACCCAACCAAAACCGTAAGTGGCACATACTGCAAAGGGGTCTCACTACCTCTGGCTACCTGGATGTGGGGGTTGGAGTCCTTTCCACACCTCCAGGGGACAATCAATCGTCACTTACCATCTAGACCAGATAACTGCAGATGTTCCACCAGGTCACACCCAAAGACCCGGTCCTTGGCCGCCGCCTTTCGTTTTCCCTTCTGAAGGGCTTTCATGGCACGCGACATGAGGAAAGCCACCCGGCCTCAGCCACCACGCTCCTCAGCACTCGGAGTGTCTTGTGTTCTTCTGCCCGCAAGGCCGCCTTGGGTACATGGGGCCAAGACGCTCCAGGTTCCACCACAATTTCAGCTGGAACTACTCACAGGCCCACAACCGTTGGGATTTTTGACTTCCTTAGATCCATGGCTGGTCCTTGTGGCCTCAACATTTGGGGTCCCTCAGCGTCTTCATAGAGGTGGGCTGTGGGGGCATTTCTCAGGCCTTCGTTGTGAAGACCGTTGACCAACGACACTCCGGTTAACAAAAGGTGGGGCAGAATACTGAGGCCCCAGGGCCTCAAATGCAGAAAAAGGAGGGGAGACTCTACTTCTGTTCTCGCTTGAAGCCCAACAGGAAGTGAGTTCAGCTTTGCCTCCAAACCCAACTTCCCCTATAGAACATCTCTGAAACCACAAAGAGCAAATTCTTGCGCATAAAGCTCACACTTTTGGTGTTGTTGTTTTTTTTTTCTGCTAGGCGGGCACAACACATTCTAGATGCATGGATTTAAGGGTCAGATCACATCGACCCGGCCTCCCTATAAATCCACATGCAGGGATTGATGCCTTGTTTGGCTATCCAGATTAAATCCAATTATATGAAGGCCACCAAACAAATCAGATTTGTGGTGGGGAGAGCCCTCTTCCATGGTTAAGAAGAAGAAGAAGAGTTGGCTTTTCTATCCCACTTTTCTCACCCATTTAAGGGGACTCAAAGCAGCTGACAAAGCTTCTGTTCTTCTCCCCACAACAGAACACCCTGTGAGGTGGGTGGGGCTGTGAGAGCTCAGAAGAGAGCTGTGACTAGCCCACGGTCACCCAGCTGGCTTCATGGAGGAGGGCGGAATCAAACCCGGTATTCCCAGATAAAAGTCCAGCTCCCTAACCACTGGCTCACTGCAACTTTGCAAACTGATATAGACAACCCTCCATTTCTACCCAGTACTCCAAAATTCTGGTTTTAGATTGTGTGTGTGTGTGTGAGCGAGAGAGAAATTCCAATTCTAAGAGTCACAAAGCCACCTATGGACAAGATTTCAGGAGTGCCAAAGGTGCATTTTATTTACAAAGTCTGCAGTGCATGTAACACCAGACAAGGGCATCCCAGTACCTTCCTATACAAAGCATATTCCTATATTTATATATATACACACATTTGCAAATACACATTGCAAGGTATTTTATGTACATAGACATTTACACATCATACATGGCCCTGGAGTTTGGTGGGATCCAGGTGGAAAACTCTGCAGTCTGTTCTAAACTTGGAATTTGAAACAACCACAAAAATAAAAACCAAAGCTTAGTATTGCAGTTTAGAAATCTGAATCCAGTGCGAGTGACTTCCAGAAAGCTTCACTTTAATGGACACTTTTTTAAAAATGAAAACCCTCTTCCTGATTGGTCAGGAAGAAGGCTGGCTTGCTGCCAGAAGACCCTGGCCAGGCATTTGGGGTCATCTTAATTCCACATGTCACTTTGAGGTAGATGAAGAAATCTAAGAACTTGACTCATTAGAATCTGACATTCCAGGTTTCACTCAAGGGCTGTTTAGCTGTCTTGGGCAGGTTACTCTCTTAGTCTATATTACAAAGATACTATTAGGATATACCTGAATAAGAAAAAATTAAGCTGAAACTGAGAACGGCTATAACTCAGTGGTCGTGCAAGCAGCCTGGAAAGCAAAGATTTGCCAGTTTGATCCGTAGCCTTTCCCCAGAAATGGGCAACTGAAAACCACTTCTGTATCTCTGCCAATAAAACTGCAGACAGATGCCCCTGGAATCAGCCAGGAGCTGGCCACAAATCAACGGTACCCAACAACAAAGTTGAAATTATGCAACATTCTGTATTTTAAGGTTGAACACATTTCCTGAGGTTTATTTCCTGACTGAATAGAATAGGGGTGGGCACAAATGCAATTTTCAGTAGTCGATCCAATTCGAATAGAATATCTGGCGATTCAAATCAATTTGAATGTTTAAAATTTGAATGTATTCACATTGTATTCGAATTGAATACGTTTGTATCTATTTGGACAAATATTCTATTTGTATTTGAAGATACGAATGTCAACAACACTCGTAAGTGGCTGTACGCATCTGTATTCATTTGGCACACATCCCATTTTTATCCCATATTCATCCCGTTTTCATTCCATACGTATCTGTACAAAGGTGTACAGACACAAATAAGATGTGTATGGATACATATGTAATGCATACATATCAGTACACGTACAGATGTCCAAATAATACATACAAATGATTTGAAAGATTCAAAATTTGTTTGAATGTTTAAATTCAAATGTATAGACATTCAATTTGAATTCAAATGTCCGAATTCAAAGAAATTTGATCGAATTTCAAATGTCTTGAATATCTGTGCACCTCCCTAGGGTAGAAATCAACTGCAAGTTGCAACATTTAACTGCATGGAGTTGGGATTATCTAAGGCCATGGTCACACTTTCACTTGAAACCTTCTTCAGTCCCTCTTCAGTCCTGACTGTTCACACCTTTTAATTCCTGATTCCACATTTAATTCCACAAATGTTTGATTTGTGGGCTTTCCATTCAGGAAAGTCCCAAAGGAGGGTGCAAAGTCCACAAATAGAATGGATAGAAAGAAAAAGGTGTGAGCAGTCAGACCTGAAGATGACCTGAAGAAGGTTTAAAGAGAATATGTGACCATGGCCTAAGGGTTTTTGGCAATGCAGACAAGAAAGACTGCATCTTCCAAGAAAGATGTCCTAGTGTTCCTTCATTTCTTTCTCTGAGGGCAACGTTGGTGAAAATTCCTTTAGTCCCATTAGAGAGAGAAAACGTTCTCTAGTTCAAAGACCAAGTTTCATTGCACAGAGTTTCCACGGCAGAAGGAACGTCTACATTCACATTTCATTGGGTACCCATTCGATTTTGTACAGTTCCATAGCTGCAGGTACACAAAGCAGGTGTGAAAACAGCATTGGATTTTGCGTGGCTCACACTGGTAGTCAAAGGCATCTGAAAAGCCCTCTGCAAGTACTTTGGTTTTCCATGAAACTTCCAGTATGGAACGGAGCTTTTCAGCACCTGTATCAAGGGGAGCTTTAAAAACAAAACAAAACACTGATGAAGAGAATAAACAATTTTAAGGTTCATCTGCAGCTTAAACAGCAAAGCCTCACGATTCATCATGGCTATGATCTTCTTCCAAAATCCTTTTTCAATTTCACATTTGCAAGTGTTAAATCACTGTGCCTGTGGGAGAATAGGTTTTGAGGAGTTTCCAGCTCAAAGCTCCATAGGAAAGCATGGGGAGAGGGGAACGCATCGTGGTCCAAAGTCTCCCAAGACATATTGCCTAATAAATGCAACTAACTTCCAATGAATTAAACTCTTAGATGTGCTGTGATGCTTAAGTACCTATAATCAGAACTGCAAAAAGTGCCAAAACTCTGAGCTGACCAAAGCCAGAAGTTTCAAAAAGAAAATAAAAACCCTGAACAAAATTGTAGGAAAATGCTAGTATTTGGTGCCGATTTATAAATATGCAAACTGAAAACCAAAATAGGGATGTGCACAAATATTCGTAGGCATTTGAATGTGCCAAATTTCGACATTCGAACTTGAATAGAATGTCCCGAAATTCGAATGTAAACATTTGAATTGAATTTTGAACTTTGGATCTATTCATTTGAATTATCCGGACATTCATATGTGTGGGGGTTCGTATACGATGCGTACTCGAAGTTACACATCTTCCCCGCATCCGTATGCATTTGTACAGATCCATATGGGACACAAACGGGTTGCATATGGGATAACTACGGGATGCATACGGATGTGTATAGATGTGGGGAAGATGCGTATGGGCACATACGAATATGGTTGACATTCGTATGTGCAGATTCTAATAAAAAATCAAACGAATAGATTCGAATTTGGTAAGAACGAATCGAATCTTGTTAAATTCACATTTAAAAGATTCAAATTGAATTGGATTTCCAGGTATTCAGTTCGAATAGAAATTTCAAAAAAAAACATTTGGGCACATTCCTATACCAAAACCTTGCACAGTTCCGTAGCTGCAGGTACCCAAAGCAGGTGTGAAAATGGCATTACTAGCTGCAGGCAAAGATGAAAGGGGAATTGGAAATTATTCCAGACGTTGGTCGTACAGTGGAAAGTATACTGAAGAAAGATAGAGAAGCCAGTGCAGTGAAAATTACTGTCTGTGCCATCAGCCTTCAAGTAGCACAATTTTTTTTGCAACCCTTTGCAGGGGAGGAGGTATCCTAGGGACGTTACAAATTTGCCAGTTTCTCCCCAGGGAAATGCAACTTTGCATACTCCATACCATTCTCAAAGTTCTTGTATGTAGGTGGCAGCTTTGTGGTCTAGATCTTGAGTTAATGTAAAGAAGGCCAGTGTGCTGACCATTTTAATGAGAAGGTACAGATGTACAGTACTGTATCTCCACGTTTGCAATGATCCCGTTCAGGGAAACCCGCACAAACACCAGATCTGTGGCCTGGGAAGCCACACTTGAGGGGTCTTCCTGGGTATATAAAGAAGTGAAAGTTCACTAAAATAATCTTCCCACTCATTTGGATAAGAAAAAAAACCTGTCGGTGGTGAATATCCAAATCAGAATTCGCTCCTGCTCATCTCCCGGCTTGGATGAAGATCTTCCCATGGCCAAAGGTCATGGGAAGCAGCATGGAAGTTTGGCCTTGCTTGTAGGTCACTACACAGCCAAAGGGGGGTGAGTGTCATAGGAGGCTTTCCAGCAGCATTTTGGGAGAAGTGTAAACTTCATTTTGTACATCACACCATGACAAAATGTGAATGTTACCTACACTTCTGCACAGCACGCAACAGCACAACGAGGTGCCCACTGTCAATCCCCCGTTCAAGTAAAAGCATCTTCTGAGCATTGCAAAACTAGCTGCAACAAAACACAAGGAAAGATGCCACGTGGACCCAACAAACACACTTCACAATCTAACCCCTGTATGCCAAGAAGAACCACAGAGATGGACTTGGTAGAGGCCTCCTGAGTTTCCTTCTGGCTTCATAATCATCGTGGTCCCCAGACAGCAGAGGTCCAAGACAAGACGGCAGTTCCAGAGTTTGGAACAAATTTGCTTTGGGGCCCGTAATTCCTGTGGTCCTTCACCCAAATGACACTGTGGTCAGAAGGTCTGTAGTTCTTCAAGCTTAGGTACTATCCCTGGGTTGGAGGGACGAGCAAGATGTCCCTGAAGTCCACTTGTAAGGAGCCAAGACCAGGTGAGGTCTTGCCTTCAAATTCTTCTTGAGCATGCTCAGAAGCGACCGGTGAGCCGCTGTGCAAGAGAAGATGCCAGACTAGATGGGCAGAGGACTGATTCAGATGGGCTTCTCTTACATCCTATGTTCTTATCACAACATCTTTGAGGCAGTAGTTCTGAGTCCTTCCATGCAGACATGTAGGCCTATCTGGCCTAGTTGTTACCTGCACTTTTTGCCCAAGTCCAGTAGATGTCACTTTTGGCTCACAAACCTACCTCCTGAAGGTTCAGGATTGAGATTGGCCCTGAAATCATCTCAGAATTTTGTCTCCCTTCCCTCTCCCACTTGAGGCCTGGTGAAACACCACGCATTGTGTTCCACATGCAGATGGAGCCCTGATGCTGCTGTGGACCGCAGGAAGAGTCTTGCATGATGGTCCTTTTGCTGCAAGGATTACAGCAGTAGAGGTTTTCAAACAGGGGCATCCCATAGGACCAGTAGCGGCCCTTGAAGAGAGGAGTGGTGAAGCGATCACATGCATGTGTGGTGGAATCTATCAAAGATGACCTCTTGAGATACACAGAGCTAATACACCACCCATAGTCTGTGCACGATATGTGGCGGATATGAATTGTCCTTCTCCCTTCAACTTTAACTAAACAGTTAGGAATGAGTCGGAAAATCCATCCTCATTTCCCACCATTCCCCGACCTCTGAGTGCGTTGGCATCTCTTCCCAGAAGCAAGCAGATGCAGAAGCGTGTGGCTGGGGGCTTATGGTTAAGTTCTGATTTTTAAGCCTGCAGGGGAAGGGGCTTCTTCTCCAAGTGGCCTCCTTCAAGGTATTCTGCCTACTTTGGACAGAAGTAACACCACTTCTGTAGGACGGGGTGGTGAGCTGTTTTACCCCCCCCCCCCATACACACAAACAGTTGGAGGGAGAGGGGTTAGCACCTTTGGCTAGGACAAGTCATTGAGTGACCATCATGCTGCTTGGACCTGATGACCTCTGGAAGCCCTCCTAGATCTTTGATTGCATCGCCCTTATATTATCACCTGCGTACGAATGGGAACCAAAGCTACAAAGGACAGATGTTTCTAGGCCTCAAGCATTCTGCTGAGGTCCCTCTCCAGAGTTTGGCTCTGGCATTTTCTGTGAAGCCAGAGCTGCTCCGTGATCTCCAGGCCTGAAAGCTGCTCCCAGATCCAATGCTTCTTCTGTCCCTCTAAAGTAAATAATAATTATAATAATAATTTAAAAAAATCAACCTTTTAATAGCTGCCTTTGCCTCTGTTAAGACTCTTTGCAGCTGTAGTTCATAACCACCGAGGGCTACAAACCTGAGCTAATAATAATAATAATAATAATTAATAATTAGAAAAAAAAGACACCAAAGTTCCATAGTTGCGTCCCTGAGCCAAAGAGACATGCACCCCAGCTGTTCTCAGCATCACCGGTCCTGAATCGGGGGGGTGGGGTGGGGTTCAAAGGAATTTGGGGAGAAAAAGAAACCCAAAGGGACACAGAACAAAATCGCAGGCCAGGCGTTATTCGAATCCCACCAGAATTGCTTTCCCGGTTGCCAAATTGGTCACCGTGGTTTTCTTCCAGTATCCCATATTGCCTTGTCGTCCTTCTCCAGTGAGTAGGTGAAGGGGAGACTATTTTCCTTGGCTGGCTGGCTGGCTGGCTGGGTCCACGGGGGGGGGGGGGGGAGGTAAAGGGCCATTTGGAAAGCTCCCCAAATAAAAGGAGCCACCCTCTGACCAGGCAGGCGAGCAGCTCAGGAAGCAACGGCCTTGGTTTCAAGGGCCGCTTCCCCCCTTTGGTCTGGGTGGGAGGCCCAGCAGGCAATTGGGGACAAGTTCCAGTGCACTGTGGGGGCCTTGCATTCCTGGGCAGGAGCGAGCATCACACCAGGTGTCCCCGGCCGTTGATATAGATGCCGTTCGTGGTGGGCTTGGCCCGTAGCGTGCCGTTCTCCTGGACAAAGTGAGTCATGGCCTGCTTGATGTTGTTCTCGCCATCTCGCTCGTGTTCCTCTTCCTCCTCCAGTTCCTTCTCCTTCTCCTCTTTCTCCTCCGTCCGGTGCTCCTCGACGGGAGTGGGCGGCGGCGGCGGCAGCTCCGTCTGGGTCTCAATCTCCCGCACGGTCGACAAGGTGGAGTAGCTGCGCCCTTCAGCCTCCTCACCCTATGAAGGGAGAGAGGCGAATTAGCCAAGTTTATTTATTTATTTACATTTTTATCCCACCTTATAGCTGAAGGTCTCAGGGCAGGTAACAACATCTAAAATCAAACATCATTAAAACAGCAACAGTAT
>MTQE01001798.1:7058841-7071632 GCA_014337955.1 Aspidoscelis marmoratus | reverse complement strand
GCAAAGAGGTGCATCTTCACTGCCTTCCTAAACGTGTACAATGAAGGTGACAGACACAATTCATGGGGGATAGCCTAGGGGCCATCACTGAGAAGGCCCTCTCCTGGGTGCCCATTCCTTTTGCTGCTGAAGGTGGTGGGACAACCAGGAGGGCCTCCCCTCCAGATCTTAAGGCATGGGCAGGTTGATACGGGAGCAGACGTTTCTTCAGATATTTTGGGCCCAAGTCATTTAGGGCCTTATAAGTTAAAGTTGACACCTTGAATTGGGCTCGGTAGCGAATGGGCAGCCACACCTGGTGATAACCCTAACGCTGCAGAGGTCTCACCATGACGGAGCAAAGGCTGGTCTCCCGGAAGCTGTCTGCCCGGAAGCTGCCCTGCCGGCTGTCTCGGCACAGACTGTCTCCGCGAAGGCTCTCCCGGCACAAGCTATCTGCCCGGAAACTTCCTTGCCGGCTCTCTGACCTCAGGGGAAGATTTTCTTCAGTCTGGAAAAAGAGGGGACAACACCAGCCAGTCAGTGTCTGATCCCAGCCTTGGCCAACCTGGTGCCCACCAAATATTTAGTTTGTCAGTCCATCAGTCATGGAAAGCTCAAGGGTTTTAATCTACAAATCGACACACACACATCCCAGTATCTCTTCTGTAGCAGTAACAGTAGCAAGAGAGGCTTATTACACTCATGACCCTAGGGATGTCCACAATTTTTTTGATATTCTTCTTCAAATATGCATTACGGATCTTCAAGTATGCATTGTGTGCGAACCTGTACACATATGAATGTCTGGATAATTCGAACGCATAGATCCGAAATGCAAAATTCGATTTGAATTTATAGTAAATCTGGAAGATGCTGAGTTGCCGAAAGAGTCAAATCTTTACACTGGCTGCCTCTAGGGGGTGCCAAAGGACATCTAGTAAGCACCAAAGGGCAAAAAATGGCAGAAGAAGCAGGGAAAGGTGACCAGAAAGAGAGTCCCTTTCAGACCCACCTGCTGCTATTGGCTACAGCTGGACAGGGTTTCCTTGGACAGGACAGGCAGATCTCTGATTATCAAGAGAGTGCCTTTGAGGTGTCCTGCCAACAGAAGATTCAGCCCAATGGGAAGCAGAAGTGGTGATCTTTCTCTCTGCCTTTAGGATCCATTGCAAAGCCCAGTCCTTTTCTTTCTCCCTTCCCTTCTTGGTGCCTCCAAGCCAACCCCTGGGACCCCTTAACCCTCACCTGATTCCGGGTGTCGGTGCTGTGGCTGGAGTGCAGGCGCCGGATGGAGTTCTCCCTTGTCAGGGTCAGCTCCTCTTCACTGGTGGACAGAAACAGAGGGAGTGCAGGTGAGAGGGAGCATCTTCTGCACAAGAGCGCTCCCTGTCTGCCCACCGGTGCCACCCCGTCACTTACTATTTCTCAGTGATGCGCTTGGTTTTCCGCCTGTGGTAGCAGGTCATGAGGACGACCACCAGGACCAGCAAGCCCAGAAGGATCACCGAAATGAGGCCTGCCCCAATCATGGAGACGGAGACCACGTCAACCTGTTTTGCTTGGTTTCCTGTCGGGAGGTGAAAAGTGGGAGGTTGGGTTCAGGTCAGGTGGTCAAGGCCATGTCACATTTGTGGAACTGTGACTTAGACTGTGTTCACACTTAGGTTTTAATCCAGCTTCAGTCCCCTTTCAGGATGAGATAACACACTGACAAAGTGACAAGCCGTTGGTTGTTGTTTTGCTCTAACTCAGAAAATCCGCCTTTGAGTTAGATAACATGGAAGGAAAATGACCAGTCACTTTGCTGCTGAGTCCTTCCACTCTGAAAGTGGACTGAAGCTGGATTAAAATGTAGGTGTGGATGCAGCCTAGTTCATTCCCCCTCCAGCTTGTTATCAAGTAAAACAACAACAACTTCTTTCCCTTTTAAAATAACCATTCCACATCAAGTCCGGTTTCCCAGGTTGTGATCAGATTCTGGAGTTCAGCTCACATCCACCTTGGAGGGCTTTCCATATGCAGTCAGATCTTCTCAAGCAGCTCCCTGGAAGGCTGCATCACCAGGAAATTTAGTCCTGAAATAGTCCCTTTGGACTATTTTTTGGGGACCCCTTTTAATTCAGATTGAGTGCCCACCAATTAATCTGAATATAGCTGCCCCATGCAGCTTTTTAGGCCTTGTTTTGTGACTATTTTTAAACGTTTAAAAGGAAGGCTTTCAAATCCCTCTCCCCCCGTGCAAACCCTGCCTGCTAGAAAAGAAGCAAAAAAGGAAGTTTTAAAAATAAATTCTAGCTGCATGCACACACCCCTTTCCTTCTCACACCCTTTACCCCTTTTGAGATTACTGGCCAAAAGTGTACTCATGCAAATATGTGAGGCAACTTAATCATCCCCCTTGCAAACCCTGTCTGCAACAGAAGAAGCAAATGCGATTCTAATTACTTTCCCCTTTTCATGGTTTTCCCTTTTGCAATTCCAATCAATTCAAGTGTTT
This sequence comes from Aspidoscelis marmoratus, assembly GCA_014337955.1. Classification (NCBI taxonomy): domain Eukaryota; kingdom Metazoa; phylum Chordata; class Lepidosauria; order Squamata; family Teiidae; genus Aspidoscelis; species Aspidoscelis marmoratus. Next base: position 7,069,153 of record MTQE01001798.1, on the reverse strand, counting down.
CTAAGCTTCTGCAAAAGATGCATGTTTCAAAAGATACATGCAAGAGATACATGTTCCCAGCAAAAATCTTTTAAAAGCATTTTTGCAGCAAAAATGTTAAAGCCGTTTTAAATAAGAATTCTCCCCCCTTTCTGCCTTTTTCCTGCCGTGTGGAGTGTTTGCGAGGCTGGCAAGGGAGGGGGGAGCTTTACATCTAAAAAACCACCCACAGCTGGCTGCCATTGGCTAGAATGCTAGATCTGCGCCCCAAATAGCTCAGTATCATCCCCATGTGGGGGTAAAAAAGTGGATTCGGCTCCAAAAAAGGGATGGAGTCCTGTTTTCATCAGGGCTTTTTTCTCCAGATTTAGGCAGGATAGTCCTCATAAAATCCAGGAATAGGGAATTGCATGGGGACGCTGGGTCCCAAATTCGGATCCGATTCGGACTAATTACAGTAGCCATGGGGACACTCCTTCCTGAATTTGAATCGAATTCAGATTAAAATGGCCATGGGGGTCATTCCCTGCTGCTTCCCTAGAAACATACCTTTTATGCTGATGCTCGCCCGGACTTCCTTGCTTGCAAAACCGTTTGCGACTTGACACACATACACGCCTTCGTCTTCAGAGCCGAGCGCTTTCTGGAAGACCAGGGTGTCCCCTTTGACTTTCACTCCCCTGGGGAGGGGCTCATTCAACCTGCACAAGGAACAGGCAAGGTCAGGGCAGGAGAGCCAGGCAAACCCTCCACAGCAGCCACAAGATGCTTTGCTGCTCAGAGTCCGCACCTCTTAGCACATGCCAGCCGCCAAAGGGTTATGCTAATGCCACACATTGCTAGTGTGGCACTGGCACAGATGCAGCTCAGTCCCATTCCTGGCCCTGGGTCAGGATCTGTCATGCACCCAAATGGGCCAGGACCTTCTGTCGCACAATCTGTGCTGGGGAGAGTTGACCAATACAATCGGAAAAGGAGGCTTCCATTGCACATGTTTCAAGGGACAGAGGACAACATGACGTAAGTTGCCATCTGTGCCTAAAGAGGGGGCCTTCGTTGTGGTGGCCCCCAGGCTTTGAAAAAAGCTCCCTAGGGATTCACCAGTCATCAACATTGTGGGGTTTTTTTTTTTGGCACCTAGTAGAAATTTATTCACTCCCCCTAGCATCCAGAGATAGCGCCGACCTCCGTTGATTGCTGTTTTTATTGGTTTCTCTGTTTTTCATTTATTTTGATTTTTGCTATGTCCTGGGCCTATGCTAGAGGCTGGCATAGAAATACCTGAAATAAATAAATAACATCTTGTGCACATGTACCCCAAATGCAGTGAGGGAAATATACTTCTCGGGCAAATTAGATCTAATGCAAGGGGCAGCTAGATGACATGGCGATGGCAGGAAGCAATCCAAGGCTCTTTCTTGTTTCTGCCAGCTCCTTCTGCTATTGCCCTTTTTCCAAACTCCTGGCTGTCAGCCAAATGCCCCTGCCCTTTCTTTCCTTCCTGCACGAGGCTAACATCCAGGTATTTGGAAGAGGAGCAGTTATGCAAGGAGCCAGCAGGTGGAGGTAAGCAACAGCCATTACAGGAAACCTGCGGGCAGAGTTGCAGGATTTCCTGTAATAGCCATGTTTTAAGGTTTTGCCTCAATACCCTGGACTCTACTGGGAATGCCACAACCCTGGGAGGTTTGCAGGTTTTAGCCCATGTCTAGAGGACCCTTAGGGGCACCAAAGTCCTGAAAAGCTGCTAACTAGACCATACCAATGACCTTGGGCCAAGGTAGGCTGCAGGAAGAATGCATTGGAGTGGGGGTAAGGCCTGGAACCCCCCTTCCACAGCACGGATTCTGCTCCACTAATATTTCCCCTCATCTCCTGCCCTTTCTCCCGTCTCTCTCCACCCAAGAGCTGCAACAGGTCCGGGCTTGCAGAAGGAGGTGTAAGGAAGGGGGGAATGGGAAGAAGAGGAGGGCGGGGCCACGCACGACATCATGAACAATAGGTGCTGAATTCAAAGGAATCCTTTCCCTTTTCCCACGGTCTCTTGCATAGCTGAGCTGGTGCCGGAGCGTGTTCAGACACGGCCCCCAACGCTGCATAGAAGATTCAGCCAGTGTCTGAGCTGACTAGCGTGGCCTAGCAGAGGGAACAGCGCCGCACCCCTCTTTCTGGTTGCACATTTACACACACACACCTATCGCACAGGAATGCTCCTCTTTCCAGAGATGCTTACCTGCGTGCTCAAAAAGAAACCAGGTACGCATGCAATGGCAACGGTGGATGTACACAAAGGGCGCATGGCGACAAGCCGATGTCCCACAGACCGGCATAAATCAATCGCTTTCCCATCATAAAACTCCACTTCGACGGAGGCGTTCCAAAGCTCTGCCGGTGATTCACGGGAACAGGTTTTAATGACCCTTGAAATAGTGCTGGCAGGATCTTTCTTTTAGAGATGGGAAAGCGTGAAGCACCGAGAACAGGAATGGACCTTGGGCAACTCTGGGTGTCTGCGCTTCTTAAAGGGTGGCCCTCCAGCTGTTCCCGATGAGCAATGCCCGGCCCTAGTGGAATGCTGGGAACATCTGGAGGGCCACTGCCTGAGAACAGCTGCATTTGAATTTTAAATCTATTTGTTCAAATTATTTGGACATTCATATGCGTGCAGGTGCATACACGATCCATACGTACACGTACGCGTCTTTCCCGCATTTGTACGGTTCCATACAGGACAAAGATGGGTTGCATACGGGATAACTATGCGATGCATATGGGATAACTACGGGATGCGTACCAAGGCTGTCCTAATTGCGTACTAGAGGCCTAAGTGTGAATTCAGCCCTGGTTTCCCCTTGGGCTGTGGTCACACCTAAGATTTAATCCAGCCTCAGTCCACTTTCAGAGCGAGAGAACACATCTGCAAAGTGCCCAGTCATTTTCTTTCCACATTATCTACCCCAAAGGTGAATTTTCTGAATTATTTAACACCGAAAGAAAACAGCTTGTCACTTTGTTGATGTATTCTTTCACTCTGAAAGTGGACTGAAGCTGGATTAAACCTTAAGTGTGACCACATCTCAGGCCAAGGGAAATCCTCTTCCTGGAGCCCGAGACCCTCACTAGGGATGTGAACGAATATTCTAATGCATTTGAAATTTGATCGAATCCACCAAATTTCAACATTCGAATTCAAATAGAATGTCCCTAAATTTGAAGTTAACGTTTTGATACAATTTTTGAATTTCAGATCTCTTTGTTCAAATTATTTGGACATTCACACGTGTTGTTGACACTCGTAAGAGCAAATTCAAATGAAAAATTCAAACGAATAGATTTGAATTGGCTTAATTTGAATCAAATTCAGTTAAATTCAAATTTAACAGATCCGAATTCAATCAAATTTTTCAGCATGTAATTTTAAGTGAATTGAATCCCAGAAACTGCATTTGTGCACTCCCCTACTCCTGACGCCTCTGCTGAGTCCGCCCTAGAAATTATTTCCTTTTTGGGAGTTAACCCCTGGGCCCTGGGCTTCCTTCTGCCCTGTCTTGCAGGGCCTAGGTTTGGGGAGGGATGTGCCAGTCTGGTTTCTGAGCCATGACCCCCCCTCCTCCTTAAAAGCCAGAGAGATTGTGCAAAAGAAGAGGAATTAGGCACACAGGACTTCCATGATTTGTCCGGGTTTTGTTTTGTTTTCAAGTGGCCAAGCAAAAGAGGAACTGAAAGAGATTGCCAAGAGCTCCAGAGGGATCTCTTAGCATTGGGCGAGTGGGCAACCAAGTGGCAAATGTGCTTTAATATTAACAAGTGCAAAGTAATGCACATTGGGACCAAAAATCCAAATTATGTTTATAAACTTATGGGGTCTGAGCTTTCTGCAACACACCAGGAAAGGGATCTCAGGGTTTTGGTGGACAGTTCAATGAAGGTGTCAACCCAGTGCGCGGCAGCAGCGAAAAAAGCTAATTCAATGCTGGGAATAATTAGGAAGGGAATAGAAAACAAGTCAGCAAGTGTCATTTTGTCTCTTTATAAATCTATGGTGAGGCCACATTTGGAATATTGTGTACAATTCTGGTCACCACACCTCAAAAAGGATATTGTGGAACTAGAGAAGGTACAGAAAAGGGCAACCAGAATGATTAAGGGTCTGGAACACCTCCCTTACGAAACCAGGCTGCAGCATCTAGGCCTCTTCAGTCTGGAGAGACGGCGTTTAAGAGGGGACCTGATTGAAGTATGTAAAATTATGCATGGTATAGAAAAGGTGGAGAGAGAACATTTCTTTTCTTTATCGCACAACACTAGAACCAGGGGGTGTCTATGAAGCTGATGGGCAGGAGAGTTGGATCCGACAAGGGGAAGCATTTCTTCATCCAAAGGGTCATTGGTTTATGGAATGTCCTGCCGGAAGAGGTGGTAACAGCTACCAGTCTAGATCGCTTCAAGGTAGGTTAGACACATTTATGGATGACAGATGTATCAATGGCTACTAGAACGAATGCCTAGGTGCATCTTTCAGACTAGGGGGAGGGGCAGAAGCAGGACGCTTCTAATGCCATTTGCTGGGATTCAAGAGCAGGAAAAGGTTTGTCCTTGTCTCTGTTCCAGATGCCCATGAGCATTTGGCGGGCCACTGTGTGCGACAGGATGCTGGACTGGATGGGCTGTGGCCTGATCCAGCAGGGCCTCTCTTATGTTCTTATGTTCTTATGTCATGTACCCAAGGAATTTTGGCAGGTGGGGCACAAATGACACCTGCTGAAATCCCTTCCGCACCTGGCTATTAAAGAAGAAATGGTCCTCTCTGCTTTTTTTTCTTCTGGTTGCCTCAGTTTTGGGACCTGTTAGCCTCACCTCTGTCATCTGCCATTTTGCTTTCCTTCTTTTCTGTGCATTGTTAGAAAATCTGGAGACTCTGCAGCCCTCGGGTAGCATAGGGTTAGAGATGGGACATGAATGAAAGATATTGGATTCCCACACACACACCTTAGATCAGGGTGCCTGTGGGTAAATGGACAGGACCTTTTTCTTTTCTTTTCTCTCCCACTGCAAGTAATAAAGTTTGGTTTGCTCCCTATTAATGGAATGAAGGGCATAGCTTTTCCTGCTCAGGGGAGAAGGGCCTCCAGGGACTTTCTGCCCTCCCTTTGGATCCCCCTGGATGGGAAATCCACACAAACAGAACAGAGAGAGAGGACAAGCCCTGAGCAGTCAGACCTGAAGACAGACTGGAGAAGGTGTGAAGGGAAGGGGTGTGCATGAGTGCAATTGTCGGCATTCGATTAGATCCAAATCAGATATTCGAATGTTCGAATTCGTACGAATAGAGAAAAGATGAATGTATTAAAATTCGAACCAATTTGAATACATTTGCATCTATTCGTAGGAATATTTGATACGGATTTTGTTATATGAATGTTGACAACATCAGTATGTATCCATACACATCCGGTTTTCATCCTGTAAGCATTCTGTTTTCATCCTGTATGTATCTGTAGTAGGGATGTGCATGAATATTCTAATGTATACAAAATTTGATCGAATCTGACCAAATTTCCACATTCTAATTCAAATAGGATGTCCACAAATTGGAATGTAAAGATTTGAATGCATTTCGAATTTTGGATCTATTTGTTTGACTTATCCGGACGGTCATATGTGTATACAATGTGCATACAATGCGTACTTGCAGATACTCATCTTCCCTGCATCTATATGCATTGGTACGGATCCGTACAGGATTAAAATGGGTTGCCTATGGGATAACTACGGGATGCATACGGACATGTACAGATGTGTTCGGATGCCTACAGGATGCGTAACAATGTGTACAGGCACATCCGAACGTTGTTGACATTCGTAAGTGCAAATTCGAATAAAAAATTCAAACAAATAGAGTTTTGAATTTGCTTAATTCGAATCGAAGTAGGTTAAATTTGAATTTTAAAGATTTGACTCAAATTGAATTTTAAAGATTCGATTCAAACCTGAATCTGCATATGGATATTAATAAGATGCGTATGGTACCGTATACATACGAATGTCCAAAATTATCCAAATGAATGATTCAAAATATTTCTATTTGTTTGAATATTAAAAAATCAATGTCTGGCCAATCGATTCGAATTTGGATGTCCAAATTCCTCCAAGTTTGATAGAATTTTGAATGTTTCGAATATTCTTGCACATCCTTACTACAAAGTACTCAAGAATGTGAGAACGGCCCCACTGGATTGGATTCCCTGGCCCGTCGCGACCGGCAGCCTATTATCCCAGTAGCTAAGTGGTTGTACAAGGAAGCTCACCAGAAGGACCTGAGCCCACATCTTGTTCTGCTCACAGGCTCCCAGCACATGGCCTTCAGAGGGAGACCACGGTCTCCTGTGACCAGACGCAGTCCCAGGGCTAAAATGCCTTGATAGCCCAGACTTCCGGGAATATAAGATCAGAACAGTAGCCCTCTGCTCTCCCGGTGGGCCACCGTTGGCTCAGTGACCTGCCTGAAGGCTCTGTTCGTAGTTTCCCAACATCTGGCTTTTCTGTTCCTGCTCTCCCAGTGGGAAAACTTTGGAAATTAAGACAAGATCTGTCTGCTGGACTTGCCAATCCTCTCTCTCTGGCCTGGCATGCATGGTGGCACCAGAAGCACCATGCCTGGGGAGCTAGACGAGGAATCGCCCACGGCCTGTTTGGTCTAAAAGTTAAGGAGCCGGACTCTTATCTGGGAATCTGACTTGATTCCGCCCACCTCCATAAAGTCAGCTAGGTGACCATGGGCTAGCCACAGCTCTCTTCTGAGCTCTCATTGCCCCACCCACCTCACAGGGTGTCTGTTGTGGGGAGAAGAACAGAAGGTTTGTCAGCCGCTTTGAGTCCCCTTAAATGGGTGAGAAAAGTGGGGTAAAAAAGCCAACTCTTCTTCTTCTTCTTCTTCTTCTTCTTCTTCTTCTTCTTCTTCTTCTTCTTCTTCTTCTTCTTCTTCTCCATTCCAAAGTGCCCAGAGACACAGAATTCCAAAGACCGGGCAAACCCCTCTTGGCATCTGGCAGCATCTGCGTCCTTCCCTTGCCCCCTGCAACAATCTGGGGAGTAAACCAGTGGCTCCCTGTCCCCATCCGACAGATGTCCTGGAAAACTGCATTCCTTGACCCTGACCCACCTGCCTGCCTGCCTGCTCCCTCACTGTCTCCTGGTGGCGTACCCGTCTCTTCCAGCCTTGCTGACTTGGCTGTTTTCCCCATGGTTGCTGCAAAAAGCTGCGAGGTGCATTTTGCCCTCAGGCTGCTTCCCTGAAACCCTCGGCAAGTCTTAGCTGGTCCTGCAAAGCAGCTCCGAGAGACAGGCAGGGACTGTGGGCTGATGAATAAGTGTTTATAGAGGATCAAACTTTTCTTTGAGGGGAATCCTTGGGAGCTCTCAGTGGGGGCCAGGCCAGATCAAGAGCCCCGCCACTGGCTGTGCATAGCACAGAGGGGCTCACCCATGGGCAGCTGTGCAGGGCTGGGTGGGCCCAGGGTTGCCAGCTGGCAGAGACAGGGCTGGCTCTAGCAGTTCAGGAGTCTGGAGCAAGGGGGCGCTGTTGGATCCCTGAGGGGTAGCTGGGGGAGTAGGCAGGGCCCAGGGTCTGGGGCAGAGGGCGGAGGGGCAGGCGGGGTGCTTCCCAAGGTCAGCAAGCTGAGCATCCAGGGCTGTTGGCATGGCACAGGTTGGCATGCCTCCTGCGGGCTGGTGGGGAGGCACAGGGCCAAGCCACTCCACGCCCCTTTGAGAATGGTGCCCAGCTAGGCACTGCCCTAAAGCCAGCTAGGCCAGGAAGATCATAGGCACAGAGCTGGAAAAGACCTCCAAGGTCAGCAAATCCACCCCCTGCCCAATGCTGGGACCACTAAGCCGCTAGTGGGCTCCAGTGGGGCAGGACCAAGGGGCATCCTGGGGGCAATGGTCGTGGTGTTTAGAGGTTGCCCCTGAAGGAGGCCTTTGGAGGAGAGGGGGGGGCTGGCTTTCCCCCCGCAGATCGCCCCTACTTAGCACAGAGCAAACGGCATTTCTCCCAGTCTCTGCGCCCCGCTGCGTTTCCCCTTGGTTTCAGGCATCATTGGCACCATTCTGGGCAGGCAAGGCCCAACTGTGTGGATGCCTCTGGCAAAGAATGTCTCACCGGGTCCAGTTGTAGGTCGGCGGAGGGTTCCCGTCGCCCAGACATCTCAGGAAGGCGCCCTCTTTGCCCTCCGTCCAGTCGTCTTCGGACTCGTGGCCCAGGATCGAAGCGTCGGACAGATCTGGGGAAGGAGGAAAGGCAGAGTGAGCTCATGGTGGCCGCTGGCTCCCCTTTCTCCTGGACATGCCTCTGCTGCAGCACTTATCCTGCAAACCTAGGTTTAGGTTGAGTTCTGTTTTCACGCGTCTGTTCAGTTTCTAGCTTTTTTTAAATCAAGAAAGAACCACTGAGCTTGAGCCGTCCTTGTGCTGGCCTGGCATCGTAGCTGGACTTCATGCCATTCAGGCTGCATTCACACCTAAGTTTTAATCCGGCTTCAGTGCACTTTCAGAGTGAAAGAACTCAACAGCAAAGAAGAAGAGATGGCTTTTCCACCCTGCTTTTCTCACACATTTAAAGGGCCTCAAAGCACCTGACAAACCTTTTGTTCTTCTCCCTGCAACAGAACACCCTATGAGGTGGGTGGGGCTGTGGGAGCTCAGAAGAGAGCTGTGACTAGCCCAAGGTCACCCAGCTGGCTTCATGGAGGAGGGCAGAATCAAACCCGGATAAGAGTCAGGCTCTTTAACCACCAGACCAAACTGGCAAAGTACCAAGCTGTTTTCTTTTAGTGTTAAATAACTCAGAAAAACCACCTTTGGATTAGTAGGCTTTTTGCTGATGTATTCTCTTACTTGGAAATTGGCCTGAAACTGGATTAAAGCTTTGGTGTGAATGCAGCCTTAATGTCACCATGAGGTGGCCTTTACAGCTGACATGTGACTCCTGGAGCCAGCCTTGGCAAAAGACAGCACCCGCTGGCACAGGGAGGAACAGGTCAGCTTTTCCTATCAAATGTGGGGTACCCCACAAACCGTTTAATTCGGTTGCCCCATCTCTGTGCCAGGTCCATCTGCCTACCCTGAACTCCATGGCATTGCACGCCAGATCTTGTAAGCACTTCGAGAGAGTCCCATAGGCATAGATGCATACAGAACTATGTCTACATGTTTAGGGTCATCAATCTATGGAATTTGCTGCCAGGAGAAGTGGTAACAGCTACCAGCCTAGGTGGCTTTAAGAAAGAGTTAGACAAATTCAAGGATGACAGGTGCCTTAATGGCTACTAGAATGGATGCCTAAGTCTATCTTTCAGGCCGTGGGGACAAGCAGGATACTTCTAAGGCCATTTGCTGGGATTCTGGAGCAGGAGGTTTGCCCTTGTCTCTGCTTGAGTTGCCCATGGGCAATTGGAGGGCCACTGTTGTGTGTGACGGGGTGCTGGACTAGATGGGCTGCAACCTGATCCAGCTGGGCTCCTCTTAGGTTCCTATGGACTAGATGGGCTGTGGCCTGATCCAGCAGGGCTCCTCTTAGGTTTTTATGGGCTAGATGGACTGTGGCCTGATCCAGCAGGGCTCCTCTTTGGTTCTTATGGACCAGATGGGCTGTGGCCTGATCCAGCAGGGCTCCTCTTAGGTTCTTAAATTCTTATGGTGATGAACCAGCCAGAGGACCTTTGGTCATTGGGCAGCTATAGAGAAGCAGTAAATAAATATTCACTTATGGTGGAATTGTAAAAGAGTACAAAAATATTAGGACATAAATAAAATATTAGATGCAAGAATTATTTGGAAAAAAAATTTGTTTACTGTATAAATTTAACCAACAGATTGAAAAGGAGAACCACTATATTGTATATCAACTATTAATGGCAGCCAAAGGCAGTTATTGTAAAGAATTGGAAAACCCCTAAGGAAAGAAAATTAAAGGATTGGTGTAATTATGCAGCAGAACAAATGCTTTTTGATTTCCTGAGGGAAAGGGAATATATGGGGCACCAAATCACAATATTTTATTTTATTTATTTATATTTATATCCAGCCCTATATTGGCAGTAACCACTTGGAGGAAAGTATTGACCAATCTAAGGAGAAAGGTGAGGAAGCCAGCGGTTCAAGGAATGATAAAAGCAATCTCCAGTATGGAAAGAAATGGAATCTGAGAATAGCATCCCAGGTGGGATGGGAACAGAGAGGGAAGGAGGGAAGGAAAACAGTTGTATCTCAAATGTAAAAGAAGTATAATTGGATGGATGGATGGATGGATGGATGGATGGATGGATGGATGGAT
>MTQE01001798.1:7043184-7058595 GCA_014337955.1 Aspidoscelis marmoratus | reverse complement strand
GGTGGGTGGGTGGGTGGGTGGATGGGTGGGAGGGAGGGAGGGAACAGGGACCCTCAGAACAGGCTCTGTATTTCTTGTGGTGCAATTATTTCCCTTCAGCCCCTGATCAGAGAAGGGCCATTTCTCACCACCCGTTTCCTGCCCTTGAAAGCCAGTGATGTTGTCCCTGCTCTATGTTGGACTACAGAAGGGATTCTTTAGAAGGGAAGGGCACCCGTCTGCTTTTCTCATAAAGCCTTGTCCTGAGGTGCCTTTAAAATGATTTATTATTTTTATTTATAGCCTGCTTTTCATGAAAGGATCCCACGGTCGGTCTGTTGCGACACGGCTGGAAAATGAGAGACAGTCAAAATGGCTGCCAGTGGTCAAAGGGGCACAATTTATGCCATTCTTGCTGCTTAATGGAGGACATGTAGTTTTGTAAAATGGGTGGGCGGATGGTTTCCCCAGCACATCATTGTGTCTGCGAGGTATATTGTGAAATTGACCTAAATATTTGAAAGCAGAAATAGTTACTTAGGGAAAGGGGATGTCGGATTTATATCTAGGCATAATGTGTATCTTGAGAAAAAAGTAGTTTTTTAATAAAAACATTCCAGTGCATGTTTGACTGACAAATCTACCCAGACCCAAAAGTTTAAAAGGCACCAAATGAAAATAATAAAAGGCACCAAATGGTTCTGGGAGGAGACACTGACTTAATTGGGTAGTTCTCTGCATGTTGAATCACTGATAAGGTCCACTGAGTTCCAAGTCACCAAGAAGATTGGTTGTCAAAAAGCTGAGAAGGAATTTGCAAATTATTTGTCAACGCCGTAACCGTTTGCTTAAACTCCTGGCTCGCTGGAAATTTTGTGACATTTGCACCAACGTCCTGGCATTTTCCCTCAGAGTCACTTCTTGTAACCCTCCCCAAGTCTGCACGGCATTCACTGAAGCTCCCTCAGCTCATGGAAAAGCCTGCCACAGATCCATGCTGCCCATCTTGCTGGGAAGGAAACTTGAGGAGATCTTGGGCCGACATCTCATGTTTCCCCAGCCAACCTGGTTCCCCAAATACCCAAGGGAGTGGCTCCTTCCATAGGATAATGGCTGAGGATGGAGATCATCCGGTGAGACCCACCACTCCCTGAAGCTGAAGATGTGGGTATGTGTGAGAGGGCCTTCTCTGTGTTGGCCCCCAGATTATGGAATGACTCCCTGTCTGAAGTGTGTCAGACATTATCACTTTACACATTTAGACACACCCCTGAGAAAGACCATCCTCCACCTCCTTTTTCTCCCATTTTTAAAATTTTATTTAATACGTTGTTTCTTTCCTTTTCCCTTCCCCTACCATGCAGTGGTAGACCGTCCCGTAAGGGCAGCAGATACCTACAAGCCACGCTGAGCGTATGCGTGATCTTCTTCTTGTGCTGCAGCCCTGGGTGGGAGACGACGCAGGTCAGGGCCTTCCCGTGCATGCTCCGCCCTGGCACCACGTAGAATTCGCTCGTGACGGACGCCGAGCGGGGGTGGGAGGACTCCTTGCTGTATGGCGTGCCGCGCACCTCCGTTTCCCAGGTCACCGTGGGCACGGGGTTTCCCTCCGCGGTGCATGAGGCGGCCAGGGTCCGGCCCTGCCCCTCCTCCAGTGGGGGGCCGAGGTTCAAGGTGGGCAAAGGGGGCACTGTGGAAAGAGGAAACAACCCAGGCCTAGGTGAGCAAGAAATCCACTCAAAGGGTTTGCGGCGCGCCTCCCCACTTTGCAAAGGAGACTAAAAGGGAAGGCAGGAGAGGTGTCCACCTGCTGAAGGTGTGTGCAGAAACCAGTGAGCAGAGTGGGCTACCAGTGGCCAAGAGGCCTACAGTCCTTGGGCTTGAGGCTTGGAAGAACCATGGGACATGGTTGGCAGCATCACGCTTCCTGCTCACATGTGCCCCCATGGAAAGGCCATAGTGACATTTCCTCTTGCTGTTGGCTCTTTTCTTTCACAGTGGCACTGTGGCATTCCCTGCACGTGCAAATGCAAGCTCTCCAGTGCCCCTTGTAAGCTGGATTTCATTGACTTGGGGCCGTGACGCTTAACTAGGTGGTGTTCACACTGAAACCTCAATCCACTTTCAGTCCACTTTCCAAGAGAGAGAACCCATCAGCAAAGTGAACCCACCTTTCCATATTATCTAACCCAAAGATTGTTTTTTCTGAGTTGGATAACCTCTCAAAAAGAACAGCTGGACCTTCTTCTGGTATGTTTTTTCACTCTGAAAGTGGACTGAAGCTGGATTAAAATTCAGGTGTGAACAGAGGCTAAGGCTAATGAGGCTCTGGGTTAAATGCTCACAGATAATGCTGCTCAGTAGGGGCTGCAAGACAAGGCCTTAGGGCAGTGATGGCCAACCTATGACACGCGTGTCATAGGTGACACGCCAAGCCCTTTTGGGTGACACACCTGGTCACCCTGGCACCTGGGTGTGCAGTGCTTGCTTGTTCTTGAAGTGTACGAAATACCAACTTTCAATTGAAGATTTAGCAAATGAAATTCAGCAACAAAAGTCACTAATGTAAAGAATTATTTGTTTTTGCTCTTGATACAATACATATATAAAAAATAACTTTCTTACTAGAGCTACAAATATCACAAAATTATGGATATTTCTAGATGTGACACAACACCCGAGTTAAGCTAGGTTTTCTTGCGAATTTTGACACACCAAGCTCAAAAGGTTCGCCATCACTGCCTTAGGATGATAGCCCAAATTGCATCAGTAAGTCAGTGTGGAGCTTCCTATGTGCCAAAAGACAGGAGGGAAAGCCCATCAGGAGCTGCGGGGCACATGAGATTCATGCGCCATTGCCTCAATGTCATCCACACCTGGGCAGGGGTTTCCTGCCCAAGGAATGCAACAGATTGCATCTCCTGTTCCCAATAAGTGGAGATTTCAGTGTGTCTCCTTGGCTGTGTTCACACCTACATTTTAATGCAGCTTCAGTCCACTTTCAGAGCAGGATAACACACTGGCAAAATGACTACTCATTTGTTTTTGGTTGTACCTAACTCACAAAATCCACCTTTGAATTAGATAACATGGAAGGAAAATGTCCATCACTTTGCTGCTGTTTTCTTCCACTCTGAATGTGGACTGAAGCTGGTTTGTAGGCGTGAATACAGCTACATGGGGTGGGGTGTCCTTCTCCCATTTGGTCCACTAAAGTGACTTCTACTTGGAAGAGAAGCATGTGAGTTAACCCTCCGTTGACCTTAGCACCCCATCTAGAAGGAGGCTGAGACAGGTCAAATGAAGAGACGAGGTTTAGAACAACAGATCCCATGATCTTTTGCCAACGCATCTTCCCTGAGAAGAAAGGAGCCGAAATTTAATATCAGCCCAGCCTGGCAACTTGAAACCTGCTAAATTCCCTTCTGCTGACGGAGCCAGATTATTCTTACTCACAATTTTTGCAATCTGGGAAAAATCTGCTGAATCAGGGGCAAACCTCGCCGTTTCTACATAGCTTGTGAGTGAGACATGGAAACCATTCTGTAAACAAGAGGACCCGAAGGGGACAGTGGATCACCTTTGCGCAATATTCACTGCCCTGGTCCAAGCCAGACCAGGCGGCATGCCCAAATCTCACAGGCAGGGGTGTGGACGAATGCAATTTCCAGGATTCTATTTGAATCAAATACCCAAAACTGCAATTTGATTCAAATCTTTAAAATTTGAATTTCAATACATTCAGTTCGAATTAAGCAAATCTGAATCTATTTGATTGAATTTTTGATCTGAATTTGCCCTTACAAATGTCAACAACATTCGTAGGTGCCTGTAGGCATTGTTACACATCCTGTATGCATCCGTATGCATCCCATAGTTATCCTGTATCCAAACCATTTTTTTCCCGTACGGATCCGTACAAATGCGTAGGGATGCAGGAAAGATGCGGGTCTGCAAGTATTCACAGGTACAAACCAGTAAACATACGCATGTCCAGATAATTCGAACGAATAGATCTGAAATTTGAAATTTATTCAGATCTTTAAATTTGAATTTGAATGTCGGAACTCGGACATTTCGATCCAATTTAGAATCCCTTCAAATATTTGCGCACATGCCTATTCAAGGGTGGGCCTGCATCGGGGACAGACAGGTTAGATTTTGGCACGGAGCCGTTAGCTCCTGAAAGCAAGAATCTAGCAATGGCTTTTTTGACCCTTCGCCTTGGAGGCTGATTCTTCATGACACAGAAAGGAGACCAAATGGATGCTCTTGAAGCATCTCTGCCGGAAACACGTGGCCTTGGGGCTCTCCAAAGTTGTCTGGGGAAAGGCAGGATATGGGCTGTGGTCCCACCTTCCCTTTAAACCTTATTCAGTCCATCTCCAGGTCTGACTGTTCACGCTTTTTCATTCCAGTCTGTTTCATTTGTGGACTTTCCACCCTCCCTGTGACTTCCCCGAGTGGAAAGACCACAAATAAAATGGATAGATAAGAAAAGGTGTGGACCGTCAGACCTGGAGATGGACTGAAAAAGCTTTAAAGGGGAGCTGGGACCACAGCCATATTCTTAATGAATGTCACACTTAAGGTTCAATCCAGCTTCGGTCCACTTCGAAGTGCGGGAATTCATCAGCAAAGTGACAAGCGGTTTTCTTTCAGTGTTAAATAACTCAGTGTTCTCTCGCTCTGAAGATGGACCGAAGCTGGATTAAACCTTAGGTGTGACCACAGCCTAGGTTATATGGTCTTTGTTTTTTATTGTTGTGGCACAAACTGGCACCTTTGGGTGAAGGGCAGGATATAAATTCTCAGCATTAGGGATTTGCATGAATTGTTTTTTTGGCATTTGAATTGAATATTATAAAACCCATATTCATTTGAATAGATCCCCTTCAAATGTGGTAGGATCCTATTCAATATGAATGTATTTGTATGAATTCATATGAATATCCAATACTTATCTGATATAAACGAATATGGATCCAATACAATCGAATACATATCCAATATGAATGGCTACATCACCGATACGAACGCATACGTATCCAGTACAAATGGATATGTATCCAATAGAAACTAATACGTATCCGATACATATCCTGTAACATAGCCACACTCTGAAAGCATTGAATCTGATCTGAATCCACTTTTAATCCACTCGGCCTCCACAGAGCATTGGAATAGGCATCCAACGCCACTGGACGCCTCCTGCTTGCCTCCCATGCGCCCCCTTACATTTTGGAATGGGCTTCATTGGCCCCATGTGCCTATTCCAATGCCCTACGGAGGCCGAAATAGGCCTTTCAGTTCCGGGTGCTGTTCTCTTATGGAGCCCACAGGGGGTGGCTGATCTGGTAACCGTGGTTAACTGAAACCATGATTACCGAATCAGTGTATATGGGCTCCAACTTTGGTTGGACAAATTCATACGAATAACGAATGGTTACGAATATTTGTGTACATCCCTACTCAACGTGATAAGACCAAGTCTCTCTCTTCGCTCCTAGATTCTGGATGCTGGGTGGCGTAGAAAACCCAGGACCCATCCAAAGGGCTGAAGCGATGGTCTTACCCAGGACCTTGAGGGTGACCCTGGACTCAAAGTTGCCCAGCGGGAAGGTGATGAGATGGCACTCATAACTCCCCTCGTCCGCCTGCACTGCGTTCTTCAGGATCACGGAGCCGTCCTCCAGGGAGCCTTCCGACTGCCGCAAGATGCGTCCTGCATACGCATCCTGGACGTGTTCCCCGTGCTCTGCGTTCAGTACGATCAGCCCGGTGCTCTGGCCGTCCTCACTGCGCTTCAGCCACGTCACCTGGGCCACCTTGCCGCCTTCCGGCCTCCGGTAGAAGCAAGGGAGAACCACATCTTTGCCGAGCACTGCTGTCAGGCTGTCACTGCTGTGAGTCTCTAGGACTTTTGCCGATGCACCTGGGGGGATAAGAAAGCTTTTAGCTGTGCAGGCCTGATGATAAAGATGGAAGCATCTCAGGAAAGGCAAATGGGGAGGGCGGCTCAGAAGGCGCACCCATCCCTGTTTCCCATGTACACTGGCCCTATTAGTGGTCATTCCTCCTTTGAAATCTCCAACCCCTGTGAACCACAGCTTGTACCAGCTCCTTGGAATCCTGGGAGTTGTACTTTAGGAACATCTGGAAGGCCTCAAGTTGAGCCCGGTGGTCTCAGCATCGGTCAGTTCCGTAATACTGAATACCTTATGCACGATTTTACTATTTTCATATGGGGTTTTGGGACCTACAGCCTTCAGGTTCAGAAACTAGCACCAAAGAGAGACACAATCCGATCTTTTTTTACTTTTTCCAGAGCTGTGGTCACACTTAAGGTTTAATCTGGCTTCAGTCCACTTTCAGAGCAAGAGAATACATCAGGAGAGTGATGAGCTGTTTTCTTTCAGTGTTAAATAACTCAGAAAATTAACTTTTGGGATAGATAATGTGGAAAGAAAATGACCGGTCGCTTTGCAAATGTGTTCTCTCGCTCTGAAAGTGGACTGAAGCCGGATTAAACCGTAGGAGTGAGCACAGCCCAGGAGAGCAAAGTTTAAGCTGTCAACTGTGGTCAGTTTGGAAAGTCATCATTAATTTTCAACAGCTGCCCCCCCCCACTCCAAAAAAGGCTTTGACCAAAAATTGCTGACCTTTGGAGACAGTTTTTTTTTTTGTTGGTGGTTTTAAGAAGAAACAAAATGGGAGCGTGATGATCCTGTTGGTGCAACGTTGGGAACATATCGCTAAAATGAAGCTAAAAATGTCACCCTTTGCGCATGCCCTTGGCTCAATATTTTGCAAAACCAGCTAGTGAATACCCAGATGCCTGGTGCTGACCTCCCAGAGAAAATGCAGGGGAAATTCTGCCAAGTCTCTCTGTGTTCATGGTAACACAAAGGAAAAAGATGAACTCATACATGTACAATAGCCGTGATTAAAAACAGGGCCGCGCAAGTTGCAACCCTGTCTAATCCCATTCTGGTATCAAAGATAAAGCTCTTTTATCCTCCCCAGAGACTCTTCTCTACTTGCTGCTGCATTTCTTTGCTTGGCTAGGCCTTCCTTTTTCCAACTCCTGTTTGGATTATCTCTTGGGACCCCTTCCAACTCATCAGGCTAATAGGTCAGAGAGATCTGGGCTGGGAATGTTGTCGATTGCGTGGGAGGGGAGGGGTGACAATTGACGGCCCCAAATGAACAGCAAATACAGGAGTGGGATTTACCCCTCATAAGAACATAGGAACCTAAGAGGAGGCCTGCTGGATCAGGCCACAACCCATCCACTCCAGCACCCCATCTCACATAGTGGCCCACCCATTGCTTCTGGGCATCTCAAGACGAAGGCAAAACCTGCACCTGCTCTTAACTCCCTGCAGATGGCCTTTGGAGGCCTCCTGCCTGTCTCTCCAACCTGGAGGTGGTACCTGGGCATCCATTCTAGTCGCCATTGATCACCTGTTCTCCATGAATCTCTCTGACCCTTCCTTAAAGCTATCTGGGCTAGTAGCGGCTACCCCCTCCTACCCCTTCAAGATGAAGCAACCCAGATTTAATCCGGGAAGGAGATGGACCTGACAGGTGATGATGCCAAGAAATTACCAGGCTCCCTGGAATTTCTGTGGAGAGAACATTGAGCAATGCAAGGGGAGAGCAGAGGACGTCTTTGCTATGGCGATCCTGATGGTGGCTCATCTGCTGGTTTCAGTGTCCTGCCCAACCTTTCTTCTCCCTCTCGGTCTTCTCCCTGTGCCCTGTCTTTTGCATAAAATCCAGACTGAGGAAAACTCCCGGACGGCGCTCAGCCGATGGTAACAACTTATTACCATATGGTAGCTTTTGCAATTCCCATAAATGCAAGACAGGCTGTGTCTCCATTTGCCTACAAGATCAAGAGTGTTGAAAATGACAGTCCAGTGTTATGCGGTATTTAAGAGAAAAGCCAGCAGGGGAAGTTAAGTTGATTGGAACAACCTTGTGGCATGTATGTGATTGATTGGTTGACTGACTGAAGGATTATGTTGATTGCTAGCTTACCTTTTTCCCAAGGGTCTCAGGGTGAGTCACAACATAAAATAGCATAAGTTCAAGAACACTATGGCAAGCTAAAATATGGCACAGCAATTAAAAACATACCAATTAATAAAAGGAAATTCATGAAGAATCTTCCCCAACCGCAGAACAAGATTAGGAGGTATTTTTTCAAAACTAAAAACTGGGATGAAAATCCATGTCTTGTCCAGGCACTTAACATCGGTGCCTGCTGTACTTGAAAAAGCAATCTGTTCTACTTGGGGGCCACTCTAGGGAAGGCCCCGTAGCGTGCAGCCAGCCTTCACAAGGGCACCTCCCCTGCTGAAGTGAGCAGTACAGCAGGTCTTCTATGGCAGGGAGTGACTCTTTGGAGCTCGTGGGAACAAAAGATGCACCTGGAATCCCCACTGCAAACAGGAAGTGCTGGTGGACGTCTAGCACATTTGTGATCTCTGCCAGTGATTGCTATTGTGTCTATGGTTGTGCGGTTGTCTTTTGGCTATTGCATACGTCTTGAACAGTGGCTGGGAAGTGGCACCTCCACCCAGCAAGACAACCCCCAGATGCTTTAAGATTGCAGCTGGGGTGGTGGTGGTGCTGAATGGGGGCAGATCTGTTTGTCCACACGCACAAATGGCCTTGCTAACGAGTGCAACCTTTGGGCCGGGCCCAGCAGCGTGGCAGGTGGTCCATTTGGCTTCCATTTCCAGCCTTCAGCTCCAGCCTGAAGTCGGGCCCTGCCCTGTGCAGCCGGGGTGCAGACTTCACCCAGGAGACTTTCGGGGCCCTGCTGGGAGGCGGAGCAGCCAGCTGCGGAATGTACCTCCGAGCGAGCAGCTGGACCGGCGCGTCCAGAAGAACCTGTCTGCATGGATGCCGGAGCTCTGCCTCAGCTTGCGTGATGAGATCCTCTCCCTTCCTCTGTCTGCAGTCTCCCTGCAGTCGCCTTCCCCGCGAAAGGAGGAGCTGGGTGAGGAAATCCTGGCAAAGGCAGGGCATCCACGGGCAAAGGAGAAGAGGCTCATGTCAGAGGAAGTCCTTCCTGGTTCCTTTGACACCGCCCTGCTTTGCCGCCTCTTCCTTTGAAATGCGGCTCCACCGTCTGTTAAAGACTTAGCACAAAGTCCTGTCCTAAGTGTGGATTTTGGCCATGTAAAGACAGCACCTTGCTCATTCATCAGGCAGCCCACTGGCTGCTTGCAGGGGGCCGTATCTCCAAGCAAGGGATGTGCATGAATATTTGAACGCATTTGAAATTTGTTCAGATCAACTGAATTTTGGCATTTGAATTCGAATTGAATGTCCTTAAATTTGAATTTAAAAGGTTTAATTCAAATTTCAGATCTATTTGTTCAAATGATTCAGACATTTGTATGTGTATGGGTTCATACATGATGTGTATGTGAAGATCTGCATCTTTCCCACATCTGTACGCATTTTTATGGATCAGTACAGGATGAAAACGGGTTGCATACGTGATAACTATGGGATGCATACGGACATGTATGAATGCTGTCATCATTCGTAAGTGCAAAGTCGAATAAAAAATTTGAATGAATAGATTCGAATTTGCTTAATTTGAATCAATTTGGTTAAATTCAAATCGAATTTGGTTAAATTCGAATTGAATTTGGTTAAATTTGAATCGAATTTGGTTAAGTTTGAATTGAATTTGGTTAAAATTGAACTTTAAGCATTCAGATCAAATTGAATTTTTGGCTTTTGGATTCGAATCGAATCCCAAAAATTGCATTTGTGCACAACCCTACCCCTAGCAAAGCTTGGTGACAGAGGAACGGCCTGGAAAGTGGCAGGTTGCAAATTCAGGCCCCAGCGTCTTCCTAGAAGAAAGTTTGGCAAAGAACCTCTGTAACTGCCCAGAAATCTGCACCAGAAAGGTACCAACAGAGCTAGCAGAAGTTGACCTGGCTGCAGCTAGCACCAGCAGCCTTGGCAATAGGCTGCCTCCTCAAATGTCACCAAGAAAATGCCGCCCACATTACAGATTTCAGCCGCATTGTGATAAGAGGCTGTGGATGGTCAGCTGCTTAGGTCAGCTGCCCCCACTTTGGAACTACCCTGTTGCTCTTTTTTAACTGCATGTGGAAGCAGCCTAGGTGCCACCAAATCAGTGAGCAGATGGGCAAAGAAGTCTCAAAGGACAGATGTACTGCTTGGACCGGTGCAGAAAGGTCATGTTGTAACGACTTGGGGGCCACAGCTGAGGAGTCCCTGCGGATTTGGCTGTGGATGATGGCTGTGGTCCTAGGTGTGTCCATGAATGCAATTTTCGGGATTCGATTTGACTCAAATAGAATATCTGAAAATCCAATTCAATTTGAATCTTTAAAACTCGAATTTACCCAAATTCGATTCGAATTAAGCAAATTTGAATTTATTCGTACAAATTTTTGGTTCGAATTTGCACTTACAAATGTCAACAACGTTCGTATGTGCCCATACTCATTGTTACACATCTCGGACGCATCCATATGCATCCCGTATGCAAACCGTTTTCATTCCATATGAATCCATACAAATGTGTACAGATGCAGGAAGAAGAAGGGTTGAAGAAGAAGAAGAGTTGGTTTTTCTACCCCACTTTTCTCACCCATTTAAGGGGACTCAAAGTGGCTGACAAACCTTCTGTTCTTCTCCCCACAACAGAACACCCTGTGAGGTAGGTGTGGGGGGGGTGTGAGAGTTCAGAAGAGAGCTGTGACTAGCCTAAGGTCACCCGGCTGGCTTCATGGGGGAGAGCAGAATCGAACCTGGTATTCCCAAATGAGTCCGGCTCCCTAATCACTAGACCAGACTGGCTCACTTGCACAATGCTTACGTGCAAGTATGCATTGTATACATACCTGTTCACATAAGATTGCCCGAATAATTCAAACAAATAGATTCAAAAATTCAACATTCATTCAAAAGTTCAAATTCGAATTTATGGACATTCAATTCAAATTTGAATGTTGAAATTTGAATGGATTCAATCAAATTTCGCATGTTTCAAAAACTGGTGCTCATTCCTAATGATAATCCAGTAAATGAATAAATAAGGAGTAATGAGGAAATATATATATTTATCATCCATTGAGTTTAATCCATTGTGAACCAAACCAGAGCAATTGAGGGCACGTTGGGAGATAAATGGCAGGCTAAGAGGAGACAGTTCCTGCCATGATTCCAAAAATGTTTTCCAGGCACATTGATGCTTCCCTTTGGGAACAAGTTATGAGGTCACCAGCTCCAGCAAATAACAGCAAATCAGGACTCTCTTGACATGATGTTCCCCGTGAAACAAGCAACTATGAAGATGCTGGCTAATTTCCACACCTCTGATTGATCCTGAGCTGGTTATGTAATTCTAGATAATAATGACGAGGAACAACCTTATTACGTTGTACATAAAGGAGCCATTCCAATCCTAAGATAAAAATAAATCCACTTCTGCTGTGTTCTGACTACACAATTCCCCTTCCCACAGATCACCGCAGATACAATAATGGATGTCTTTGAAACTCTAAGGCCGCGTCCTCAGTCGACTTTTAAAATCTGCATTGGACTGTTTTAATCCAGATTCAAGACCGAGTGTGCACTCTGAGTGTCCCTATTTGCTTGAGGATGACACGGGCTGAATTCAGATACTCTGCACAAATCCCCAGCACAGAGAAACAGGACCTTTTAATCTCCGGCCCTTGTCCAAGCCCTGTCAAGCCTGCCCCACTCAGAATCAGATGAGCGAAAGAACAGACACAGGGCAAAGCATTCACTCTCCCTTTCAAATTGGACACTCCCTCCAGGAGAGCGAAAGAACAGACAGAGAGCGCAACGTGATCTTTCCCTTTCAAATCCTTTCAAATCACGCCAGCCCCCTGATCTGTTCTCTCACTCTGAAGGTGGATCGAAGCTGGATTAAACCTTTGGTGTGACCACAGGCAAAGAACAGTGTGGCCCAAAGGGCCCAGGCCTTGAACCTGTTGGAGCCGTAACTATCCACTGAACCTGCTAAAGCGGACGTTGCCATTACACTTGGAGGTTTCCTCTAGAATGTCTATACATTTGAACTTAAACATTTGAACGAATTTTGGATGTTCTGAAACATCTGTTTGAGTGATTCACAACATTCGAATGTACAGCTACAAATGGATAGATACGTATTTGTATGCATCTCATATGTATCTGTATGCATTTGCGCATGAAATCTGTGCAGATACGTATGACACATACGAATGTCATCGACATCTGTATCTTCAGATTCAAATCTAACATTCGAACGAATAGATCTGAATGTATTCGATTTGAATTGGATTTTGTTGCATTCAGATTCTAAATGTTGGAATCGAATGGATTTTTTGGCAATCAATTCAAATCAAATTCGAATTCGAATGCAAAAAAATAAAATAAAATTGTGCACATCCCTACATTGGAGAACAGTCCTTTAGCACAGTATGGCAGGGGAGGTAAATGCATGGTAACTTATGTGTACCCTCTCCCAAAACAACCCCAGAAGCAGATACTTGGAACCTAAATGCACCGGAAGCCAGGCTCGGAATCCAGCCCTCCTTGGTCGGTCTCCCCTTCTGCAGAAGAGGAAGCCAAGGTGGGACTTTCTGCCCAAAGGCTGTGCCAAGAACCACAGAACGCACCTGATACGTGCTTGTGAAATGGTGTCACTGCAAGGTGTTTGCTTAGGATTCCACCTTAGTCAGCAAAGAAAACACCATTGTGTAGGAGAAAAGCCTTTTTACAACCCCACGGCCTCCTGAGAGCTTTTCCTTCCTTTCTCTCCCCTTCCTGCTTCCCCACTGTGCTGAATTTGTCTCTTCACACACACACACACACACACGGCTGCTTGCCAAGGGGCACCGGGGAGGCAAACAGGATCCCGACCCTGTGAGCAGCAGACGGTGGCCGTCTTCTGCAGAGTCGCAGAAGACAAGGAGGGAATATCTCAGCCAGCCCCGCAAGAGGCAGTTTGTTCTTTTGCCAGGGCTGACTCAGGCGCTGCAACTCTGCCTTGACAAAGTTGTGGTGAGTCTTGGCAGCCACATTTGGCTGAATCAATCAGCCTGCTTCATCCTGGCCACAGGATTCCCAGGCTGCTGCCCTTGAATGCTGATGTTCCAGACCAAGGCAATGGTGCTGGCCGCAGCAGGACTCCGGCTGCGTTCACACCTAAGTTTTAATCCAGCTTCAGTCCACTTTCAGACAGAGAGAGCACATCAGAAAAGTGAAAAACTGTTTTCTTTTGCCATTATCTTACTCAGAAAATGCACCTTTGGTTTAGGTAGAATGAAAAGAAAATGGCTGGTCACTTTGGCTGCGTTCACACCTAGGTTTTAATCCAGTTTCGGGCTATTTTCCAAGTAAGAGAGCACATCAGCAAAGCGGCGATTTATTTTCTTTCCTCTTTATCTGATCCAAAGATGGATTTTCAGAGTTAGATAACGCTGAAAGAAAACAGTTCCATACTTTGCTGGTGTGTTCTCTCACTCTGAAAGTGGACTGAAAGTGGATTAAAACTTGGGTGTGAACACAACCTTTCCCTTCTTTGATCTGCACTGGTGAGGCCTCACCTGGAACCCTGCGTGCATCTCCGGGGGACCCAGGCAGCTTGGACTGAGCTCAGGGCACCGGCTGGAGGGAAAGGGACCACTCTGTCCCCAGAAGAGAAGGTTGGGCGGAGACACCATCACAGCCTTCAGGGCCTTCAAGGAGAACCATTCTCCAGAGACACAGAGACCAGAATCAGGTCCAGGCTGCAGCTTCCAAAGTCCATCTGAATATTGATCACATGAATCCTTCCCGTGCCCAACTGGGCAAGGAGGCAGGGTGGCAAGAAGCCCATCTATTATTTAGGTGCCATTGCTGTTACTAGACCTGTCTCTCCAGGAAGACAGATTTGAACTGGTGACAATGGGCACTCCTTTGTTCTTGCTGCTACTACTGGTATTACTACTAGTACTAGTACTAGTACTACTACTTAAATTACTTAAATTACTTTACATGTGGATTTCATAAGTTATTAAGAGGGCCTTGACAAGCAACAGGAAGATGAATTTATGGGCTGTTCCTTCCACACCTTTTTCTGCCATTTGTGTCTCATATCATCATCCTTTTCTCCAGAATGCCATGGGTGGTTCCTGGTTGATTGTGCTGATGCCCCCATGGGCGCCTCCATGCAGTTTTCTTGGCAGAGATACAGAAGTGGTTTGCCACTGCCCACTTCCGGGGAGAGGCTGGGGATTGAACCGGCAACCCTCTGCTTTCCAGGCAGTTTGCTCTGTCCCTGGGCTACAACCACTCCCAGACTCTGTGGGCACCTCCATGCCGTTTTCTTGGCAGAGATACAGAAGTGGTTTGCCATTGCCCACTTCCAGGGAGAGGCTGGGATCGAACCGGCAACCCTCTGCTTGACAGGCAGTTTGCTCTACCACTGAGCCACAATCTCTCCAATGCTATAGGCTGATTCTCTTGATTGACAACTGGAGAACAATCCCTGTTTGGAATCTCCGTAGCTATTCAACCTCTTCCCTTTCTGCTTATTAGCTAGTTCCCTCCCTATCCAATATGTCCTCCACTGCACAGCCCATGCTGATAGGCCAAACCCCATTTTGTCATGCAATGAGGTGCCCATCCCTGCAAACTCTTTGCCCCTCCAAGGCTGCCAGCTTGGAGGAAGCACCACAATGCACAGAAGAGTGTCCATTTCAGGACCAAGGTCAGAGCCGCCTCCCTTGCCACCCGGGGTTCTGCTTCTGGAGCCAACCATGCTGGGAGAAAAGGCCATACGGGTGCAGACGCCCAGTTCTCTCGCCCACAACCTCGGAAGGTCAACCAGCATGTATTACCTGACTCAAAGGCGTGCGGAGGGATGAAGATGGTGACAGCTAAGGTGTGCCCTGAGATCCAAATGGAGAACTTCCTGATTCAGACGTTAAGCCCTTATGGTGCAATCCTAAACATTAAGACAGCTGTCACCTGCGTGTCAGAGCAATGGTCTTTCCTGTCGCAATTTGTGGCGACGGAACCTGGACGCCGAGGAGCCTCCGAATGACAGATCAGGAGGCCGTGGGCTGCGAGATGAATCAGTCCAGCTGTCCTGGGTCAGATAAAAGGAAATGGCTTCCCTCAAGGCGAAGATCAGCAAGGAGAAACCTTGGGAGAAGAAGATCAAGTCCAGGGGTGTCTCCAGGCAGCAAAAGGCAATTGTGGGATATAAAGGAAATCATGCAATTGCCTCTTGCCGCCCCCATCAGTCTATAGAGGGAACTGCAGGCTTACCTGGTGCCTGCCGGCACCTTTGGTTATACAGCTGGACCACCATATCCACTGATCCGGTAACCACGGTTTCACTTATCCATGGTGACTGGCTCAGCCTCCACC
>MTQE01001798.1:6983875-6993890 GCA_014337955.1 Aspidoscelis marmoratus | reverse complement strand
GCGTCCGCATGGCCCCTGGGCAATACGTGTTAACCCCCTATTTCGCATGGGAAACACTCGCAAAGAGGGGTTTTTTAAACACGTATTGACTCCCATGTGCCACGTATTAGGGCTTTGCATGCAGACCCTCCGGAGGTGGACACGGAAGCCTTCCGGATTATTTTGAGCATGTGGACGGGCCCTTGGTCTTCCATTCTGCCCATTCAGAAATGGTGGCACACGCCAGCCTCATTGTGCTCAGTGCCATAAAGGTGCCCTCAGAGCTCCTCCTTCCGCTTGTTTTTGGCAGGCTGTTTCCCCCATCAAAGTACCCCTACTAGCAGCCATGGGAACGAGGTCTCAAATCCATGACTTTCTATGTCATAGCATAACATTTTTTCTTGCAATCGAAAGATGCTGAAGTTTGACTTTTTTTAAAAAAAAAGACACTCTCCCTGATCACCTGTATGCATGTGGGCAGGGAATTCTATATGCATAAGCGCTTGGTACCTGGGAGCAGTGGAATGATTCCCTGGCACCCTCTGCTGGCAAAAGTATGTGGCCCAGGCTTGCGCTTCATTCTGGAGTTTCCCATGTTCCCACTTGTCCTGGGAAGCAGCAACAGGGAGCATCCGACAGGGTTTGCAAATTGTCAGCCTGAACAAGCAATGCCTAACAGGTATTAAGCAGCTCAAAGGAGAATCTGACTCTCCCAGAACAGAGGCAGCATGGAAAACCATAGCAGGATATACTGGTGGGCATCAAGAATGGTTTGGTTCAAAAATCCCCACTTGGCTCTGGAGGATTGCTGAGTGATAAGGGGCCAGCAGCTGCCAGTCAGTGTAGTCTACCTCGCAGGACTGTTGTGGGGTCAAAATGAAAGGAAAGTGAGCCTTGCATTCTTGAAACGAGGGATACAGGTACCATAAATAAATGAAAGAGGTTTGTGGAAATGGGGACCTTGAGGTTTGTTTCAAGAAGGGGGCAGAGTGTGGTTTACATTTGGTGCTCCGATGCGTTATGGGGGCAGTACAGGCATCATGGCCCAAACCTGGAATGTCTGTAGGTCCTTTGCTAAAGTGGGCAGAGCAGAGGGAAAGTAGAAGTAAAGAGATCCAGGAAACCAGAAACATTGGGCCACGGAAACGTGGCTCTTTTTATTCAGGCCTAAGGAGAGGCGGAGAAAGAGAGACAGAGAGAAGGCAAGCAACACCTCTGTGGTAAGATAATTGTTTCTTTCTTTGCTGCGGCTAAGAATAACCAGGCAAGATTTGGGGGTCTTGTATTTCTGCCCCATCTGGAAGCTCCTTAAGGTCCCTTGCTGGGATTCTCCACCAGGGACCCCAGGTATGTTCATTCCTTGCTCAATGGAAGAGATGGTCTCCATCTGCATGAGTCTCCTCTTGACAGTGACAAATCTTGCAGCGCAAACAACCGAATGCAAAGCATCCCCCAAGCCTACGTCCAGGAGAAGAGCAGCCAGCTGACTGTGAGCCCAGATCCCTGTTTCTTTATATGCGCACACCATGACATCTGTGGGTGGATGCCACACATTCATTGCCGGTGCTTCCATGAGTCTGGGGCGAAGGGTTACAAGCGTCTGGGCTCAACAGCCAAGACCTGACCGAGAAAATCCAGTTTGGTCTAGTGGTTAAGGAGCCGGACTCTTATCTGGGAATACCGGGTTTGATTCCGCCCTCCCCCACGAAGCCAGCTGGGTGACCTTGGGCTGGTCACAGCTCTCTTCGGAGCTCTCACAGCCCCACCTAACTCACAGGGTGTTCTGTTGTGGGGAGAAGAATAGAAAAGCTTTGTTAGCTGCTTTGAGTCCCCTTAAATGGGTGAGAAAAGCGGGGTAGAAAAGCCAACTCTTCTTCTTAAACAGTCCTACGGGCATGAAGCAGGGATGTTCAGGCGCATAGCCTGAGAAGGCTAGAAGCCGAAAGGTGATGAAAAGGTGCCTCTCCAGTGCTACCCTGGATGGAGTTCTGGGCCATTTTGTGCTGGCTGCAAACTTTGAATTGTGGTTGCAGGCTGTGGCTGCTGAGATGCTCTCAGGTGGGCCTTGCTTAGGGATGCTGTTGTGGACACCCAGCCCAGTTATATCTGGTACTTGATACTTTAGCCCAGGACTGTTCAACATCTGCCTGCCACTCTGATGTTTCAGGATTGGACTGCTGGGAGTTATCACTCCAGAACATCTGTTGGGGGCACATGTTGAGCGGTGCCTTCCTTACCCTGATGGGGTTTCCCACCGTAATTATTACCTCGGCCTCCACTGGCATACGCGCCTTGAAAGCAACCCAAAGAGCCTTGTGTCTGCCAGATGTTTGGACAAGAACAACCACACAGCGCAAACATCTGGAGCCCACAAGGTTGGCAAAGCCTCCCACGGTGTGATTTGAAGCAGCGCAGATCCCTGGGGAGTGAAGATTACAGATCCCAGAGATTTTCACCAGGAGCCCCTTACGGCCGATTGAAACGGGAAGCAAAATCGGCAGCCAGGATTAGGCAGGAAGCAATATGTTGGCTGTGCGTCCTGCAAAACAGGTCGTGCTCTCAGCAGCCGCGTCTTTCCATGCGCCGTTTGTGCACATTGCCATGCGCAGAAGCCGTTGATTCATGCGTTATCTGTACAGGTTCGTCCTTTGTATGAGCAGGACCTCTGGGTAAAAGGCTCTCAACTCAAGGTTTTCCCAGCCCAGAAAGTTCCACAGTAGAGGAGCGGTTCTATCACTGCAGTATCAGCCTAAGGAAATTGTAGGGCACTACATGGTAGAACTGGGCAGGAGGTTAGCCAAGAGCATCTATATTCTTCTTGGCTGGACCACCATTCACCCATGGAGAGGAACATGTTGAGCCCAGATGTGCTATCCGCTTCTCACTGATTGACAGGTGCTGCCCTCTAGTGGATTTACGTTCCAGGCGCGATGCGCAAGATCCTGGTGGAAGACAGGAGTCCAGAGGTGGGACAGCCATATGGAAGCCATGGCGGCGTTGCACTAGGGCTTCTTTGCTTGCGGTCTCCCCAGTGGTGTTGGTGTCCTGGCCGCTCTCCCAGTTCAAGGGAAGTGAAAAGGGCAGGGGGCACCATCTGATCCAAGTTGCGCCCGGAGGCCACGGGATCGAATTCAACCCGGGTCTGGTATTTCGAGGGGGTCGAGATGAAGAGGCGAGGGAAGTAATGGAAGAAGAACCTTGACAGAAGAAGGTCAGAACGCGGCCAAGAAGCGAAAGGCGGAGGAAAGGGAAGACGGTCCTGGTCTGCCGGATGGTCAGCCGCTGGCCACTTGCGATCCCTCAGAGGAGGAGAGGCTCCGGGGTGCTGCACAGATGTGGAAAACACCTGGGGAGAGAGCAGAAGGGATGTAAAACCAAAGGCAGGGAGATGTGGGGAAACAGCGAAAGCAGCCGGGCAGCTGAGGAAGATTGCTGCCACCTTCAATCCTGTAGCCAATCTCCGAGGTGGAAAAAAACTGACCTTGGAGATGCTTTTTCCCGTTCTCTGGTGCCCCACCGACACCTGGAGGGACAGTGGCAGGACGGGCGCCTTACCTGTGGCCCTTTCTGCTCGGCGCCATGAAGCATCGGTCATAAAATGGCCCGAGATCCACAGTGATCTGCTGTGCGTTACTGAACTGCGCCAGGCAGAAACAGGGAGGCTGTGGGGGTTTGGTTCTGCACCTTGGAGTATGGGAGGGCCGGAAGCCCTGGGCGTCTCCCCCCTTCATCTCCCACCCCACAGGAGGCCTTTTTTGGAGGCCTGAAGATGGGCTCAGAGGGACAACTGATCCCAGAGCTTGACAGGAAGCAGATTAGGGCTGTGGTCACGCTTAAGATTTAATTTGGCTATGGTCCACTCTCAGAGTGAGAGAGAATACCTCAGCAAAGTGACCAGCTGTTTTCTTTCAGCGTTAAGTGACTCGGAAAATTCACCTTTGGGGTAAGGTGGAAATAAAATCTCTGGCCACTTTGCTGAGATGTTCTCTTACTCTGAAGGTGGCATGAAGCTGGATTAAACCTTAGATGTTCTCTCGCTCTGAAAGTGGCATGAAGCTGGATTAAACCTTACATTCTCTTACTCTGAAGGTGAAGTGAAGTTGGATTAACCCTTAGACGTTCTCTCACTCTGAAAGTGGCGTGAAGGTGGATTAAACCACAGCCTATGAGAGCTCTGGACCCTTGCTTTGGCCAAGCCGAGAGAGCCATCTTGGGGAGGGTGTGTGTGTGGATGGAGGCCAAGGTCATGCGGGGTCTCAGATACCTGCTGAGATGGTGAGAATGACTGCGATCCAGGCCAGAATGTAGGACCAGGAGAAACGCCATTCGGCGTAGCGCTTCCCATAGAAGTTCACCGTCACTCCTGTGTACACGGAGACGCCCACCAGGACGAAGAGACCTGGAGGGAAACGAAGCAAAAGCAGCGTTTGGAAAAGTACTTGCCAGCTTGGGCTAAAAGTCTCCCGCAAGACGCACGAAATGGGGGTCACCAGAGGCGGAACGAACAAACAGGAACAAAGGAGACACTTGGGCCTTGTTCCCACTACACAATTTTCATCGCATTTTAATCAAAAGTATTTTAAATCAGCAGTGAGCTCTATATTTTTCTTATTATGCAGACTTGCAGGGAGGGGGGGATGACACACCTCCCCCTCTCTTTTCTGTCATACCCTGGGCAGGGGGATCCAAGCCCACCCCCTATATAAGACTGATTCAGATCACCATGGGGAAGCAGAGAGGGAGGCAAAGGCGTGAGTGGAAGAAAGGAGGGGGCAGCAGGATCACGACCACCGGCAGAAGAATCCCTCTTTGCCAGTCGGAGGGACGAAGTGGGCACCAGCTTTGCGCAGCGTCAGGTCAGCGCGAATGGCAGGCATTTTAAAATCCTTCCGATCCCTGTCTAAGCAAAATCAGACTCTCCCGGGGCAATGGTCTAGTAGCTTGCTACATTGTATTAAGGGTATGCACGAAATTCTTTTTGCATTTGAATTTGAGTCCAATCAGATATCCAAAAATACGATTCGATTCGAGTGTTTGAAATCCGGATGGACGAAAATCCAGTTCGGATCTGCAACATTCGAATCCGTATGCTGGAATGTTAGATTCGTATCTGTTATACGTATCTGTGCGCATTCCGTAGGCATCCCTTTTTATCCTTTATGCGTCCCGTTTTCATCCCATATTATAAGCGCAAAAATGCATAATGTTTGCACAGATACATATGCAATACGTACAAATCTGTACATTCAAATCATTTGAATATTTAAACGAGTGTTTCAGAAAATCCAAAATCCATTTGGAATGTCGAAATCTGGCACATTCGATTGGATTTCAGATGCCTACGAATATTTGTGCACATCCAGAGTAGGGAAGCATCCTTGGAGGTTGAGAGGATGCCCAGAGGGAAAGAGGGAAAGCCAGTTTGGTCTAGTGGTTAGGGAGTCGGACTCTTATCTGGGAATACTGGGTTCGATTCGGAACCCCCCCCCCCCCGTGAAGCCATCTGGGCGACCTTGGGCTAGTCCCAGCTCTCCTCTGAGCTCTCACAGCCCCACCTACCTCACAGGGTGTCTGTTGTGGGGAGAAGAACAGGAGGTTTGTCAGCCGCTTTGAGTCCCCTTAAATGGGTGAGAAATGTGGGGTAGAAAAGCCAACTCTTCTTCTTCTTCTCCGCATCCCATTGCACATGGAAGGTAAAAGTCAAGGGGAGCTCAGATTGTGGCCCCCACAAGGCCCCATCCATCCATGATGTTTTGGGGTGACAAAATGGAAGCTGCTTTGCCATTCCTGTTTCCTGTGCCGAACCCGGGACCTCGATCAATTGATTGCTGAGCTCCACGTACCTGCAACCAGAAGGGTGATCCCTGCCGAGCGCGTGCGCCTGGCCTGGGCGTGGCTGGAGTACGCGGTGATCCCCAAGATGATGCCCACCAAGGAGGAGAGGATGGAGAGGAGCATGAAGGCTCGGGTGGCGTCCCAGAAGGCTGAGCAGGGAACAAGGCACAGGGGAGGGAAAGGGATCCCTCGTGAGCTGGGAACTTGGAGTGCAAAGGACCTTCTCCCCATGCCCAGGAAGTTGCTACGTGGGGAGTCCACCTGGCCCCACGGCAACCAATCTGGCCCACTTAAATTTCTTCCCCAGTCCACACGCCACCACAAGACTCTCGTCAGGTATAGGTATGGAGAGTCGCTTTTCTTTCCTTGCAGCTTTTCACCATCTAGCTCTGGGATCTCAAATAGCTTCTCTCCAGATATTCCTAAGTTACACCTCCCATCTGCCCCTGTCAACCTGCCCGTGGGCAAAGTATGATGAGAGTTATAGGGTGTTTTTCCACTGTCACGAGAAGTACCCATTAAGTACCCATTAATGGGTACAAAAATGCCATTCTAGTGACAGTGGAAAAACACCCATAGTTCTACTGTGTCTGGAGGCCCGCCATTTGAGGCCCCAGCCCTTGCCTGATACAGGATTTTTAAAAACTCAAAATCTGCCTCACCCTTTGGGGGCACTGAGGTTGGTTCAGTAGGGACACCAAACTTAATACTAACATCAAGAGAGGTTTGGTTCCTGGCCAACTGCACGGACATCTCCAGGACAACTCTCTGCAGTTTTCTTGGCAGTGATACAGAAGTGGTTTGCCATTCCCTGCTTCCAGGGAGAGGCTAGGAATTGAACCGACCACCCTCTGCTTTCTAGGCTGTACCACCAGCCAACCCAAACCCCTTAAAGTGATCTGTTTCTGAACATTCCTAAATAGGGATGTGCATTAATGTGTTTTTTTTTTGGGGGGGGGCTCGATTCGTATTGACCGCAAGGAAATTCATATTCATTTGAATAGATCCCCTTCGAATGTGGTAAGATTCAAATTTGATATGAATGTTTGATACAAATTGCATACAAATCCCCTATGTATCCCTACGTATCTGCTCTGAACGTGTCATATCCACCCTGAATCCACTTTGAATCCGCTCTCAATCCACTTCAAATCCGCTCTGGATCCGGTGCAGATATGGCTGGCGCAGCTGCTTTCCCACCCACCCCAGGTTCACAAATGTAATGAAGCTTTGTACGAATATTCCACAGCATTCAGTTCAGATTCTAATGCCAATCTTTGAATGTGCCAACCTTCAATTTGAATGTACAAATTTGGATGAATCCGTACAAATTTTGACTGCTATGAATATCTGTGCACATCCTTATTATTAAATGCATTTATTAGGGTGCGGTGCAGTGCACTGATGCAATTTCCCCCCCCCTCCCATCTTCTTCTGCCCGCCGTCGGCAGCTCCCCTTACCAAGAGTGATGGTGTGTGGATGGCATTTGCCCCCCACGCAAAACCTCCAGAGTCCCTGGTTGCTCAGGTTGCCCGAGTAGCGGTACTGCATCCAGAAGTCGGTCGCCGTGGCAACGACGAGCAGGACCAGGCCGGAGGCTGCGCAAAGCAAACCGCTGCCCATCAAGCTCAGCATCACCTCCGACTCGCTGGCCTGAGTTTCAGGAGGGGGCGAGTCCTCCGGCAGAAGGACCAGAGCGGGGGGTGCTTGCCTTGGGATGAAGGGGAAGAAAAGACCGGTCACTGGAACAGATAGCGGACAAACGGAAAAGCGGATGCTGGGAACCCAAGGTATTCAGCGATCACGTACACTGTCCAGGTCGGACCCCAATTTATTGGGTGTCCTCCGTTCAAGAGGCAGAGGCAAGAAGGAAACCATTAGCAACAATATCAACACACACAGACATTGCTGGCCTTGGGGTTCAAACGTTTAGCTCTGCATTTCCCAGTGTAAAAAACCATCCTTTACAGCAGCTGCTACACTGTAGCAATATACACACTTCACACCTGATAACAATGTTGCAATTTTGCACAATTCTAGCTCTTTCGAGTTCTGACCTTTAGAAAGGGAAAGGAAAGCAGCTGCAGGTTCTGGGAGATGTGTGAATGTTTAAAGCAAGGGGGCTTGAGTTGCCGCTGCTGCTGTGCACCCTGGGCAATGAGGAGAGGAGGGGAAAGAATCGCTGGCTGCCCGCTGCCGTTTTTCCTCCATCCAGGCAAGCGGCAGCCACCCAGCCACCCAGCTCGGCTCTGTGAAGGGGTCCCTTATGGGTGGCGTGTTCACGCCAGGAGGAAGAGGGCAGGGCAGCCCCGAAAAGTGGCTTTTAGAAAGTAGCCACTTGAGTCTTCCCTTGAGTCACGTACGATCCTCAGAATCCGGATCCAATGCGATTGAGTTGAAAGTAATGGGATCAGGCAAATTCTCGTTTGCATCCAGTTCTATTATTTAGGTTTAGAGAAACTAGATTAAGCTTATAATGGGGATGCGGCCTGGGTTTCACCACGATTTCCCTGAACACGTTTTCTTTCATCCACCACTGAGATGTGATGAAGAGGAAAAACAAAAACTGAGGATTGACGGAGATCTATTAGATGCCCTTTCAGGTGTCTCCGAGACATGGTGCATGGAACAAGCATCACTCCTGGGCAGATGCAAAAACCAAGTGCCTGTTTCTTCACTTTTCACACCCTGCTCCATCCCCAGCTCTCCCCAAAGCGCAGACCGAGATTTCTTTTGCACGCTGAACTTGGGGGGCCGTGAAAACCAAGCCAGGCTTTGGTTGCATTCACAACTGAGTTTTAATCCAGTTTCAGTCCGCTTTCAGAGAGAGAGAGAAAACACGACAACATTAGCCAACTCAGGAAACCCACCTTTGGGTGAGGTGATGTGGAAAGAAACCGACTGTTCACGTTGCCGATTTGTTTTTCCACTCCGAAGGTGGACCGAAGCTGGATTAAAACCTAGGTGTGAACACAACCTTTGCCGTCCCAAGGCTGGAGCTAAGGAGGACCCTCGGCGCTTACCTTCAGCACTCCCTGTTGGCACAGACCATGATCCCACGAGAAAAGCGACCCGGCTATCCTGTCCGTGGTTTCTTGTTGCCCACGCTGGCCTCTGCTCACACCTGCTGCTTTCCCCGCGGGGAGGCAAAGAGCAAAGGTGCTGAAAAGGCAGGGCTTTTATACCCTCCTTTCCCAGAAGTCATTGTGTGGCCAGGAGCAAGGCTCACAATAATGTAGAAGCATCTCGCAGCCGCTGGCCACCCGGGGCTCTGGTTGCCCCCTTGTTACTTTTGCTGATGCAAGAGGCGCGGGTAGCGGGGCGGGCGCTGGGGCAGGGGAGAGACCTTTCTTTTCTAATGGGAATCGCATGGCAAGCAGATCCTACTTCCCTCCCGGCCCAGTCCCCCCTTTCATGACCCCGTGGAGCTTAGATGCTGCATTGTTCGGACTTGGTTTCCCAAACCTGACGGCTGAAGCGCACCGTTTTCCCTCCTGCAATTGTGTGAGGAATACAATGGAGCATCCCCTAAAAGCAAACAGTGCGAGTGACCTGCTGCAGAGAGACTCCGGCCTCTGCACCAGTTGCTGTTCTGAATCAAAGGTCCAGCGGTGGCCCAGTGGATGCTAATGGATGTACTGGGGGATTGATTCACCTGCTGAAGCCCCAGCGGCAAACAGCTTGCGCAAACATGTGGAACAGGAAGTGTCATGCCCTGTTCGGCCTCATCAGAAGAGGAGGATATGCCTGCAATGCGACCACAGGCTGAGGAGCAGCCACAGCAGGGCATTGCAGGCATGGAGGAGCTAAGGCCGGGTCCAGGTGAGCAGCCAGACAGCTCTGGTGATGAATCCACCAGCAGTGAGCCTAATCAAAGGCTCTCTCATCGCTTGCTTAGGCAGCAGAAGCAGGTGAGATGGAGATCAGAGTGATTAGCTCAGCTGCACCGTGGGCGTGGCTCTGACTCCTCTATTTAAGAACAAGCTCACCTTGCCTCAAGTTGCTGCAGACAACGTCGTAGCAGCCTCGTGTTACCTGAGCTTGAAATCCTGGACTCCTTGTGACCTGCTGACCGTTGGACTGCCTGACCCTTGCTGACTTCTGGACTTCTAGACCCCGGACCGGAACTGACCACGAGTACGCCTGGAATCCTTGGGACTGAGTAGCTGCACAAGTGTTTGCCTGTTGCCTGACCGGCCT
>MTQE01001798.1:6960136-6972323 GCA_014337955.1 Aspidoscelis marmoratus | reverse complement strand
CCCCCCCCAACTTGAAACATGAGAACTGAATGCTGCAAAATGGGCAAGCCACATTAGGCCAGAGATCTTTCTAAGAATGTGAGTTTATATAAGATAAGCACAGCGGCTTTCCACAATGCTGTTGCTTGCTTTTCACCTGGTATTTGAAGTGAACCTCATTCAGCCCCAGTGAAATGTGTGGAATCAATATCTGTGATATCACGCTGGATTTTCCCTTTTGCTAGAATTCAGTACCTCTGAAGGTTTACTATAGAAAGGCCAGCAAACTAATTTTGCCCTTCAGACTTGCAAATGCTGCCATCTGTTAGTTTATTTTTGTTTTATGTTAGGGGATTGTTTTTTGGTTTTTAAATTTTTATTTTACTCTGAGGAGAGAACAGGAGATGGAAAGATCAAACCTTTCCGTGGTTGTGCTTGTGGGAAACAATCGTGCAAAAGGGGTCCTAGGGATCTGACACACTAGCAGCCCAGAGCAGAATCCCCATTCAGATTCTAAATTCTGTCCCCCAGAAGCAGAAAAGTGCTGCAAAACCCACCCAAAAGAGCCATCTCATTATTTTGAATTGCTTTGCCCCAAACTTGGAGAAAATCTTGCTCTGAAGGTGTGTTTTGTTTTGTTCCGGTTCAGAACATCCCTAGTTTTAGTGTGTTCTGCACACCTCTATTTCTAACTTCCTCCTCCCTCCACTTTTACAGGGGTCTGGGGGCGAGGCCAAGCATAGTGACATCACACTGCCCAGTGACACAACACAAGGCTGGCCAAGGTTCCCTGAGCCTGCGCCGGGAAACTATGATTGGCATATTTGTGCTTCCGGGAACTGACGCAGGCCTATGGAAACCCTGAGAACCCCAGGCAAAGCAAGCCCATTGCAATGGCATCATCAAGCAGTGTGTGATGTCACAGAGCTTAGCCCTGCCCACAGGGCTCCAGAAGGTGGGGTGGGTAGATAGTGAGTCCCCAGGTGACTTGATAAAGGCTTTCCAGAGTAACTGGAACCCAGGGGCTCCTTTTTGAAACAGTCATTCATACACCTCTAGCTCCCCACCCCCACCCCCACCCCCAATTTTAACCCAGCCCATGCATATCGATGGTGAAATCAAGGAACTTTAAGTTGGGGGACCTCAGAGGCCATCTAGACCACCCCCTGCTTAGTGCAAGAGACAGCTGAGCAGTCTCCACGGGCGCTGTCAGTGGGGCTGGGGGAGCCATGAGGGAGGGAGAGATTGCTGCAGCACCTTCTAGAACAGCGGTTCTCAACCTTCCTAATGCCGCAACCCCTTAATGGAGTTCCTCATGTTGTGGAGACCCCCAACCATAGGGGTGGAACAGCTGGGAGGTGGGAGGGAAGGGCAGCAGGAGACTCACTGCGACCCCTCTGAAAGGGTAATTCGACCCCCAAAGGGGTCCTGACCCCCAGGTTGAGAACCACTCTTCTAGAAGGACATTCCCCTCCTGTCATGTCTATTCTCATCCCTATCTGCTTCATCCCATCGGTCACAGTCTGTCCTCAGGACCAATCGAAGACAGATCTGCCTGTTCTGCATGGGCTGCCAGCCCCTTGGTGGTTTGTAGACTGCTCTCATATACTGCTCCCCCCTCTGCCCTCTCCGTTTTAAAGCTTCAGCCTTTCATTATCTCCAAGATCCTTTCTGCACTTGGCCTTATTCTGGAATATATCTTGGGATAGCCATCTGCTGGACATGAGCTAATGCAGGCCGTGGCCGGGGGCCTTCCATAGTCTGCGCTGGCATGCAGAGAGCAGGTCCCTATTCTGGGATATATTCCAGGATAAAGCCCAGTGCAGA
Organism: Aspidoscelis marmoratus; assembly: GCA_014337955.1. NCBI lineage: Eukaryota > Metazoa > Chordata > Lepidosauria > Squamata > Teiidae > Aspidoscelis > Aspidoscelis marmoratus. The sequence continues at coordinate 6,970,517 of MTQE01001798.1, read as the reverse complement.
AATGCCCAAGACTTATAGACCCCCACAGGCTCTTCTCTTGAGTCTGGAGGCTGCATTGGCTCTTCTAGACTTTTTCTGCACTGGGCCTTTTTCCGAATTATGTCTCGGCATGGGGACATCTAGCAGGTCTGCCGTAGCCTGTGCCAGCATGCGAAGATACATAGCAGGCTGCTATTCCGAGATAAAATTCAGAACAAAGCCCAGCGCAAAAGGGCTTATGGGGTGTTTTTCTACTAGCCACTAGAGTACCCATTAAGGACCCTTAATGGGTCCTTAATGGGTACTCTAGTGCTAGTGGGGAAAAACCCATATTCTCCAGTGTTATTCTCTAGCGTTTGCATGCACGCTTGTCCTAATGCAGACCAGGATCGCATTGGCCTTTTTAGCTGCTGCATCAACCAGCGATAAATATGAGGAATATGAAAAAGGAAGCATTAAATGCATTGGTGAAAATAAAGGTTTCTGTGTGACAGAACAGGAAAAAGCATCCAAAGTGATGTCAGGGCGCGTTTTAAATGCACAGCCCGTGAAGGATGCCCGAGGAAGTTCTCCCTCTGCTGCCCACGCCCTTGGCTAGCAGAGTACAGTCTCCCTTGCCCAGGGCGAAGCTGACTCGGCCGCCATTTTGCCCTTCCCGCACTCCTGGCGGATCGCGCCGCAGAGGAGGAACCTCTCGAGAGAACCTAGCACAATCTCGCGAGATCCGGTCCCTACTGGGCGGGCAGGCTCCTCCCCCCCGGCCCCGCCCTTGTCCCTCTGCGCCGGCGGCGCTTCGGCACACAGAGCAGGAGATTAAAGAGAAGCGCAATGCGTCTAACTTCGGGGTATCGTGAAATACATTTTTTAATAGGGGCCCGAGGATGAAATAAGAGGTTTGATGGTAAAGGCGGGCGTGGTCCGCGCTTGCAAAACGGCGGGATTTTTTGGAAGGGGGGGAGGCCACAAGGCCCACACGCCCCCTTCAGCCAAATAGAACAGTTTGCAAGGAGCCTGCAAAGATGCATGCACCGAATCCGTCATATCTATTAACACAACTTAATGACAGTAATAATAATAATAACATCATCATCATTATTATTGCACAATAATTAGCCGTCGTCCAAGATACTGATGCCAAAAACAGAACTCTGTGTCCAGGGCCAGCACCTTTCCCTGCTGTGCTGCTGCGTGGTCCTCTCTACACTCTCGTGTCTCTTTGGGCGCGCGTCCGGGCGCTTCCGTCATCCTCTCGCGAGACCCGCCCGGGGGCGGGGCTGCGTTGTGTCCTCCAGCAGGTGTGCGTGCGTGCGTGCGTGCGTGCGTCGGCGGTTCTCGCGAGAGCGGAGCGCGGCGGCGGCGGCGGCGGCGGTCAGTGCTGCTGCTGCTGCCCGGTCGGTGGGTCGGCCGGCGGTGCTGGTGGTCGCGTTCGCCGTCGTGGGGCCGCTGCTGGTGGCTGCTGGGCGCCGCGCTCTGGCCGGGCGCCGCGTCGGGCGCGATGGCTGCTGAGCGAGGCCGGCCCTGGAAGGAGCAGCCGGAGCGGCGCGGGGCGGCGGCGGCAGGGCGAGCGGAGCTACTCGAGGCGGCGGCGAGGGGGCCGCAGGGGCGCCGGGCGGGAGGCCCTGCCCGGCTGAGGAGGCGGCGGCGGGGCGGCGGCGGCGGGGCCCGCAGTTGGGCCTGGGCGAGCGCGGGCGGCGGCGGCGGCTGCGGCTGCTGAGGGAGCGTCTGTCGGGGCCGCCATGAGCCAGGGCAGCGGAAGCGGCGGCGGCGGGGAGCCCGAGGCCAAGGCCCTGCACACCAAGAGGCTCTACCGGTGAGGAGGGGGGAGGGAGGGAAAGGGAAACGTCGCCCCCCCTCCCCAGCCCTCGCCCCCCCGGCCCCAACCCCTCTCCACGCAAAGGGGCTCCGGGGGGGGGAGTAAAGGGAGCCCCCCCTAGACTTCCCCCCTCCCGCCTATCTGTGCTTTGCGCAGTCCTGCTTGCAAGATTTTTTTTGGGGGGGGGAATTAATGCTGCCTCGTTTATTCCCTTTTCTCTCCCTTCCTCCACGCGACTTGCCCGTTTTTGTGGATATTGCCCCCCCCCGCCACGCGCGCGCGCTTCCCCCTCTTTCTCCCCTTCCCCCCGCCCAACCACAACCCTGCGAGGTGGGCAAGGCTGGTTTGGCGTCTCCAAGGTCACGGTTCCCTCCCCTGGCTGTGAGCTTTGGACCCTGGACCGGCTCGTGACTGTCCAGCAGCTGCATTGCTGTTTCCCCTTTCAAGGGGGAGCAAAGGAGGCTGGGGGGGGGCATTTCACATCCATCTTCAGCCCCCCTCCACACCTCCCCTTTTCATTCCCCCCCTTCCCTCCTCCTCCTTTCCCCCCTCTCTCCTTCCTACCCCTTTCATCCCCCTCCCCTTTTCACCCCAACCAGTGAGCCAGTTTGGTCTAGTGGTTAAAGAGCTGGACTGGATTTGATTCTGCACTCCCCTATGAAGCCAGCTGGGTGACCTTAGGCTAGTCACATCTCTCTCCTGAGCTCTCACAGCCCCTCCTACCTCACAGGGTGTTCTGTTGTGGGGAGAAGAACAGAAGGTTTGTCAGCCGCTTTGAGTCCCTTAAATGGGTGAGAAAAGCAGGGTAGAAAAGCCTACTCTTCTTCTTCCCCTTCTCTTCGAACTCCCTCCCTTTCACCCCCAATTTGGTTTAGTGGTTAGGGAGACAGATTCTTATCTGGGAATACCAGGGTTGATTTCGCCCTCCCCCACCAAGCCTGCTGGGTGACCTTGGGCTAGTCACCGCTCTCTTCTGCGCTCTCACAGCCCCAACTACCTCACAGGGTGTCTGTTGTGGGGAGAAGAACAGAAGCTTTGTCAGCCACTTTGAGTCCCTTTAAATGGGTGAGAAAAGCTGGGTGGAAAAGCCAGCTCTTTTTCTTCCTTTGCATCTTGCCTTAAATCATTTTAAAGTGTCATTTGTGAGGGATATTTTGGTGTTTCTGCTTCCTCTCTTGGAAAAGCCAACTCCATTTAAAAGTCTCTTTTGTGAAGGATATTTTGTTGTTTCTGCTTCCTCTCTTGGATTGTCCATATTTTAATGTCCTTATTTTCTTTGTGGTTTTGGTTTTAGCTTGTACGCTGCTTTGGGGTAGGTTTAAAGCCTAAACAAAAATCCCCCTGGCGAAGGTGAGGCTGGAAAAAAGGGCCCAGAGGATCCTGCCATGCCCTTTCCTTCCTGTCCTTCCTGCTGTCCTTTCCCCACCCTTGCCAGGAGGTTTGGCTGGCTGATGAAGAGGTTCTGGCTCAAGAGCATCCAACAAAATTTCTGTGCTTGTGTACCTGGAACCAGGGTACACCCCTCTCAATTTTCTGTCATCTGCAGCATTCTGTGCTCTTTCTAGGATAGGTAGTAATTTCTCCTACATCCATCTCCTGGTCCTCAAGGAACTGCATGCGTCCTTTTAAGGGTCACCCATTTCTTTCTCCATTCAGAGATTCTCCCCAGGATATCTCTGCATCCAGATGCTCAAAGAGGCTGTCCAGAGACGGTTTGAGCCCAGTCCTTCTCAAAAGGGTTTGTTATAGGTAGCCATGTTTGCTTTCTGCAGCATCTCAGAAGCCGGGGTGGGGCGGTACACTTTCCATTTCCATCTCCATCCTCTGCCGGTTGATTTTGCTAGCCTTTGCCCAGACAAGACACACCTTTCTGGCATGCCTTTTAGCTTTCATAGAGCACTTTCACTTCTGCCCTTGGAGGAGACCCGTGGATGGAAAAGACCTTCCACCCCGTAGGCAGATTCGTGTGTGCTCCTTTGCACCATTCGCATTCCAAGGGCTAGGAGACCTGCCTTTCCCCCTTCCCTTTCCCCTCTTCTGTGGGCCTTCCCAGGGAAGAGACTTTCCCTGAATGGAAGCCACCTTCCTGAACTTATAAGAGGTGTCCTTTGTCACAGAGAGGGTGCAACGTGACTTCCCTAGTTTAATGCGATTCAGGCCTTTTTAACCCACGTTACAATGGGGACATTTCCTCTGTTCTCTGGTGTCGGTGACTGAGCACAGGTTGGCTGGGGCTCTCCGCCCCCTCCCCCTTCTCTGCAGTGCCATGGCTTACAGTGGTGGCCTGGCACTCGCTTCTGCACTTAGAGTGATCTGCGGACAGCCTGGGATTCCCTTCCACGGGGCTCTTGACTTTCCATAGCAGACTGGGGCGCATGGTTCCCTCAGGCCTCAGTTTCCCACCTGTGGCAGTTGCACATAAGCTATAAATCTGTGCAAATCAAGTCATAGCGTTTGAGAAACGGCAGTGGTTCCTTTTCTTTTTTAGCCTTTGGTGGCTGGACAGGCATCTTGCATTCAAGAGAGTAAAGCACTTTCTGCCATTTTGTCAGAACGATGTCGCTTGGATGGCGCTTGCCCCACAATGGCCCCCTGGGCACAGACACACTGTATTCTCAGTTCCCATTTCAGAAGTGTTTTTCCAGTGCTTCCTTCCTGAACCTGGGATTTCCTGCACGTAAAGCAGGTACTCCAAGCCCCGAGCTACAGATCTTTCCCATCCAAACAGAGCTCTTGTGAAATTATCTATGCAGTTTTCTTTACATGAACGTGGAAGCGATTTCCTTTTGTCTTCTTCTGGGGTGATGCTTGGAGTCCAGACTGGCACTTCCTGGGTGCAAAGCAGGACCCAAAACACAGAGCTGAATCTGCTCCCAAATTGTGAGTGGATAATGGCAGCACTGTGGGGTTTCTCTCCACTGCACATCACTGACAGCAAAGAGGCACTGTTTTCTGTGTGCTGTTGGAAGCATTTCTCCCTTAGGTGGGCATTGCTTGCTGTCTGTCTTGTCTGTGGTTTCAGGACACATTGCACGCTGCAGGATCCGTTTGCTTCCCTCCGTCTCCCTGTCCCCTCTTTTCCCGGTGGCTTTGTATATCCTTTTCTTCTTCATCTCTCCAGAGAGCTGTATGGGATTGCGTGTCCCCTTGCCTGCTGCAGCGTTTGCAGTGACTAAGCCTTTGTGGCTGAGTTTGAATCTTTGGCCGAAAGAAATGCTGGAGTTATAAGCACCTTGTTCTGCTGTCTGCACTGCCATCCCGGTGTTTGTCACTGGTTTGTCCTTACTGCTATGCAGTGCTTATAACCTGTGGCTGGTGATGCACAGTGGGCCAATTCACCTGCACATCACTGACAGGGAGTTCTCAAGGTAGGGAGGGGAGCTGATTAGAATTTGCAATGGAGGGGGCCTTCGTGGGCTGTTTGGGTGGCACCAGGCTGGCTTTAGGTCCCCTTTCTGCGCGTGCCTGCAGTCCTCATAGGTAAGCTTTGGAACGGTTGCTCAGGTTTTATGGGTGCAGAGGAAACGCTCAGAGGTTCAGCTTCTCGTAGCTACGTTTATGGGCTGCTCCCGATTAAGTGGGCAGCTACTAGACTTGTTTTTTATTCCTGTGCTCTTTCATTAAACCCACCAACGATGGAATGTGGGAACAGCTTATGCTTCCATGCTTTAAAAGACTTTGGTATTCTAAAGGCAGCGTAAACATTGAGGGCCTTGAAATTTGTTTTCATCCACCATACATGCAGAACTTGAACGGGGCCTGGTGATATTGACAGGCTTAGTGCCGGGACAGGCCCAGATCTTCCAGTGAAAGAGGGACCAGTCTGAAATAGTTTGTCTGTGTAAAAAAGAACAGAATGTTCCTTAGGGTAGCCGTCTTCACAAACCATTACGCTAGGACCTTGATCGTATGGAGACTTTGCTATTTCCGTACGGTACCTAAGACGACATCTTTCTGATTTATTTATTTTTGCCGTTAATAGCCTACTTTCCTTTGCTTTCTTCTCTTATCACCACAACAGCCCTGCAAGGTAGATGCAGTAGCTCACCTAAGAGTCGCGGCCTGGTGTTAAACTGACCCCTGCATTCCCAGTCCTGAAACTGTAGCCACTGAACCACACTGCCTCCCAGCCGTGTTGACGTTAACACCCTTGTTGAGTTTGCGTCCCTTGTTTTGCAGAGCGGTGGTGGAAGCCGTGCACAGGCTGGATCTCATTCTTGGGAATAAGGCAGCTTACCAGGAAGTATTTAAGCCGGAAAACATCAGCCTCCGAAACAAGTGAGTGCGCTGGGGCTTTCTTTTGGCCACGTTCTTGGAAACACAGGCTGTACCACCCTCCTGGAACCGGGCAGATCTGATCTGTTTGGGGTTACGCAGTATGCAGGGACAGTCTGGGCACTGACTCAGGACTGTGGGGCAGGAGAAGAGGGGTGCAAAACCCCACCTCAAAGGCTTTTCAAAGCACTGGAGACTCCCATGCCCCTCTTAACGTGGGGATTTAGCCTAGGAGAAGGTAACCACGAAGGTGGCTGCTACCCTTGCCGTCCCTTGCTCCTGGCTGCCTCTCCCAACCTTCTCAGAATCTGGGCCCCAATGGAGTCCATGGAAGCCCTGGCAGGCTGAAAATTGTGTTGGGCTCTGCAATGGCCGGTGGCCGAGAAAGGCAGCCAGGAGCAGGCCCTGACTTTGTGAGCAAATTCCCTGCAGAAGGGGTGTGACTCTCTCAGGCGTTGCCCAAAGCGTTTGACGCCGTGTTTCGTTCACCCCTACATGGAAAGGTGGCACAAATCCTCGCAGACAGTTTTGATGTGGCCCCCGTGTGGAGCCTGAGGCCGCTTGCGCGCCCTTGTTCTAGTGCGCAGGGACCGTCAGTAAAGCAGCTCTGTTGGGCTAGCGGAAGAGCGATTCCCTTTCCTTTCCTTCTTCCTTTTCCTCACCCTGCGATCGATTCTCTGCCTCAGGCTACGGGAGCTCTGCGTGAAGCTGATGTTCCTGCACCCAGTGGATTATGGGAGAAAAGCAGAGGAGCTGCTCTGGAGAAAGGTCTACTATGAGGTCATCCAGCTCATCAAAACAAACAAAAAGGTAGATCTCTGGTCCCCACTGGCGTGGCGTTAAAGGCCGCAGCCTGACTTTCCTTGTGAGCGGAAGGGAATACTGCCCGGGGGGAGGGTGGGGAGTCTTTCACTTGGGCTGCGGGTGGAAGGCTTGTGCAGTCCTTCCAATGCTGGCTCTTTCAGATGTCTCCTTCCATCAAAGCAGCAGAGGGGAATGAATCCTGCTTGGCCCGGCTGCCTGGAACCACCTTCCCCATTTTGCTTCAGTGGCCCACTCCGGTTTCTGTTCCACCCTTTTTCCTGCCTAGCTGCGATTCCACCTTGGTGATGCTGTCAGGCGTTTCTGCTTGACCACATTTACAGAACCAATTGCTAGAGCAGCGTTTTTTTGGGGGGGGGGTTATGCTTCCCCTTGAGGAGTGTGAGGGCCTCATGCTGGGAGAAGCCGTGATCCACCAGGGAATTTGAGCAGCTGGTGCTTTCCGTGCGGCTGGGCATCCCTCCAGAAAGCATAAACCTGCCCTTGATAGTGGTAGCGGTGATCAAGCCTCAGAGTACTTTCCCCAGAGTGGGACAGAAGTTCCCAAATGAATCCCTTTCTTTCTAGTCAAAGGCTCTCATCACTCCCAGGATCACTGGTGAAAGGGACTCCTGAGGGCTTTCCCTTTGCACTTAACTTGCTTGGAGGTTTGGATTCTTCCCAGGATGCAGTGCAGGGAACAGCGGTCACGTACACACCATTCTCTACCCCCTGGTGGATAGCAAATCAGGCTTTGGGTAGGAAATCTCAGGCCTGAAATAAACATCTGCTGGTTCTTTTAGCAGCCTACCAGAGTGGCTCCACGCCTCTTTGGGAGCAGAGACAAAACGTCAGTGTCTGTGAATGCAAAGGACCCTGGGAGGAAATAGTTTCCTGCTGAACGCGTCTCACGATTGGTCTCCATTAAGGACGGAAGTGGAAGGCAGGGCAGGGCGTGAATGTTAACGTGCCTTTGCTCTTCTCTCTGTCCCCACAGCACATCCATAGTCGCAGCCCCTTGGAATGCGCCTACCGCACTCACCTGATCGCCGGCATTGGGTTTTACCAGCACCTGCTTCTGTATATCCAGTCCCACTACCAGCTGGAATTGCAATGCTGCATTGATTGGACGCACGTGACGGATCCCCTGATTGGTCAGTATCCACAAAGCAAGGCTTTAAAAAAAAAAAAAAAGGAAAAGGAGAGTTTTTTGCAGTCTTCAAAAATAAGTCCTTCTCATCAGAGGTTTTGGTGCCTGCGTTCCCCTCAAATTTTGGAAAGACCGAATTGGAGCTCCTCCAGCTGCAGTTCCTGGATTGCAACTCCCAGCATTCCCTGCCTGGCTGGTGCTGGGATGTGGCCGGGCTCCCAGCTGCCCTGCAAAGCGCTCTGCCTGGCATCCTTCCCCTGGTCCTCACGGCTGGCTGTCTTTCCTACAGGCTGCAAGAAGCCCGTTTCTGCCTCGGAGAAGGAGATGGAGTGGGCGCAGATGGCTTGCCACAGATGCCTGGTGTACCTGGGGGATTTAGGTGAGAGCTGGCAAAGACAGTCTGCACTCTTTTGCATCCCTGGATTACCTGCTGGTGGTCAAAAAGCAGAGGCTGTTCTTTGTTGCCCAAGAAAACCCAGTAGGAATTCTGGGAATTCTATGCAAGAGGCTCCCCCATATTTAAGCCTCTTGAACAGCTGGCTCGTTTGGGGGCTGGATTGTCTGGGAAAGTCCTATGAATACCAGAGCTGGCAAATGCCTTGTATATTTAACCCCCGGAGCAAACCTTGTATGGTTAGCCAGGAGATCAGAATTTGGAGGCTGGCTTCAGAGTTTGCCATTTCCTCTCTAGGCAATTTTGGGCTCTTCCCCTGAAGAATGATACTGATGTTTCTTGCTTGCCTTTGTTTGTCTGTCTGTCTGTCCCCTTTTTAGCTCGTTACCAGAATGAATTAGCAGGTGTGGACACAGAATTGCTAGCTGAGAGGTTTTACTATCAAGCTCTTTCTGTTGCACCACAGATCGGTGAGTCTTTGGCCCCAGGGCAGAGGGAGTGTACATACATCATGCTTGCAAACGGGTCTGGGGGTTGCTGGTCCAGCAAAACAGCCTCCTGAGGTCTGACAGTGGATTGACCGGTGTTTTAAAAAACTTTCCTGTCTTTGGCAACGTGTGACTGAGCACACTAGAAAGTATCTTAACCGGTGGGAGCTGTTTTATTTTGCTGCTTTTTTTTTTTTTAATTGCACTTGGGGAAATTTCAGGCACGTGCCCATGGCCTCATCCTCTCTCCTCTGCCTTTTTGGCATAGGTATGCCTTTTAACCAGCTCGGGACGCTGGCCGGGAGTAAATATTACAACGTGGAGGCCACTTACTGCTACTTGCGCTGGTGAGTTTGTCCCTGGAGCAGATCTGGGGAGAGGAAGGCAAATGTACCTCTTAGTGCAGCCTGAACCTTTCACTGTGCACTGGCCAGAGGGGGCCACACGGGTTGCCTGGAATGTGGCCCCAAAAGCTGCCAAACATGAACAGCAGGGATTGGTTGTGTTTTGTGTGAAAGCATGCTAAAATATTCAAGGCATTTGAGTTGCCGAACAGGGAATCTCTTTGGACATCCGAGCTGATCGCTGAGCGTCTGCTTCAGTTGGGAATTCAAAGCACAAGAGAAGTCGAAATCCCAACCCTAGTAATCCCTCCTTTGGGAATCCCCAGAGCCCCTTTGTGTTTCTCTTAGTTTCTTGAGAACTTTCTGGCGGAATCTGCTGGAGCTGGAGACGTAGGCGATGGGTTATGTGCAGTCCTGTGGCTGAGAACTTGCCTTCTGCAGGTTTTGGTTCTTGTCACAAAGGTGCAGAAAACTGAGACTGCTCGGTTGTGGCCCCCTAAATGCCCTTGAGCTACAACTCCCAGTCTTTCATGCCCTTCTTGCTGAGGCTGGTGTGGAATGCTGGGATTTGTAGTTCAGGAACATCAAGGGGCGCATAATTGAGCTCCCATTTCAGGGGATGCTCACTGGTGAATCCAAAAGGCATTTGGTTGTGTTAATGGAACAAGCTTGGCTCGTGGCTTCCTTCTGGGGGGCAGTCAGTGGCAGTGGGCACCGGTACTGAGGGGGAGGAAGTAAGAGAAGCCAGAAGAAAAACTGGGTGAGATTTTTTGAGGGTCACGAACAGGAGCTTGAAGGGACTGCAATCTGAGCGTTGCTGCAAGCTGCGATTTACGGTAATAAGTGATGAGCCGCTTGCAGGATTCGCCTCTTTTGTTGAAGGAATTCCTGCAGGGCTTTGTATTTCCTTTGATGGTCACTTCTTCCTTGCTTCGTGGGCTTTGTGTAGTATCCAGTCTGAAGTGCCCTTCGAAGGTGCGTATGGGAACCTCAAGCGCCTCTACGGCAAGGCTGCCAAAATGTATCACCAGCTGAAGAAGTGTGAGAACAGGAAACTGTCGCCAAGCAAAAAGAGGTGAGGCCCCACGTTCCTTCCTGGAAAGATCAGCCCCCAAATGCTCCAAATTCTGGTTGAGA
>MTQE01001798.1:6933159-6949178 GCA_014337955.1 Aspidoscelis marmoratus | reverse complement strand
TCAATCTGTTTTTCCTCATCCAGCCCATTACCGCTTGAAGACATTCATTTGTATCCATATGCATTGGTATGGTTACGTAAGGGACGAAAACAGGATACATACAGGTTAAAAAACGATATGTATGGATACATACAGATAGGGTGTTTTTCCACTGTCACTAGGAGTACCCATTAAGTACCCATAAATGGGTACAAAAATGCCATTTCATACCCATTAATGGGTACTTGTAGTGACAGTGGAAAAACACCCATACATACGAATGTTGTCGACATTTGTATCTTCAAATATAAATTTAATGTATTCAGCTTGGTTTGAATTTGAATATATTTGTTTTTTCTCTATTTGCATGAATTTGAATATTCAAATGAAATCCAAAAATTGCATTTGTTAACATTCTGAAAAAACAGCCAACCAGGACCAAAAGTTTAATTCTCTTTTTGGCTCCTTATCCTTCCCCGAGTCTGGGAGAGAAACTGAGGATGTTTCGCAACAATAAATTCATAGATACCGTGTTTCCCCGAAAATAAGACAGGGTCTTATATTAATTTTTGCCCCTAAAGGTGCACTAGGGCTTATTTTCAGGGAAAGTTTTATATAACACTTATATAGGGGCTTATATTTCATGCATCCTGAAAAATCATGCTAGGGCTTATTTTCAGGATAGGTCTTATTTTTGGGGAAACAGAGTAGTTGTTTCTTACCCAGCCGTATGAAGGAAGGTTCCTGCCTTGAGATGCCTCCTTCATTAAAAATATTAATAGGAGGCCGAGTGTTAGAAGATAAGAACCTAAGGAGTCAGGCCACAGTCCATCTAGTTCAGCAGGCTGTCACACACAGTGGCCCACCAATTGCTAATGGGCATCTCAAGCAGGAGACAAAGGCAAAACCTTCACCTGCTCTCAGCTCCCAGCAAATGCCCTTAGAGGCATCCTGCCATCCTCACAGCCTGGAAGCCGGGTCTGTTTAAAGAGGTACTTGTTTTCCCCAGCTTGTGGTTAAGGCCAAGGAGGGGAGGGAGATGCAACAGCGCTGTAGGCTGATGAATTTAAAGAAGGCAGAAGCCCTGCAGGTATAAGGTTGCAGGTGAAGGGCAGGTTTGTGGATAAATAGTGTAAACTGATGGTGTGGTTTCAAAGAGGGTTGGACAGAACCTGTGCCAGGAAAGTTCCTGGGATCTGACAGCCGATGTCCCAGGTAGCCACCAGGACTGTGGAGTCAACATTCAAAACCTTTGACTCTGCTTTATGGCACCTCAGACTTCTTGATTTGTAATTGGACTAATGAGGGGAGGGATTCAGGGGCTTCTGAACAACTTTTAACTCAGATCTTAAGGGCGATCACTTCCTCCAGTTATCTTCACTGATGTATTGCAATTTCCATTTAAACCAGTGGTTGCTTCTGGTTCCATTCCCCCTACTCCACAGCCCTGATAGCCACATGAGTGCATTTGGTGTCTGTTTACTTGTGTTCGTATGGGCCTGGTGCTTGGGGAAAGGGTAATAACGAGGGCAAAATGGAAGCGGTTTGATCTGACCTGCCCTGTTCTCCTTTTTCACAGGCGGCAGAGGAAGCTCGCCGGAACAGGCTTATGAGGGATATGGCCCAGCTTCGGCTGCAGGTACCAGCCCTGGATGGGCGAGGCTTTGAAAACTGGGAGAGGGAGTTCTCAGGAGGACTCAGAAAAGTTGGGCATGAGCAGTTTTAGGCCTGAAGTTCATAAATAAATGGCCTTGAGTGTTAGTGGATAGCTATATGATTGTAGGCCATTCTCAGATCCATGGGCTTTAAGTCTAAAATAGCCCGCTCCTCGCCAGCTTATTCAGAAATGGTTCTAGAAATAACTTTCACGTAAGTGAACAACACCTCATTCCCAGAAGCCTCTGGGGATCCAGAAAGAAAGGTCAGCTTGCATCTGACATATCTCCCAGTGGCTGCCTTTTCGTATTCGGCTAAGTCAGGTAGATATATACCCTGGGTTACCCAGAGATAAGGTTGGCCGGCTGCTTGGTTTCAGGATTTATCCCCACAGTGACCGTCTTGGCCTGTGTGACTTCATTGTGCTCCCAAGAGATGCGGCGCATGTTTCTTTCTGCGGTGTTCATATTGTCTCGGAGGCCACTCCTGGGAGGCCCTGCCTCAGAGAAGTTATCCGGAACCCCTGGCTGACTGAGCCCAGACTTGTCACTAGTGGCTTGTCCCCTTCTGGAGCCTGGAACAGAGGAGGGGCTTCTTCAGTTTGGTCCTTGGGGAGAGATCCCAGGGACTGAGTGTTGAACCATTCTGGAAACACGTTGGGGCTTGCATGTGACCTAAACAAAATGATCTCTGCAGGCATGTGGCATCTTGTGTTTGTATGAAGCCTGTTTTTCTCTTTGCTGCTGGCCATGGCCTTTCTAGATCATGGCTTCCTAATCAGCGTGGCTCCTTGAAAGATACCTCTCTCCTCCTCTTCTTCCTTCCCAAGCTGGAAGTGTCGCAGTTGGAAGGCAGCCTGCAGCAGCCCAGAGCCCAGTGCGTGATGTCTCCCTACCTGGTCCCTGACACCCAGGCCCTCTGCCAGCACCTCTCCACCATCAGGCAGCTAGCCGCTAGTGGAAGGTTCATTGTCATCATCCCTCGGACAGGTAGGAAGCTTGGCGCCATTTGCAGCCCTGGAATCTGGGGCAAGAGCAGCCGTGGTTGCCAGCCCTGAGTCTGGGTTGCACAGCCAAGGTGCTCTTCTGAGATGCTTGAGAGGCAAAGGGCTGAGCTTCAGGAAGCAGCTGGAATAAATATCCTTATTTGTTTCCATCTTAGTAATTGATGGCTTGGATTTCCTGAAGAAAGAGAACGCAGGAGCTCGTGACAGTATCCGGTATTTGGAGGCAGAATTTAAAAAGGGAAACAGGTATGGCATCTCCCCCCCCCCTTCCCTATTTTGGGAGTATATTACAGAGACATGGCATCTCTGATTGCATCCTTTGGAATTAAAACTATATATAACGCAGACCCTAAAACTCATGTTCCCTTAGGGTGGTGTTTTAAAATGCTTTTTATACAGGAAACGTGGTGTGGTTTTTAGTGCATATGAAATTCCCTTTGTGATGAATTTCAGAATGAACGTGGTGTTTAATGCAGTCTGTCCAGCTGAGTTCACACCTAAATTAATCCAGCATCAGTCTGCTTTCAAAATGAGAGAACGCGTCATCCAAAAGACCAGCCGTTTTATTTCTGTATTAGCTGACCCAGAGGTGGATTTTCTGAGTCAGATAATGTCAAAAGAAAACATTCAATTCGAGTTCAAATGTCAAAATTTGGCACATTCAGTCAGATTTCGAATGCCTACGAATGTTCATGCACATCCCTAATAATTATACATATCTTGAGTAAAACAGAAAAATTAAAAATATTTTAATAGGAATCCGTCAAACAGCAGCAGATGAACGAGTGTTGAGTTTCTTTGTAGATCTGAATATTGAACAGTAAGATACCAAACTTCAGCAACTGGAGCTGGAAAGGGGCCGCCTTTCCAAAGTTTTGGCACCCAGCATGATTTTAGGTGGTATGTGAAAACACACACACTTTTTGCTTTAAGTCAATCTGCAGAAATTAGAGAAGTGTGTATTTAAATATCAGTAAGTCAGTACCACACAGAACAGGTGGGGAAATGGAATAAGAAAACATGGAAAATAACCTTTTGCTCAGTGAATTTAGCCCTTCACTTTCAGATATATTCGCTGCCAGAAAGTTGGCACACAGCATGATTTTAGGTGGTATGTGAAAACACACACACTTTTTGCTTTAAGTCAATCTGCAGAAATTAGAGAAGTGTGCATTTAAATATCAGTAAGTCAGTACCACACAGAACAGGTGGGGAAATGGAGTAAGAAAACATGGAAAATAACCTTTTGCTCAGTGAATTTAGCCCTTCACTTTCAGATATATTCGCTGCCAGAAAGATGCTGGGAAAAACTTTGAGAGACATAAACTGAAGAGGCAAGATTTAGATGCGTGGTGAGTATGCCAAATTACAGACGTTTCCTTCATTCATCCAGAATATTTTTTACTGCTCTAGATTGAATTCTCACCTTCCTGCGTACCAAATACCCTTTGGCATGTCCTCCCTTCAGGTCACTGCTATTCAGTGTGACTTTAAACTTCAAACTATTGCAGAATAGCAAGATCCTAGGGTCTGGATCTTTCCCTAGCTTCAGAAATCTGCTTCTGGAAAACTTCAGGCTTTGTCCAGAAGACGTCTGGATATTCTTTCTCCTGAAATGTAGCGCAGAATAAGAAATCTAATCCAGCATCCTGTCCCATACAGTGGCCCACCAGTTGCTTATGGGCATCTGAAGCAGAAGACAAGGGAAACCCTTCTGCTCTCAAATCCCAGCAAATGGCCTTAGAGACATCCTGCCTGTTCCCCCCGGCCTGAAAGATGTACCTAGGCATCCATTCTAGTGACCATTGATACACCTGGCCTCCATGAATTTGTCCAACCCTTCCTTAAAGCCATCTAGGCTGGTTGCTGCCACCACCTTCTTCTGGCAGCAAATTGTGTAGACTGATGACTGAAGGGTCATGTGGCCATCTCTGTAAAAGAAGCCCTTTGCTGAAAACCTGGTAGTGTGGACAGGCAGAACTTGGAATGGGTAGCCATTCAGGTTCAAAGCAAGCAGAGTTGTGTACCAAGCCAGTTCCTGACGTGGTCTTTTCCCTTTGGTGCCCCTGAACAGGAACCTCTACAAGATTCTGGACAGCTGCAAGCAGCTAACGGCCTCTCAAGGGGCCAGTGATGACGACACCACGGGCATGGTGACCATCCTGACAGGCTTCCAGCTGGATGACCTGAGCAAACTCTCTGCGCCCATGCAGGTAGGCTCGGGAACCAAACCGATTTGAATCCTTGCGTGCTCCGACCTGGATTCCCTGGGCTTCTAAGCTTGGAGGGGTCCGCCGTTTGCCACAGGGTGGGGCATACATGATTGGCTAGTCCTCGCCAAGAAAGATTCCATTCCTATTGCATGAGTGATACTCCAAGGGCCAAGTTGAGACCTTCTTGAGATTCCAGCAGGCGAGCAAAGATTTAAATAATTTAAATCTTTACTTTACCTTGGTCAGGCCTCATCTGGAATCCTGTGTCCAGTTCTGGGCACCCCAGTTAAAGAAACACAAACACTGACAAATTAGAGCAAGTCCAAAATGGTTAAGTGATCTGGAAACCGTGTCCTACGAGGAACGGTTGGAGGATCTAGGATTGTTTAGCCTGCAGAAGAGAAGACTGAGAGGAGACATGATCACGGTCTTCAAGTCTCTGAAGGGCCGTCCCAGTGCAGAGGGATGGTCCCTGTTCTAACTTGCACAGGATGAGAGGACTAGAAACAACGGGATGAAACTTAAAAGGAGTCAATAGAGATCAGAAAGGAGAAAAAGCTTCCTTACAGAAAGGACAGTCAGCCAGTGGAACAAGTTGCCATGGGAGGTAGCAAGTTCTCCTTCCCTGGAGGTCTTCAAGCAGAGGTTGAACAAGCAGCTGTCTGGGATGGTTTAGGAAACCCTGCATTGAGAAGGGGGTTGGACTGGATGACCCTAGAGGTCCCTTCTGACTCTGTGATTCTGTGACAGTAGTTTAACTGGGTGAGGGTAGAGAGAGAGCATGTCCCCCCTCGCGCCTTATTTAAGAATCTTTCTGCCTTGTTCCCTTCCTAGTCTGCGATCCAGGCAGCGGCAAACGCCAGTGTTGAAGTCAAGAATGTTCTGGAATTCTACAAGCAGTGGAAAGAAATGGGCTGAGGAGAGAGCGGCCGCTGGGTTGGTCGAAGTTCTGTCTCCACGTCTTCGGACGCGCAGCGTTGGAACCAGGAAATGTCAAACCACAGGTGATATTTGGACATGAAGCAGCAGCAGCCGCCGCCACCGCAGCCGCCGCCACCCACCGAAACCAGCCACTGGGCGCGCGCACGGAACACCCACCCCCACTGCCCCCCCGCCGCCGCCACCTCCTCTCCCACGGAACAGGCAACGAACGCGGGGGGCAGACCGGGCGGCCACCCTCAGAAGGCGACACCGCTCGGCCTGAGCACGGCGCAACGATCTCCTTTCTCCCCGCCGATCGAGGGGGGGGCAAGACTGGCGGGTGGGGAGGGTTTCCATTCATCTCTGCTTGATTTCTCACCTTCAGAGGCCCACGGGCAGCTCCTTTGCTTGTCTCTGAAGTGAAACAAAGCGAACATTTCTGATCATTTGCCACTGCATTCTACATTATGGGAAAAAGAGGCGCTGGAAAACAGGCGGTGATCCTGGGAAATAGAGAGAGAAGATTTCCAGGGTCTGGAGAAGAGGACATGGACAAGTGGTCTCTCCATTTTATTATTATTATTATTTTCCCTTTCCTGTTGTGTTTCCCCCACCCTACCCCGCTACACCGCCTCCCTTCCCTGCAATGCTTAGAAAACCTTTGCTTCCCTCTGTCCCTGGGGGCCTGGACTTTCACGTGCTCAAATGGATTGGAAGACAGCAAGGAAACCGGAGTTCTCTCCAAGCCGTGAACGTTATGGAGTGAAAATGCTATTTATTTCCTTTGGAGGAAGACGGGAAGAGCTAGCTGTAAGGGAAAGAAGCGGTAACCCCGTTCCTCATTTGTTTTCTGCACCAAACCTGCTTCTGTGGGAATGAATGAAATATGCCCCCCCCCAATTTTTCCTTTTTTAATTTTTTTTTAAAAACTGTAGCATTTTTGTGCATGGGGTCTCATAAAACTGTCTTGGGTTGCTCAAGTGGGAAGCTAAAAACCCACCACAGATCTCCATTTCTTCTTGGGGTTAAGTGGACATCTCTGTGGTGTCGTCAATTCATGATCTCCCCCCCCCCCCCCACACACACACCCAAAATTGGTCTTGCTGTTCATGGAAAACAGGCCGCACAATGTTGGTCTCCCTGCGTACGGGCCTGGTTTAGGTTTTGGTAATACCAGAGGTGTGGCACTGCCCAAGGGCCGTTTGCCACGGCTTGGCACAGAGAACCAAGGTTTTCACGTTTGCAAAACCTTTGAAGAGGAAAGGAAGGCGTTGGTGGAAGAGGAAGAAGGAATCTTTGCAGAAAAAAAACCCTTTTAGGAGTGTTTTGCCTCTCTACTCCGGAAAGGCCGCGTGCACCAAAGCTCCGAAGGCCTCAGCCGTGGAAGATTTCAGGAATGGCTTCTCTCCACTCTGAGCAACGAAAACGAAAACTGTGCCGGGCATCTGAGTTGTCCATCTGGCTCCATTCTGTGTCTGTCAGCACCAGTATCTTCATAAACGTTTGTCAGAATAAAGATCGGAAAGCGTTGGCAACCTGTCCGTTCCTAAAAGGGCCCGGCTCTCTTCCGCCCTAAACCTGGAAGGGATAATGCCTGGAAGGCTTAGCAGACCCTCCCTTCTTCTCGAGGAGTGGAAGCTCATTCCGGTTCTTTTCCAGACGGCAGAAAGGAATCTCTCATCTTTCTTCTTCCTCTTCTTGGGTTTTCCTCTTCTACCTAGTCCAGATGCAGCTTGTCCCTTTGCATTGTGGAGTCGTGGCTTCCCCGCACCATCTGCCATCTTGGACAGCAGGGGTCACCTGCCTTCAGCCCTGGCTGTGTGCCCTCCGAAGGAACTGGCATTGCTGGTTTTCCTTGAGGGGCAGAATGTGTTCTGATGCAAACGCTTGTCCCTTTCAGATCCTCTTGGGCCACGCCTGGGTGCGTTCCCCTTCCGCCTCTGAACCGCGGACGTGTGCGGAGTTCACGACACAGCTCCATTTCGGTTCAGTTTGGTGCAGACAGACAGTGAGGGAGTAGCAAGCCGACTGTCTCTGTTCCCAGGCTGCTCCAGATACTTGGGGGCTCCTTTATCTCCTGTCTGTTCTAACAGTGGGCGGTTAGGGCGACTGGGCGGGCGGGTGGGTGGAGATTTGTTTGATGTAAGGCACTCCACCTTTACTGGTTCTGGCATGGGCTCCTTGGGCCAAGAGTGGACGGGGAGCCCACTAAACACCTGGGAATGGCAGAGGCAGGTATGGAGACAGTGTGATCCAGAGCAAGGCCAGTTCTGCTGGAGGAAGTGAGGAAATCACAAATTTGGTTTTCCCTTGGAAGGAGGGGGAGAGGTCATGAAGAAGGCCGCTGCTTCTTTCCCCAAAGTGGTGCCCAGCGGGTGGGGTGGGGTGCTCTTTTTACCCAATCCAGGTGCTGCGTACCTGCTCCTAGGGGGGCCTTTCAGAAACCCACCAGGCTCTGCAGAACGGCAAGAGGCTGGCCGGTCATCATCACACGATATGGAACAGTAACATAGGAGAAAGTCCTCATCGGACTGTGGAGCATTAAAGTGGGGCTGAGTGTTATATTGCAAAGAAACTTGGCTAAGCACAAACTTCCTTGGGGGAGCAAAGCAACCAGCCTGGGGAGGCCCTGGGTCCCCTTTCCCGTGCGAACTCCCTTGCGTGGGCAGAGCTACGTAGAAGCAGTGAACAGGGTCGGCGAGCCTTTAGTGGCAAGACGGCTGGATTTAATTCCATGTGATGGAGTCTTTGGGGAAGGGTGGGGGGGGGTTCCTCTTTCTGTCTGCAGAATTTAAATTGACTTAAAAGCCGTGGCACCCCAGGAAAACAGCAGCCCTTGGATATTGGAGGCGGAGAGGGTGAGCTCTGACCTTCCGGCCTCTTTGCAGGGGATTGTTACATTTAGCAAAAAGGGCTCTTCGACGGAGTTTGGGGGATGTTCACGTTGGCCTTTCCACCTGGCTGCCAGGGGCCACAGAGCAATGAAAATACCTTGGCTGTGCAAAATTGGCTGTCCCCAAGCTCTGTCTGCACTCTCTCAGCCCAGCTGGAGACAGGCCAATCCAGATCCTGTCCACAATCCCACAGGCCTGTCTGGGTCACTTTGCTCCCTCTGCCGTCCCGGTTGAGGCCGCAGTAAGGACACAGTGGGTTCCTTCCCCCTGCTTTGAGGATCTTTCCATGTCTTCTCTGGTAGGAGCTTTAATGCCAGGTGACTTCCATTGCCATTTTCTTTTAAACCATCTGCTTTATCCAGGGGTGTCATGTCGCCCCTTGGAGACGGAACCCCATGGGGCAGCCTTTAGGGCTGCTGGCTCCATGCGGCGTCAGTGAAAACATCTGGTTTGGCCTTTGGAAACCACCTTTTTCCTAACCTGGTAATTTCTTTCTGCTCTGGGATATGTGATTGTGTGTGTGTGTGTGTGTGTGGTTTTCATGATTCCCAGCGGCCCTAGCAGAGTAGAAAATGCACGCGGACGGACAATCAGGTTGCTTCAGGTGGCTTGGGTTGTTCTTGAATCCTGGGGCTTTCCACTTGCTGTCCCCCCGATGATGGAGAAGATTCGTAGACTGTGCCAGGTGTGGCCCCCTTCCCGCCTCAGTGGCTATCCTAACCTTGTCCTTCCAGTGTTGTGTCTGTGTTCTCTGCATCTAGGAAGGGGAGAAATGCTGCTGTGAGGTTCCGGGCGTTGTCGGGGACCGGACAGTTGGGGGTGTCCGTGAAGTGGGAGAAGCCGCGGATGCAGAGTTGCGCGCAGAAACGCGCGGCTTCCCAAAAAACGGGCAACAACAGGGAAAGGCTCACAGTTGCGCCAGTGCCGGTTTCCCAGCAAAAGTGGAACATGGACGCCGCTGTGACCCCAGGACAGGTGGACGAAGCAATGTGCTGTGGACTCTCAGGCCAAATGACGGCTAGCCCCTCGCTGTCGGCCCTGGCCGGAGGCTTGGCTAACAAAACCTGAGCATCCGTAAGGCTCTTCTGTATAGGAAGATACAGGCAGCGTCTTGGGGCCCCTGACTTCACAATGTACCTCCACTGTGAATGGTTGGAATGCATCAGCTGGCTTAATAAAAATGCAAGATGTTTCTAAGTCTTTATTTCTTGACTCCCTTGTCTTTCTATAGAGGGCAGGGCCATTGACCTGGACACTCCTTTCCTCTTATCCTCTTAGGGAGGCCACTGCTTTTACAGACGTGGCTATGAGAGGTGGCTTGTAGAAGTGCGCAAAGCTTTTGCATGTGTTTTGGTTAGAATCTTAACAGAACAGGCTGGTTCGGTTCGGTTTGGGGTTTCCCCCCCCCTTCAAACACCTTTGAACCAGACATGTTTGCTAGGTCTGTTTGAGCATGAATCCAAACTGTTTTTGAGCCGGCAGGATATTAGGTGCAGACTCAAAGGTGTTCAAATACCCCTGTTTGATTCAGAACCAGTTCAGCACAGGGTGCTGGACCTGGACAAGGTGGATAGGGGCCTGATCCATCAGGGCTCCTCTTATGTTCTGATGCTCACCTGGAAGAAAGATCAAATGAAGCTTGTACCTGTAGCTCATTGGTGGCCGTTCCCGGGGTCCACTTTCAATCTCTGAGATCCTTTGGAAGTTTGACCTTTAGGCCCTTTGCCTTCTATAAGGAAAAAGTCACTAGAGCAGTGTTCTCAATCCTGCCACAGGAATCCATTTCTAGGTTCCTCGTGCTTATTTTCTCAGCCTCATTCAGAGGGGAAGCTGCAGGAATTTGGCAGGGCCTTTTGTAGTTAAGACGCATCCTCTTTGCAGTCATGGGTCCTGTGAGCTCATCCAGTCTACCCCTCTGCTCCATTTAGGATTCCAGACCAAAGCACCTGCAACACAGGTGTGTCCAGCCTTCCCTTGAGGAAATCCAGGGAGAGGATGACCGTCGCCCATCTAGGGACATCTGTTTCCTGCTTTTCCTAGAAAGCAACTTTTGTCTTAAATCCTTAAGCGAAAGTTAAGTCCTATTTTTGTTTATTCCACATCCTGGAATGATAGCCACTTCTGCCTCTCAGGTAACTGCCTCACCCACCTGCTCTGACCTGGTTGGGTGTGAAAACTCACACCAAGAAAGCACACAGGATGAGCAGAACGCTGGGCAGCGTTTCACCAAAGGTACCTTAAGGCGTTTTAATATTTTAAAAGCAGAGGGGAAGAAATTCAGGGTTTTTTGCAGTGCTTTGCTTCTTTGGTGGCAAGTGAATTTGTCGTCTAGCCAGCAGCTAGGTCTTCTGCCCCCACGTCTTCCCTTTGGTCCTGCTGAGCAAATTGTTCCGAAGTCCCTTTCTGGCCCCCGTCTGACCCAATTGGAACAAGAACAAAAAGCACCTTTCTTGTTCTGCCTTTTTTTGTCCTCAGCGCCTTCGTCCTACTCTCTCTCTCTCTCTCTCCAGCACTGGCTGTGAGTTCTGGGTCAGGGACTATACGCCTCCCCCAAAGCATAGGATTTGTAAAGATCTCCACCCCACCCCTGGCTGTACACCGCATCCAAAATTCTCAATTGCCTCGGATGCAGAAATGCAAGGGAATTTTCCACTTTTTTTCCCAGATGGGAATTGAGCTGCTTGAACAGGTTTCCATCATTGGATACCAAAAGCATAGCCTGGCATTGAGAGGCCTGCAGAATACACAATTTTATATAACAGCATGGTGCATGGCTTTTGCAAGTGCACCCTGTTTGAGCTTTTCCCTGGTGTCCGTGTCTTCCTTGGGGCTACAGGCACCCCAAATCTGGGGCCTTTCTGCACTTCACCTTATTCTGGATTATATCCCGGGATAGGATCCTGTTATCCGCAAGATCATACAGGCTACGACAGGCACCAAGCGAGTGCATCTGGCACCATTAGCGTGCGGATCTTTTGAATCATTTGTACGGATTATTTGGACATCCCTATGTGTTTATCCACACGCATTACATAGGTATCCGTATGCAACTTATTTTTATCTGTACGCATTTGCACGGATATGTATGGGACGAAAAACGGGATGCATTCGGGATAAAAACGGGAGGCGTACGGATGCGTACGGACGCATTCAAATGCTGTTGGCATCTGTATCTTCAAATACGAATTGAAAATTCGTACGAACAGATTGGAAGGCGTTCAAATCGAACCAAGTGTGAGTGCATTTGAATTTTAAACCTTCGAATCGTCGGATGTTCGATTCGAACTGAATGCCGAGAATTGCATTTGTGCTCACCCCTAGAACAGACCCCTTCCTGTCCCAAGATATATCCCAGAATCAGGGCCAAGTGGAGAAAAGGCCCTGCTCTGAATAAATGTGCCCCGGAGCAAACTGTTGTGAGCCACTCCGGGTGCAAATGCGGTTGTGTCCACCCTCCGTGGGCGTCCGTGTCGTCCTGGGGACCGCTCCGAATGCATGTGCCCCCAGGGGAACCTGTCGTGCGGCTCTCCATGTGCCCAGCTGCAAGCGCTCCGCGAGAAGAAGACATGTTGAGTTTTTGTGTGCCCAGGCAAGAAGAATAATGAGTGATTTTCCACTTTCAAAGGGCCTCCTTTATTGCATTTTCTGGTTCCTGGTTGCGGCTTCTGTACAGAGGCCCATTTCTTCCCCTTCCGCCCGTAAACTGAAGCCAACGGGGAGGGCAGCTTGGCACCCGCCCAGCGCCCTGGCAAAGAATGTAGCTTAGCAGAGGAGGGAAGGAAAAATTTAAGGGGGAAAACCAGAAAACACTGAACCTGAACTCCAAACCGGCCAGGCCCCAAATCCCTGCTTGGGGAGCGGCACCAACAGGATGACCTGGTAGCTATTTCCCGGTGGGGTCCGCAGGGCCCCCTGCATGGCATCTCTCTTCTGCAGCAGCAGGTAATCGCCGTGGCCTGCCTTCCCATCCTCTGAGCTGCTTTCGCTGGGCGGTGGCTCGCTTTTCCTTCCCTTCTCTGCCAAGCTGCCGGGGCTCTGGAAGGAAAACTTTTGGAGCTGAACTTTTGAGATCTGAACTTCTACCGGACGGCAGCCGTGTGAAGTGGATCTTGGGACAGGGGAGGGGGCTTCACATTGGCTGGATTCTCCAGCAGCCTCGCCGGCAGAGCAAAGGAAGACCCTCAAATGCCTGGAGGGACTTTGCCTGGAGAAGTGTGGCAAAGACGTAGGACGTTAGGATGCCCCCTTGTCTGACCCTAAAACAAGCTGGTCCATAGGGTCTTGCAGCCTCTTTTTGCCTGGGTCCCACAACACTGGGAATCTGTCTCTAGAAATGGGAAGCCAGGCGCCCCGTAAAATGGTCAGAAAGATCAACAAACCCTGAGATGGTTTATCCCTTTGTGCCCAGGACTACCAAGACTCTAAAAACTCCAGCGAGGCTCAAATTCTTCTGTTTTCTGGCAGCTGGTCCCAAATTCGGACTCCCCTATCTTGGGGTGTTGTCTTTTCCCTCTGAACGCCTTCAGAGAAGATCATAGGAGCTTCTGCCCACCCCGGTGGAGGGGAGATAGGAACTCAAGCTGGTGCCAGTGGCAGAGGGTGGTGAGGGTTTGGGGTTTGTTTGCTTTTGAAAATGATGATGGTCCTGGATTGTGTTCTTCATATCCAGGGGGAAAAAACGAAATCCAATGCTTTTTAAAAGGGATTTTCCCACTCTGGAACTTGACATGCAAACTCATTAGGGTTTTTCTCCGGAATCCTTTCTCCAGCAGTGCAAAACTGATCTTTCCTCCTATTCTGTTTTACCCTTGCAACAACCCTGCGAGGTGGGCCAGGGTAAGGATTAGCGACTGGTGCTCCAAGGAGACTTTAGGACCGAGCAGGCTTTGGGATCCAGGGGTTTTTAGGTCCTAGGCTAACCCTATAGCCGCTAAGCTGTGCTGCCTTTCCATATTATTCTCTTCCCTTCCTTTTGGTGCTCAGAACAACTTTGTGTGGCAGGGGCCCACGGCCTGCAATCGGCGTGGAAATTTGAATCTGCCCTGAATTCTTAGGTCCCAGGTGCCAGCTTGAGCAGGATGTGTGCAATGGAGCCACTTGGGGGGGATTTCAGGAGAGGGGAGGGAAGAAAAAGCAGAAGATTGAGAAAGAATTCTCAAGGCGTCGCCATCCGTATCCCGGGCACGGAAGCCAGCTGGCTCTGGCAGCTCAACGTTGCTTTCACAACCGGCAGGCTGCAGCCCCCTCCGTGGCAACCAAAGAGACCCAGAATCGTTCCCGGAGGGCATCGTGGGGAACCGCTCCAACCCTTGGGCACCACTGCCCAGTTGCTCCACTCTTCTAGGGGGAAGGCCAGCTGGTACCAGCGCAGAGACGGGACCTGCAGGGTAAGAGGTTTCAAAGATGGTAAAGGATGAAGAACAGGGAAGCCAGATAAGGTAGTTTCCCACTTCTGATTGGGGAAGGAGAAAGCAAGAACTCTTATGCCCCAGAATGCTCTGGTCTTGGAGGTAGATGGGGGTTTAAGCTGGAGGGAGCCACAGAGAGGGAGTGAAAGCCAACATCTCTCCCTGTGGCACCATCCCATCCTTCAGGTATCTGGAAAGGTTACACAGATGGGCCATAAATTCCGCCTGTGCAGAATCCCAGACCCAGGGTTCCCTGCTCCTAGCCAGCCAGCCTGGGCACATGGGGCTGGCTGCTGACCTTGGTGCTTATGAACGGCACTCTGCACATGCCTTTGGTCTCTGGCCGCCTCATGTGGGAGGGGTCCGACCTGGCTTTGCTTGCCAGGAGCCTACTCCTATGTGATAAACAGTTAACTGATTAGAAACCCCCGGAGGCACCGATTTCCCGGAGGCGGATGTGACTAACTTTTAAGCATGGCGAAGTATCTCCAAGGAAAAAGGGCGCTTCCCGCTGAAGTGCTGGGTGCGCCTGTCGTGAACAAGGGCAGCATGAAGAACTTGCACAAGGAGGAAAGTCAAACCGGTTTCCGCCGCCCTGAAAGGTCAAATTCTTTTGGGACCGGCACGGATGGGATCCGCACATTTCAACCTCTTGAAACACCCAAGGAGACTTTTCAAAGGCAGTGCAGGATCCAAAAAAGACCCCACAATAGTCCCCACAATAGAGATGTGCGCAAATGTTTTTTGTGACATTCTATTTGAATCGACTCGAACACCTGAAAATCCGATTCGACTCTTTTAAATTCAAATTTAAGGTTCGATTCGAATGTACCTAATTCGAATCTGTTCATTTGGATTTTTTTATTCAAATCTGGACATACGGATGTCGACAACATTCGTAGGTGCATGTACGAATCTTCCCCACATCCGTACACACCTGTACCCGTCCGTATGCATCCCGTAGCTATCCCGTATGCAACCCGTTTTTGTCATGTACGGAAAGATGCGGATCGTCAAGTACGCATCGTCGTACGAATGTCCGGATGATTCGAACAAATAGATCTGAAATTCGAATCTCGATTTGAATGTTTACATTTGAATTTTGTGACATTTGACTCGAGTTTGAACTTTGAAATTCAGCACATTCGATCTGTAGTCCCCATGGCCCCTAGCTAGACATGTAGGGCAGCCCTAGGGCTTACCTTTGTGTCTGGCTGCGGATGTCGCAGGTTTTACATTGCAGCACCCTGAGCCTGCTTTTTCAGGCGAAGGGATTTGAGAGGATGCCTTAGGAGGAGGGACGGTGGGAAGACCCAAGGGAGACACAATATCTCAGCCTTCATGGGCCTCACAGGGCTCCATGGGAAAGGGGCTCAGGAACCGTTCTCCAGAGACACGGAGGGTGTTTTTCCACCGCAGCCCTTAGATCCGGATCTAGGGAATGGGTACATTCCTTAATCCGGTTTTAGTAGATCCGGATTAAGGGAAGCACCCAATCTGTTTCCACAGGAGGTGCAGCACCCATTAGCAATGGGTGCTGACCCCCCTGCCGTGGAAACACCTTTGCACCCATGTGGGGAATCCGGATTGACCCCCAAGGGGTCGGTCCGTCACCACAGGTGGCTCTGGGGACAGGGGGGGGCGATCTCCGAAGTCCCAGCTTCAGAGTAATTTTGGAGTCATTTTGAAATCAATTCAAAATGACTCCGAAGTCCCTCTGAAGAGATCACTACGGACTTCGGAGAGGCTCTGGAGCTGTCGGCGCGGTCCGTGCGCTATTAGCGCAGACCGCACGGACTCCTCTCCAAACTCCCTCCGAAGAGATCGGCAGAATCTCGCCGCTGGTCTCTCCAAAGAGATCAGCGCAGACTTCGGAGCTGCTCCGAAGGGACTCCAGATTTTCTGGCAGAAGACCCCATTGTAGACCCCAATAATGGGGTCT
>MTQE01001798.1:6900392-6927841 GCA_014337955.1 Aspidoscelis marmoratus | reverse complement strand
CAATCACCTGGTTTACTTGCATCCAAAATTTGTTGATATGGGGACAGAACCACCAGTGGTGTATATAGGTACCTGATAATCCGCAACTATGCCAACTTTTTTTTGTGTGTGTTCCCTATGCAGTTCTGTGCGCAACCTGTACCTGCTATTTCCTTCTCTCCTCTTGCTTCATTTGCCTGTTTAAAGAACTGAGAAGGAGGCTGACCTCTTCCATACCTTTCGCCCTGCAGGTATTTCCTGTGGCGCTTTCTGGTGCTCTCCTACAGCCTGGACTTCTGTTGTGACCCTTACAGCTGGCCCTTCCTGGCTTACATGTGGCTCGTCTGTCTCTACCCTTTCACCTCCTGCTGTGCCCACACCTTCAGCACCATGTCAACGCATGCGCGGCACATCTGTTACTTCTTGGATTATGGAGCCCTCAGCCTTTACAGCTTAGGTAAGGCAGCACTGGGCGTGACCTCACTGGTTACCGGTCCTTATTTTGAGTCCTGGTCTCTTTCCCTGCTCCCTTCGAAAGCTCCGAGAATTGCTCCAATCCCTGATCTCTCTCTCCAAGTAAACAATGGCAAGTGGCTCCGATATCCTTGCCAATAAAACTGCGTAGAGGTGCCTGTGGAGTCAACCTGGCGTCAGCCGTGAGTCGGCGGTACCCAACAGGCAAACGGAAAGGAGTTTCCTGAATCAACCAACTTGTGTGTCATTTTGCCAGGAGGGAGCGAACGCTGCCAGCTGTCGCTCATGGAACGTATCGCTCAGCCACATCTGGAGGTCAGCCACCCCTGCCTTAGAGCCCGGAGGGCTTAGTATGTGGTATGGGGTGAAGACCAGTGACATGGAAAAAGTGGTTGGGCTGCCTCAGAGCCTGCCCTGAAAAATCGTGGCGTTAGTCCCTTCTGGTCTGGCTTTGGGTCGTTCACTTCTGTGGCTACCAGCATCCAAGGATGCTCCCAACATGACTAGGCGACGTCCACTTATGGTCCAGCACCTTCCCCTTTCCCCGTCCCTTCCATGCTCTGGGCCTGGATTCCAGATGTGCTTCGGGGAAAAGCAGGCTCATGTCTTTGCCAGTTCCAGAGGTTTCAGGTCTAGGGCAGAGGCCCAAAGGAGTAGTATGGGGTGTCTTTCCCCTGTAACCGCCTATGTCTGTGTGTCTATAGGCTGCGCGTTCACCTACGGGGCCTACGCCATGCCGGATTGCTGGGTGAATGGCCCTTTGCACGCCTTCTTTGCCCCGCTGGCGGCCTTCAACTCCTTCATCTGCACCAGCCTCTCTTGCTACTCCAGGTGTGTTCTGTTTTCTTGTGGGACCAAGAGCAGAGCTGGAAGGGAAGCGGTTTGGGCCTCCCAGGCTCACCTGGGCTGCACAGTGGTGCATGCTCTGAAATTTAGCCTGTGTTCCTGCTGTCCTGGCAGTAGACAGATTCCTGTAACAGACCAGACTATTGTAATGCGCTCTACATGGGGCTGCCCTTGAAGACAGTTCGGAAGCTGCAGCTAATGCACAATGCAGCTGCCAGACTGCTGACCGGGACAGCTGGCTTGATGCACATCGTGCTGGTCTTAAAAAAGTTGCATCGGTTGCTGCTTTGCTACCGAGCCCAATTCAAGGTGTTAACGTTAACTTATAAGGCCCAAATATCTGAAGGAACTTCTACTCCCATATCCACCTGCCCGTACCTTAAGATCTGTAGGGGAGGCCATCCTGGTTGTTCCACCACCCTCAGCAGCAAAAGGGGTGGGCACCAGGGAGAGGGCCTCCTCAGTGATGGCCCCTGGGCTATGGAATAGTCTCCCCCTTGAGATGTGTTTATATGACCATCATTGTACACATTTAGGAAGACAGTGAAAATCCACCTCTTTGCCCTGGCCTCCGGGTGAGATGGATGCTGGACTAGATGGGCTGTGGCCTGATCCAGCAGGGATCCTCTTAATTCATGGAGGACAGGGTACTAGAATGGATGCCCAGGTACCACCTTCAGGATGGGGAGACAGGCAGGATGCCTCTAAGGCCATTTGAGGGGATTTGAGTGCAGATGAAGGTTTGCCTTTGTCTCTGCTTGAATTCCTATGGGCAATTGGTGGGCCACTGTGTGAGACAGGATGCTGGACTAGATGGGCTGTGGCCTGATCCAGCAGGGATCCTCATGTTCTTACGTACTTGTATGATGGTCTGCAGCTAATTGCACCTATGCACTAATTTCAGGTTCCTGGAACTGGACCGTCCACATTTAAGCAAGATCCTGAGGACTATAGCCTTTGTCTACCCTTTTATCTTTGATAACATACCGTTGTTCTATAGGGTAGGTGTAACCAAGACACTCAGAATTCTCACTTGGTACCCTGGGCATACCAATTGCTGCTTTGGCATCTTCCTCTTCCTTGGGTGTGGCCCCCTGAAAGGCCCTGCCGATGCCAAAGCCCTGGGTCCCTCCTTCTCCTCTCCCGTGGTCACCTTTCTGTTTTGCCTTTCAGCTCTTGTTCTGCTTTGGGGACGGTTGCACCTGGAACGAATCTGTCCGTGGGTATTTCTACCACCTCTTCTTTGCCGCCCTCACCGGCTTCCTCTTTGCTTCTCACCTGCCTGAACGTCTGGCTCCTGGACGCTTTGATTTCATTGGTAAGGCGGCGGGATGAGGCGTAGCTGCAGAATTTGGGGGTTCTTTTGGCATGAGGATCCCCCATGAAATCCCATGGGTGGCATGAGATTAGAGGAGGGAAAGGCCGTCCACTCGTATAACCTGCTCTCAGGTTCCTGGACTACATCTCCCAGCATTCCTTTCCCACTGAGGTTGGCATGGCATGCTGGGATTGGAATGCTGGAACATCTGGAAGGCTTGCAGGTTGAGACCCTTTCTTTAAAAGGGAAAAGCAACAGGAGCAAGCAAGGTGCCTTTGATAGGAGCATAACAAGAAGTAATAGATGGGGTTAGTGTTCTGGAGGGTAGGTGCCAACACAGAGGAGGCCCTTCTGTGGTTTCCAGTCTCTTGGTGGACCTGCTACCCTTCCTACAAAAGATATTCAAATTTCCCAGAGCTCCATTTGGGGGTCCTCTTCTGTAGCCTCCTGGGCAGGGCAAAATCCTGCCATGGACCCCTCCTGACCCCGCTCCCTTTTCCTCTCCTCCCACCTGCAGGGCACAGCCACCAGCTTTTCCACATCTGCGCGGTGGTGGGCACCCACTTCCAGCTGGAGGCCATTCTGTGCGACTTGCATGCGCGCCGGGCTTGGCTGAGCACCCACGCGCCGGTGGGCACCTTCACCCACACCTTCACCACGCTGGGGGCGGCTCTGTTGGGGAACGGGCTCCTCCTCGCCACCTTCACCGTGATTCTCCTCCGCTCGTCCTCCGCGGCCCTGATCCTGCAAAGCAGTGTCCCAACCTTGGACCGGCCAAAGGACACGTGACCAGGGCTCTGGGTCCCGAAGGAGGCACCAAACATCCCTCGCCGGTGTCCCCTGGGTTTGAGCTCACCCTGATCCTGCACCTCATACCTCGGTGTCGCACCTGGAGGAAGGTGGGCCTGGCGGCAGAAGGAGGATCCTCCACTGGACGGCGACCCCATGTCTGAGCACTTTAAGCCTGCTGCTTTGCCCTGGACAGCTCCTCAAGCCCCATTGACCTGGGAAACAGCTGGTTGAACCCTTCCGAGGAAGGGAAGGAGGGGGCGATGACGGGAGCAGGGCTAGATTTGTGCACGCCCAAGGTGGCCCCTTCTGCTCCCTGCCCCTTCCTCGGGGGCTGGCAGCCAGAGCATGTGGGGCACCTGTTTGGGGAAAACTGTGGAAGCAGATGGGCTTGAACTCTGTCTCTGGGCTGGACCCAGCCCTCTCCGCCTGCTCAGGCAGGTGAGATGGACCTAGTAGGACACTCCATCTGTGCTGTAGCAGAGCCCTCGTCTTTCTTCCGGCTCCTTCTGCTCCAAATGTAGATGGAGGGAAGGGCCAGAACAAAAGTTGGTGGGCTCTCTCCCCCTTCCCTTCCCTTCCCCCTCCCCTCCCCTCCCTTCCTTTCCTTCCCCTCCCTCCCTCTCCCTCTTCCTTTCTCTCTCCTTCTCTTCCTTTCTCTCCTCTCCCTCTCCTTCCCTCTATCCTTCTCTTCCTCTCCTCTCCCTTTCTTTCTTTCTCCCTTTCTCCTTTTCCTCTCTCCTTCTCTTCCTCTCCTCTTCCTCTCCTTCCCTCTCTCTCCCTCTTCCTTTCTCTCTCCCTCTCTCTCCTGTGCCTCTCCTTCCCTCTCTCTCTCCCTTCCTCTCCCTCTCCCTCTCCCTCCCTCTCCCTTCTTCTCCTTTCCTTTCCCTCCCTCTCTCCTTCCACCTCTGAGAGGCTTGCTGAGGTCTTGCTCCGTATTTTGGTTCAGTAAAGGCAAGGGAGATTCCATGGACATCCTGGGGACCTTCCAGGGCGCCTGTGCAGAGCCCCCTCAGCTTTCCCGGCAACTTCTGCAGGCCGTGAGTGATTCGTGCAGCATCGGCCTAGATTTCTCTTTATTGGAGATGCGTGCAAACAAAAAATGCATGTTTGGTTCAAACTGAACCGAACGCCCCTTTGTTCAGCTCGACAGTGGGCGACTTAATCCAATAAATGGTTGCTCACATTTGATTGAAAGCTAGTTCAAAAAACTTCTAAAAATACCAGTTTCTCCATTTAAAAAGTCCCTTTTGAGAGCAAAAACATAGCAGGCAGGAACTGTTTGATTGAATTGCTCATGTTCGCGTGTTCAGTTTGACCAAATTTCGTGATATTCGTATAACGTCTGGTTTGATACGAACAGGTTCGAACACGAACTATTCAATCGGGTCTTTGAGCACGAACTGAACCCGGCACATCTCAACTCCTTGCCCCAAGGGTACCGAACTGCCACCCTCCAAGTTGCTCCTGATCTCCAGCTCCCAGCATTCTGCAGCAACCCAAACCAGACTGGCACAGAATGTTGGGAGCGGTCGTTCGGGCGCATCCAGGGAGCCATGGGTGGGCAGTTCCTCAGAAGTGGGGGACAAGTGACAGGCGAGGCCGCTACATCCGTGGACCGGAATGCTTTGGTTAGACAAATCCGGACGCCGCTCAAGATTTGGACCTCAGCCGTGGGACCATGAGGTTCCAGCCCTCTTCCTTAGAAGGTCTTTGCCCAGAGATGGAACCAAATCTCGTCCACCTTCAGAGGGTCACTGGTATTATGGGCATAGTTGGAAATGGTTTCCGGAGGCTCCAGCTGGAGGAACGTCCAGGGGTTTTTAGCAATGTCGTCAAGCGTGTCCGAGGCTGGTTTTGTCAGGCCTTGAATTCAAGGTCAGAAGTGGAGAGCAAGGAGAGCGGCGCCTGCAGCCCTAAGTCACTGGTTATTTGCAAATCACAACTCCATTTGCAGCATCCGGAGGGTCTTCCAGCTTTGTTCGCCCTCCCGGGCAGCCAGGCTGCTGAGAAGCAGTATGGGAATGAAGGGTTTCCGGCGGGTGTCTTTAAAGATGGATCCAGGCTGCGTCTGCACACGCTGGAAAAAAACGGTTCGGAAGCAGCGGACGAGATGAGAGCGTGGAATACCGGTTCCTCTCATCCACGTTGGAGGCCAGAAAATGCCGTTCAGAGGGTGCCTTCAGTGTGGATCGGAGGTGGGATGGGAACATGGGTGTCCACTTGCTTTTTAGAAGCAAAGAAAGGCCGCTTTCCTGAGCAGTTGACAAAGCTCAACCTGGGAAGACCCTTGAAAACCCCATTGGGTACATAGATTTATGGCTTATTTCTAGGCATTTCTCACCCCCGGCCCTCCGGTCTCAGGGCAGCTTAAAACAGTGAAAAATACGCAAAAAAATAAAAGTGCATTAAAAACCCGGAGGAAGACGATAACTCCCACTTTAGCCAAATGTCTGGGCAAAGAGTGCCTCGGAGAAGAGGCCATTCCAGAGCCTGGAGCCACCACCAAGGAGGCCATTCCAGAGCCCGGTCCCCTTACCTCTATATTACTCTGAAAATGATAACCTATGCAGTTCTAACAGTCGGGGGGGGGGGGAGGAATCCAAGCAGTGGAATGGATGCAAGCTGGAAAATTCTGTGTGTGTTTCCCGCTTCTGAAAACCATGTAGACTTCTTCTCTGGTGAAAGTGTTCAGGTGCTGTGCCCATTACCCTGACCGTTCCTCAGGTTTGCCCGCTTTGCCTTCAGGAGATCTTCCGCCTTTTAGCTGCTCTTGAGTAATGCAAGCAAAGCGGCTCCATGAACTACTGAATTTAACTTTTGCAATGGGAAAGGCGGAAGGATCTTTCAGAAATTCTCAACCACTGGTGAGATGATTGTAAGACTTTCAGCACTTTCTCCGGCCTGGACCTTCCGCTCCGTCCTGCGTGTGTTTCTAAAGTCCGTCCACCCTTCCTCATTCCTGTTTGCTGCTAAGAAAGTCCTGACTTCACCAGAGATATTTAAAAAAAAAATAATGCCAAATGTCTGTGTTTCTTTCCTGTCCAAGCAAAATCACTTTTTATTGAAATACTCTAGATTACAGTAGCTTAGCTGACTGGTGCTGTGGTTTTTACCGCCGTCATTTTTAATTACCTGTATTGAAATAAAAAACAGCTTTAATTCCAATCTGGAAATGATTTTTTTTTAAAAAAAATGTGCATAAATATTGAAATGATTGCCCCTTGTTTTGAACCTGCATGGAATATATCTTAAAGGATGGTGACCACGACAGGAGACAAGTTTAATGACATAGGTAAGGGTGTGGAAACAAGCTGGTTTCTTTGCTGTCCTGTGGTGACACATTTGCAAAGGGTGCCAATATTAAATTTCTTGGGGTGCAGAAACCCCTTCAATTTTGGCCGTAAAAGCCAAGTCTCTTCTCCCTTCCCAGAGTTTGCAATAAAGACATTTCTGGACCCAGGTATCTGTTTTGGGCACAGAGGGTTATGCAGGCTGGTGGGGTCAGTGCCTGGGGACACTCCTGGGATCCTGTGCTATGGATCTATGGAGCCAAAATGTTTATTACAGTCATAGACCCAAACAGAGACCCACGGCGGCCTACACAGATGTCCTGCAGGAGGCAGGAGACAGAAGGAAGGTGAGCCTGTGGCCGTGGTCACACCTTTCCTTTTAAACCTTCTTCAGTCCGTCTTTTGGCCAGACTGCTTTCATCTTTTCATTTCCATCTGTTTTACTGGTGGACTTCCCACTCGCTGTCTGGACTTCCCACAAATAAAACGGATAGAAATGAAAAGGTGCAAACAGTCCGGCCTGAAGATGGACTGAAGGTTTAAAATGAAGGTATGACTACAGCCTTTGGACATGTTCCCACTTGACTATTTTAATCTGAATAGGACTTTTTTTTTCCCCATTCAAACCGCGCAAAACCCCAGCATGGAGAAACAGGATCTTTTCGTATCCACCCCTTGTCCAAACCCTAGCCTGCCCCACTCAGCATCAGCTGAACGAAAGAACAGACAGGGCGATCACTCTCCCTTTCAAATAGGATGCTCCCTCCATTCACTATGTTACTGGGAAGGCAGTAGCTTTGTGCAGAATCAGATGAGTGAAAAAACAGACAGGGTGATCAGTCTCCCTTTCAAATAGGATGCTCCCTCCATTCACTATGTTACTGGGAAGGCAGCAGCTTTTTGCAGAATCAGATGAGTGAAAGAACAGACAGGGTGATCAGTCTCCCTTTTAAATTGGATGCTCCCTCCATTCACTATATTACTGGGAAGGCAGCAGTTTTGCGCAGAATCAGATGAGTGAAAGAACAGACAGGGCGATCAGTCTCCCTTTCAAATCGGATGCTCCCTCCATTCACTATGTTACTGGGAAGGCAGCAGCTTTGCGCAGAATCAGATGAGTGAAAGAACAGACAGAGCAAAGAGATCTCTCCCTTTCAAATTGGACGTTCCCTCCATTCACTATATTACTGGGAAGGCAGCAGCTTTGCACAGAATCAGATGAGCGAAAGAACAGACAGAGCAAAGAGATCTCTCCCTTTCAAATCAGCAAGGGGTGGGAGGAGAACAATCGTGGTTCCTGCATAGGTTCAAAGAGAGAAGAGGAGATTCCCTTCCTTCTCTGCTTTGAATGAGCCGCTCAGGAGGGAGTGGGGCTAAAAAAGATTTCCTCTGCTGATTGCTGTAACAATGTAATATGTCGCCCTTAGTTACAGTGGCATTCACAGGAAGGGGAAATCTATGTTCAAAGAACCAACGCTTCTTTTCATCTCTGGGACTCTAGCAATGCAGGGATGGGAAGGAAAGGGGCAGACCTTCCCACCCATCTAATGCTGCACCGACTGTGACGACAGGCATTGGCCATAAGCATATGGGAAGGGGGGGCAGCCCAAAAGGCAGATCTCCTCCCTGAAAAGTCCTGTAGCATTCCCACTGGGGAAAAAGAAAGCGGGCTAGCTGCCAAAACGGGACCAAGAACAGTTTTTCCAAGGACTTCTTTTCTGTGGATTTTAGCAATATAGTCCTCTTTGTAAAGTCCAGGAATAAAGATATAAATGGGAATGGACAATCCTGAAAAGGGACTGGATTCACATTTAGTCTTGCATGGGAACGCATCTTAAGGGTCATCCCTTGCCTTCCAGAGAATTTTGATGCCCTTTGGCCATGCCATCTTTCTCAATCCCGCTTCCTGGATCCCTGGGCTTCTATGGCTAGACACTGGGGTGGATCACAAGGCTTATGAGATCTGGCTGTTATCGACTATCACAGAGCACTGTTCTGCTTTCTAAGCGGAAGATCCAGGATTCAGTACCCAGCCTTTCGTGGGAAAAGGAATCGCTTCTTTATTGCTGAAAAAGGTCTAAGGTCATCTCAGAAGTATTGCCTTGATGCAAAGGTGTTCCAGGGCCCGTTTTGATCTTTATTGTGACCTCTGGATGTAGATGCATGCAGCCTTTGCTTAGTGTTTTGATTTTAAACAAATGCAAGGTAAGATACAGCTGAGCTCAAGCGTCTGGCAGAGCTGCCCACGCGAATAACCAGTTGATCTTCCCCAGTCTAGATTCTTATCTCACCAGGATGTGCAACTTTTTCTCGAGAATATTACTGAACGTTCTGCTTGTGTAAGCATTCACTTTCTTCCTTGCACTGGCTGGCAATATGTCCGCCCATTTTTATCCTGTATGTAACTTCCTTTTAAGACACTCCTGGATTGGACTGGTGGCCCATCTAGCCCAGTAGCCTGCTCCCCAGGGGCCAGCTGGCTGCCTAGGGAAGCCCCCCAGCAGAAAACAAGTGGCAGATAGCTTGCCCTGGTCCTTCAACAGAGGTCCATGGCCTCCGGTTGCCAATCGAGCTCATGGCCCTCGATGGCGTTCTGGGAATTGCTCTGAGCCATTTTCGGAACCATCCCAGTTGGCGCACTGCCCCAGCTTCCGGTTCCCACATCCTCTCCACCTCTGGGCTTATACAGATGTTCCAGCAGCCACTGCGGGTCTCGGTGCATTCCCCAACATCCCTCCCACCTCCAGAGCCCGAAAGAGGGGTCCATGGAGGTGGAGCCTGTGTCTCCTTGACTCTGTTGAACGTGTAGCCCATCCTGTGCTTGCTCCGATGGTTGGATGGGCTGGAAATCAGCCTCGGCCCTGTCTACCTGCAGACCTTCCTCTACTTCCATGAGGCCCACACTGGCCGAGGGCTTTCCTATTCTAGACACAGTCAGCAACAAGTCCCGGGAGCAGGGGACATTAGTCAAGCCCTAGCTGCAGCAGGCTGTGGGGAAACCCATGAGGGGAAGTTATATGTGTGTGTGTTCCAATTCCAAAGAAGCATTTAAATGCTCCAGATGACTTCCCCCCTAATTTTCTCAAAAGGGACCTCACCCTAGTGGGCAGGAGGACAAACGGGGACACTTTCATATGGGCAAAGCAAGTTCCCTTGCAGCCTTTTCTCTCAGCCTTTACTCTTCAAGCCAGATACAGGCCTTTCCCTTGCTTCAACACAGTGGGGTAGAGACCAGCTGCCGCACATCCCATAAACCACTCGCTTTGCACCGGATCCAGTCCTGGCCAGCTACCACACACAGCCCTGCCCTAAGCAAGGGCTGTTCCAGCTTCCGCTGCGTGGGGTTTCCCGCCTGGAGCAACCGCTGCCCTCACTCCATGACCCTGCAGGGTGCCCAGCTGTTTCCCTAGGAGGATTCCTGTAAGGGCGGCCAGTTTTATCCCTTCTTGTTAGTTTTGCTTATGATCGGTACATTGCAAGCATTTATACTATAATTCTTGCTCAAAGAAAAATACCTTTTCTGCCCCGTCAGTCTTGCTCTTAAGTTCTAACGTAACGCAAGCAGGGTAATACAGAAGCAAATTGCATTAATTAAAGTTCTTTATTTTGTCTAGTTCTTCTCCTAACCACGCCCTGGTGCTGACTAGTTTTGTAAGTGTAAATTCTCTTCTGCCTCCTTTGCCTGCCATCTGTGGTCAAAAGATAAGATAAAGACCACAGGCAGGCAGGTGTTACGCTTGGAGGGAAGAGTTCAGACTTTAGCCTGGTAATGACAAGCATCTTGCTGTATCCATTCAAGCTGAAGTTTTACATTGAATAAGTGCAATTAATTTTTATATTTCATATCGTATTATTTGACGTCCATGCACACAGCCCTGCCCTGAGCAAAGGCTGTTCCAGCTTTCGCTGCGTGGGATTTCCCACCTGGAGCAACCGCTGTCCTCACTCCGTGACCCTGCAGCGTGTCCAGCTGTTTCCCTAGGAGGATTCCTGTAAGGGCGGCCAGTTCTGCTTCTCTTTCAAGAGGACAGTTTCCTGTACCCTTGGGACTCTGCCTTCCAGCTGTTATGCCATCAGGGCCTCTGTTTTGCAACCACAAAAGAGAAGCCCAAACAGGGCTTCATTCACACCTCACAGCCCTTTGAATTATCACCACTAGGCAATCCTGTTGCAGGTAAAGCGTAGACCCCGTGGCCGTGCCCCGACCCCATTCTCTCCTCTTCCATGGCTAGCAGCAAGAGGACAGGGTTGCAGCAAGATTTTTTTAAAAAAAAAAAAATCAAGAACTGAAGTTCACGGCGTTGCAACAGCAAGGAAAAGCAACAGACGGGTCAATGAGCCAATTGGGTCTTCTGGTTGGCTTGCCGGACTCTTATCTAGAGTTCCCTGGGTTTGAATCTGCACTCCTCCACAAAGCCAGTACAGAAATCCCACCCAAAGCCACTATCTGCTCTTGCGAAAAAAATGATTTTCCACCCGTACAGGATCTTCCCTGTTGGATGGGTTTCCCCATACTTTTAAGAATAAATATTGACCTTCCTTGGTTTAAAAAGAATGCAAGGATTGCACACTTCCTTCTTGGGGATCCTGGACAGGTTGCCGCCAACAGGAAATTCTGTGTCTTCAGCCCTACAAAAGCAGAGCAAGGGGGAGGTGGGACTCCATAGAGAGGCAGACGCAGGAAAGGTGAGTGTGGCCGAACAGGTGAACCTCACGCTTCCCAAAAATCTATGGCAGAAGAAGTGATCCTTAAGAAGCATTAGAGCGAATCAAAGTCAGATAAATCCCAGTGAGCGGTACGTTCTGGGTTTTGGAGTCAGAGCTGTGGGGTTCAGAGAATGTTGATGATACATGAGAAGAAACAGATTGCAGCCCTGCTGTAAGTAAACCTACGTGGCTCATGGCTTCTTTCCATATTTTGTGCTCCAATTTAGGGTTCTGCACTTCACTAAAGGGTTGTAATCGGACTGTTCTGGCCCCCACACTTGGGTGCAGTTCAGGATGAGGCATTTAGGACTCCTGTTTGTCCTGATGGCCGTGGTCCCAAGAGGGGGAATGTCTGGTAAGTCTCTTTGTCATAGTGGTGAGATGAGCTCTCTGTGTTTGCGTGAGTGGGAGCTACCTTGGGGCCATCTATATGACCTCTGCTGGGCCCTGACCTCTTAATGTGGTTTGCAGTCACTGTGGAAAGGCTGCCTGCTGAATGCAGGAGGGTGCTGGCATAGGCACAGCAAGGCTGGCCCTAAAGGAGGTCAGAAAATGGGCCTCTGGGCACAGGTGCCAGCACGCCGCCTCCTACATAGACCTGCCCCTTCCTTGAGATCTTGCCAGGGAGGCCTTCTTGGCGGTCCCACACCACCTTCAGTAGCTAGGGGGTGGGAACACCTGGGAGGGCCTTCTCGGTTGTAGCCCCCAGGTTGCGGAAGACTGATGAAGACCTTCGGCTGTGGGAGCAACATTCCCTTAACGCAACTTCATCTTCTGCACCCAGAGCGCGGCACTTGCGGCGGCTCCCTGAAAGAAGACCTCCTGCGGCTGCTGTTGAAGTGGCAAAGAGAACCCTGCTGCTCGAACCCGGCTCTCCCAGCACCGCAGCGTTTTCCTCGGAGCTGCAAAGAGATCAAGGACTCAGCGGCGGGAGAGTTGGGTGAGCAGCAGCAGCAGCAGAGGTGGCGGAGGGGAGCAGGGCGCCCCTTGGGCACAGGCGGGGATCTTTGAACGGCACCCCTGTGCATGCCGAAGGGTAAACTCCGTGGTCCGTGCCATCTGGAAGGAGCTGCAGATTTAAGTGCAACTGATGCTCTTCGTGAGCCATCTTCCTGCGGCTGCCTCTCGGCCTCTGGCACCCCTGGAACCAAGGTTGGGGGGACTAAGGTTCTGCATGTGACTCCCTCCCCCTCCCCTCCTCCGGCTTCTTCTTCGTTCAGGGTTAGGGCCCACATGCTTTCTGCCAAAACATCAGAGAGGCCGGTGGGATGGTTCAAAGGTTCCTTTTCATGCCACCCACCAGCCCTCGGTTACTCTGTCTCCCAGGAAGATCTGGCAACAGCCCTTGACCTTTGCATGCCCGTGCCTGCGAGTGTGATTCTGGCGTAAGCAAAAGACCCGCTCAGGAGGCATTAAGAGGCACCCGTGGCCCTGCTCAGCCCATCCTGCCAGTAGTGGGAAAATTCACAGGTAGCCCAAATTCTGCCTCGGTAGAACTCATAGCAGAAAGATGCACAAACAGTTCTCAGCAAGGTCTGTCTGTCTCAATGTCTATCTGTCTGTCTATCATCTGTCTGCTTCTCTATTTATCCCTATTTGTCTATTTCTCTCTCTTTCACTATCATGTACATACCTGTCTGTCTGTCTGTCTCTGTCCATCTGACAGTCTATTTTTCTCTATTTTCTATTTCTCTTTCACTATCTGTCTGTCTGTCTGTCTATCCATCCATCCATCTCTGTCTATATCTCTTTCATGATTATCTATTTTCTATCCATCTCAATCTCTCTCTTTCACTATCATCTGTTTGTCTATTATTTATTTATCCCTATTTCTCTTTCACTATCATCTGTCTATCAATCACCTATCTCAGTATCCATCCGTCCATCCATCCATCCATCCATCCATCCATCCATCCATCCATCCATCCATCCATCCATCCATCCATCCATCCATCCATCCATCCATCCATCCGTCTGTCCGTCCGTCCATCCGTCTATCCATCCATCCATCTCTCTCTCCATCTCTCTCTCTCCATCCATCCATCCGTCCGTCCATCCATCTGTCCGTCCGTCCATCCGTCCGTCCGTCCATCCATCCATCCATCTCTGTCAATTTCCCTTTCATGATTATCTATCTTCTATCCATTTCAATCTCTTTCTCTCTTTCACTATCATCTGTCTGTCTGTCTATTTATTTATCTCTATTTCTCTTTCACTGTCGTCATCTGTCTATCAATCATCTCTTCCACTCTCTCAATTTCTCACTCTCTCTCTTCCGCCTCTGGGTTTTCAGAGAGCAAACTGTACATGCTGGCCACGGAAGATGGCGAGGTCTACCAGACCTTCTGCGACATGACCACCAATGGCGGTGGCTGGACCCTGGTGGCCAGTGTCCATGAGAACAACATGTACGGCAAATGCACCCAGGGTGACCGCTGGTCCAGCCAGCAGGGCAGCGACCCTCGCTACCCAGCTGGAGATGGGAACTGGGCCAACAACTCCACCTTTGGGTCAGCCATCGCGGCCACCAGCGATGACTACAAGGTGAGCCCACCTGCCTGACGACGCACCTTTTAATTTTTCTTTCTATTATTTCCGTCTGCTTTGGGATCTGTACTCTGAAAGAGTAACATTTTTTCCAGGCTATAAGCACAGAAGTTGCAAGAGATGTGGGAATGAACTCAGGGGAGGGAGGGAGATGAATAATTCTTACTTTGCTGCGCAGTGGGCACCGCTGACCCTTTGGTGAAATGCATTGGTCACTATTTATTACTGGAAGCTTTCCGTTTCACCAGCAGATGGCAGCAGAGAGCTTTAGGCTTGCAAAAGCCATGTTATTTACTTTGTACTAGTGGAAATAATATAGTGGAAAGTTTTTAAAGTCTTTTGTAAAACGTTGTGTGTGGTGTGTGTGTGTGTGTTTGTAAAAATACTGTAATATTCAGCCTTAACCCCGGGACCATCCTATGGTTTTGCAAGATTCTCACTAGCAGTGAAACTTGGGCGACATGTGCATTCATACCTAAGTCTTAATCCGGTCTCAGTCCACTTTCAGAGTCAGAGAACACACCCGCAAAACGACTGGTCATTTTCTTTCCACTTTATCTAACCTAAGGGTGAATTTTCTAAGTTAAGACTTTGCCGATGCATTCTCTCGCGCTGAAAATGGGCAGGGAAGGGAAAACCACTTCGGTGTTGCTGCTGTGAAAACTGCGTGGAGCTGTCCAAGAGGTAGACTTGACTCAAGGGTCCCGATACTCAGTGGCAAACCTAGCATAGACTAGAACCCAGGTCTGGTCTCCAGCATCTCAGGATGAGGAACTGGTCTTGGCTGGTGGGTATATTTACCTTGCCATCATTTTCTTTCCAGAACCCAGCTTATTATGACCTCCTGGCAAAAGATGTGTCCATCTGGCATGTCCCCAACAACACCCCGATGCAAGAATGGAGTGATGCTTCGATTCTGAGATATCACACCCAAACTGGTTTCTTGGAGAGAGAAGGAGGGAACCTCCAAAAACTCTACCAGGTAGTCCACCTTGCTGACCCAGCAGGCAAAACAACATCTGTCCAGCTGGAACTTTCCCCTTGTCCAGCGTGAGAACCTGGTAGCGTGACCCTTGCTGAGTCCCATCAGAAGAGTTTCCCAAACGCATCTTCATTTTTGTAGCCAAATGTCAGGGTGGGCAGACCCAGAGCTATCCTCACCTCTTGCTCTGTTCCTCTTCTCAGAAATACCCTGTGAAATTCGGCGCTGGGGCCTGCCGAACCAATAATGGTCCTGCTGAACCTGTTGTCTACACCACTGGTGATGCCCAGAAGACGTCTGACTATTACTCTCCAAATGGACGGGGTAAGGCCCTATGCCCTAAGCCCAGCTTAACCCTAGCCTAACCCCCAGCTTAATCTTAAACCTTGAGCCCAAAATTGGCAGCTGATGTGACTCCACCCCATCTTTCCTGGAAGTGAAGGAGGCCACCTGGGCAGCAAGATTGCTTTGGTCAACTCATAAGATTCCTACATATCACCCCCATTGCTTCCTGGTATATTCCAGCCAATCTCAAGGTTTCATGGGTGCCAGACATGAGTTATGGCTGAGTTAGGCCTGAGGGTCCAGGCAATAGACCTGGGGGTCCCTGGAAGAAACCAGAAATCATGTCAATCAGCTCCAACAGGGAACTGTAGCCTGTTAAAAGAGAAGAAACTACATGTTGTGTTGGTTTCAGATTATGGCCTGGGGTGGGGGTCCAACTATAAGAGCCCTTGCCCAGATCAGTCCACCTTAAACCTTCTGAAGGCTTAATGGCTGCTAAGTGTCCTTTCCAGCTAAGTGTCCTTGCCCTATCAAAAAATTGCATTTTCCCCAAAGTTGGCGCTTCTAAATTTTCCAGAATCCTGGGCCACCATGATTGCAAGTCCTCACAGCTACCAGTTTGGTCAAAGGTCCAGCAAAAGCTGCCCAGCGGTCACAGAAACAGGATTTGGTGACCAGGTCTGCTGAGTCCATCACCAAAATCTGAACATTCAGTTTCCTGCTGAATTTCTCAGTGCGATTTGTTGTCGAATCACCGTGTTAGCTGAGGGAATCCTCTATGGGACCAAAGCCCCGGAGTCCCTTTCAGGAATCTGCTCAGAAGAGGAAGGAATTTGCTCAGAAGCAGTATTTCCTAGACCTTCAGGTCTCCTAGAAGAACACAACTGTTGTAATTTAGGTCAGAGGGGCTTTCTAGAGGTTCTAGAACAGAGGAACTGCAGCTAGATGGTCCTGCTGTCCAGCTCCCAGAACCTGTGTCCATCTTAAAAGCCCTTCTTATGTGCTTTTCATTTTGGCAGGTGAGTTTGTCCCTGGCTTCATCCACTTCCGGGTCTTCAACAACGAAAAAGCCGCCATGGCCTTGTGCCCTGGGGTGAAGGTAACAGGCTGCAACACAGAACACGTGAGTTTCTTTCTGACCACTGGCTCTATCCTGTTGCTAAACCTTTATCCGCCTTCGCCACTCAGTGGACAGTTGAACATCTGCTCGTGAATGCAGAAATCCGATCAAATTTCTGTGCTTTCACAATACTTTACTGATGGAAATAGGCTTTTTTCAGTGGGAAAACAAGCCGTGAAAATGTCCAGCCGCAGATGCAGAAAGCCAAACGTTAGAATGAATGATTCTACGACGAAACAAGGTTTTGGATGTGAATTTTTCATTTGTGCATATCCTTAGTCCTGCAACCCACATTCCCCAGGGTTGGGCACTACCAGCTGCCCCCCACCCCCTGTTACTGTGGACCACACACTACAGTCCTTCTGTTTTCTGCCCATCCTCTCAGGGTGCGTCCCCATGGGTTGTGATTACTTTGGTGAGGATTCGGGGCAGCCCCAATGGAAATTGTAGTTTGCATTAAGAAGTCCCCATGGTAGTTGAGGACTGTGTGGGTTCAAGGTGAACCCACCTGTCCCCGTGAAAACTGTGGCAAACCCTGCATCAGGAAACCATGGTTTTCTCTACCCCCTCCTCCCTGGGTACAAGCATGCCCCCCCTCTTGTCTGACCACCTGATGGGGCAGGCATGCCTGGGTAAGGGCTTGATTTGGTGCACAAGCGCTTGACAGCTTCCTGGCACTCAGCTGATCAGCTGTCAGACGGAGGTATACAGCCTGTCAAGCGAAGGTGTGGAGCTCCGGTAAAATAATTAAAACACAGCCACAGCTCCAAGAAATGAGCTTCCTATTATGCCCCACCCCTTTTGGAGGTGCAGAAGGGAACCTGGCTCACTGATTTGGGCAACCAGAACATATTTAGGACCACCACCACCCCCATTCCCAAACAACCTCAGCGTCAATTAATACCATCACAGAATGGTTCTGTATTGTAAATATCAGCTTCTTTGTATCACGTATTTGTTTGCATGGTTTGCTGAGATCTGCCCTGAGATCCTTGGGGGTGCAGGATGAGGCAGAAATATAAAATAAAATTACAACATACCATTTTGATCCTTCTACTGATTTTGCTTTCTTCGATAAGCTGGTGTACAACCATAAGAAAGATTGAGGAATTAACCAACTGGATCTTTTCTCAATTAGTCTCATGTCTTCTCCGCCAATGTATAAATTGCATTGGAAAAACATTTTTTTTTCACTCCTACAATTTAATTTTTCTACCCAACGTGTGTAGATATGATTTCTAGCCTTTGCTGAGTTCCACTTCGTCCCATTTCTGTTTCTTTCCTGCTTTCTTTCTTTATCTCTTTCTGAGCTCTCTCAGCCCCGTCCACCTGACAAAATGTCTGTTGTAGGGAGAACAGAGGGCTTTTCAGCAGCCTTGAGTCCCTTAAATGAGAGAGAAAATATATATTGCACTTGTATATCAGCTTCTTTCCAACGCCCAAGAATATAAAAACATGGTTCCTCCCCTCCGTGTGATCTGCACAATGGCCCTGTAGGTGAGGCTGGGTGGTCAGAAAGTCTCCCAAGGTCATCTGGGGGCTTCCACAGCTGGGGGGGGGAGGATTTTGAACTCTAACCATTGCACCACACTGCCTCTCTCATCAAGTGTGTTTTGAATTCTGGGGACCACCTGTTCTTGTGGTCAGAG
The DNA here is from genome assembly GCA_014337955.1 of Aspidoscelis marmoratus. Classification (NCBI taxonomy): domain Eukaryota; kingdom Metazoa; phylum Chordata; class Lepidosauria; order Squamata; family Teiidae; genus Aspidoscelis; species Aspidoscelis marmoratus. The sequence continues at coordinate 6,909,852 of MTQE01001798.1, read as the reverse complement.
TGCTGGATTCATATCTGGTAGCCACTGGGTTTGATTCCACACTCCTCCATGAAGCCAGCTGGGTGACCTTAGGCTGGCCACAGCTCTCTTTCTGAGCTCTCACAGCCCCGTCCACCTGACAAAATGTCTGTTGTAGGGAGAAGAACAGAAGGCTTGTCAGCAGCCTTGAGTCCCCTTAACATGAGAGGGAAAAACAGGGTATAAAATACAACGCTTCTACTTCTCCTCCTCCTCTTTTGGCCCTGAGGTCTATTCTGGTGAGGATAATCCGCGTTTCCCCTTTTCTCCTTTTCCTAGCACTGTATTGGCGGGGGAGGGCATTTCCCGGAAGCAGCCCCCCGGCAGTGTGGCGACTTTGCCAGCTTCGACTGGGATGGCTACGGGACCCACCAGGGCTGGAGCGCCTCCAAAGAGATCACCGAGTCATCTGTGCTGATTTTTTACCTCTGATTTCAACCAGAGGCCATGGCTCCGCAGACGGGCATACTGGACCCACCATCCTGGAACTTAACGGGCATTTTCCATTTCTCTGATTTATTACATTGGCTATTTAAAAAAGAAAGCATTAAATGGAAATGGTTTGTGATTTGAAACAAATAAAATAAATGAGATGGCGAGTTTGCTAGGTTGACCTTTGTAAACCTGGGACTGCTTGCGGCCAGGAGGAGGGAGTTGATAGGATCTACATAAAGAGGGTGCCGTGACCTTTCCTGGGAAGAGAAGCTGCTGATCTCTTTTCCCAGAACAGATCAAGGGTCTAACCTGATCTTCCGGCATCCAGCTCAACAGGGCAGGCACTGGAGTCATGGTGGAAGAGGGAGATTTAACTCCAGATGAGAGTTCCTGCCACTGGGAGGTGTTGCAGCTCAGTGGTATACAAGCAGTCTGAGAAGCAGAGAGTTGCTAGTTCCGTCTCCAGCCTCTCCCCAGAAGTAGGGAATGGCAAACCACTTCTGTATCACTGCCAAGAAAACTGCACAGAGGTGCCCATGGAGTCCAGGGGAGGCTGTGGCTCAGGGATATAGCAAACTGCCTGGAAAGCAGATAGTTGCTGGTTCAAATCCCCAGGTCCTTCCTGAATGTAGGCAATGGCAAACCACTGCTGTATCCCTGCCAAGAAAACTGCATAGAGGTGCCCGTGGAATTGCTCACGTTTTGGTGGTACCCAACAACACGAAAATTCCTTTTTAAAAAATCAGTATTGCATCATGGGAAGTTCTCAGAGCTGTTCACACCTCAATTTTAATCCAGCTTCAGTCCACTTTCAGAGTGAGATAACACATTGCCAAAGTGGCAAGTCACTTGTTTTTTGTTTTCTCTAACTCAGAAATCCCGCCTGTGAGTTAGATAACATGGAAGGAAAATGACAAATTACTTTGCTGCTGAGTTCTTCCACTCTTAAAGTGGACTGAAGCTGGATTAAAACGGAGGTGTGAACACAGCCAATGTTTCACCAACAGGCTTGGGGAGCATCACTGAGTGTTTAAAAACAAATAAAAACAAATAAAAGCTAACATCCTAAACCTGGCTGTTGGGGCTGGCAAGTTTCTATCCATTTCTTTTCTCTGTCCTCAGTTTTCATGGATGTTTTATAAACACCGTCAGCAAGCAAACGTGTATCGTCTTGCAACAGAAAAGATTAAAATAAAAATAAAAAACATTGTCAAATATTCCATGGATCTCTTGCAATCTCGTAGCATCCCGAACCAAGCAAGGAAACTCCCAGGTAACTTATTCGGTGGCAGCAGCAGATATCCAATTTTGGCCATGCCTTGTGAAAATGATGGTTTTAGCTGCCCATTTCATTTATTTATACTTCTCTGCGCCATCTTTGGCTTACAATGATATTATATGAACAGATTAAAAAGTAAGGTTTTTGCTTTTAGCATTCTGCAAACCACCAGGAGACCGTTTTATTTTTTGGATATCTGAAAGGCATAAAGCAGCTGTTCGTTAAGGGCCATTCTCATGCCGAAGGCCCACAGGTGATGTCCGTTAAGGTGACCAAGGAGGGCAGCCATTTTGTTCTTCCCTGTCTTCGCTTTCTAAGAACCTTCCATCAAAATGGTGCTGTTGGCCGTAACGTTCTGCAAACCACCTGGAGAGGCTGTGTTTAGAAGGAAGAGGTCTATCAGTATTTTCAAGGGACAGAAGTATGGTGCACTCCTTTTCACAACAGCTTGGCTGAGGGGCGTAAGATGCTGAAGGCCCACAGGCGATGCCCGGCAAGGTAGCCAGGAAAGGAAGGCAGTCCTTCCCCTCAGGCCAAAATGGCCTCCAATGGCTTAAGAGCTTTGGACAAAGAACAGGACCAAGGGGCCGAATCTGCAATCCCTTCTCCTCCAAAGAGCCTTCCCTGCGGTGAACAGAGAGCCCGGGTGCTGTGGAGAAAGGTGAATGGAAATCCCTCTCCCAGTTTTTATTTCGTTCTTCTTCCTTTGGTTCAGCTGGTAGGATGCTCAGCCTTTGGAATGACTTTTCTTTTGGACTGATTAACAACAACAACAACAACAATAACAATAATAATAAATAGCTTGAGTGTTTCTTTAAAATAATTGATGCTAAAGTTTAGGGGACATTTTACTCAAGCTGAGTTTTTCCTAAAGAGCAAACAACATTATCTGTCTGTCCGTCTGTCCGTCTGTCCATCTATCTATCTATCTATCTATCTATCTATCTATCTTAGACTGTGTTCCCATAGGGGCTAAAGTCTGGACAGGATTTGGACTTGGGAACCTGGGTTCCCATTATATTGGCCAGTAGTCCAAATCTGGCAAGCCCCGTTCTCATACCACTTATTTTTCGCTGGATTTTCTGCAGAAACCCCTGCAGAAATCTGGGGGGTAAAAACCCTGTTTATACATGACTTTTCAGCAGCAGTGGGGGCTCCTTTTCGTGCCGCACCTACCTCACAGGGTGTTCTGTTGTGGGGAGAAGAACAGAAGGTTTGTCAGCTGCTTTGAGTCCCCTTAAGTGCGTGAGAAAAGAGGGGTAGAAGAGCCAGTTCCTCCACAAAGGCAACTGGGTGGCCTTGGGCTAGTCACAGCTCCCTTCTGAGCTCTCACAGCCGCACCTACCTCACAGGGTGTTCTGTCGTGGGGAGAAGAACAGAAGGTTTGTCAGCTGCTTTGAGTCCCTTTAAATGGGTGAGAAAAGAGGGGTAGAAAAGCCAATTCCTCTTCTTCCTCCACAAAGGCAACTGGGTGGCCTTGGGCTAGTCACAGCTCTCTTCTGAGCTCTCACAGCCGCACCTACCTCACAGGGTGTTCTGTCGTGGGGAGAACAGAAGCTTTGTCAGCCGCTTCGAGTCCCATTAAATGGGTGAGAAAAGTGGGGTAGAAAAACCAACTCTTCTTCTTTTTCGGCTATAGGGTGGGATAGAAATGTAAATATAAATTAAATAAGTAAATAAATAAATTTTGTTTGTGAACTCTCCATTCAGGGAGGTCCTAATGGAGGGTGGAAAGTCCACAAATAAAACCTTTGGATACCAGTGGGGTAAAATTGCAAATGAATAAAATGAAGAGGATCCTTGCCTGACAGGTGTTTTTCTCAGTCCTGAACCTTTTCTATGCATCTGCTGTACGGACACCCAGAGCTGCCTGGGCGTCCCTTCCCTGACTGGCTTGTATTTTAGGGCAAAGCACTGCCGCGCGGCCTTGTGCTCCAGGAATTCTGCAATGTCGGCAGAAAATGCCTCCTGCCCTGTGGGCTATTCTGTGAGCAGACACAGTGGCTTTTGTGACGGCCCTCACCGCCCAAGATTCCCACCCCCTCAGCCTGGGGCTGGTGTGGCGGCCGGCAGGCTGTTTGCGCATGGAACTGGCCAAGGGAAAGAGCAAAAAAGACATGTCTGGGGCAGGACTGAACGTTGGGAAGGATAGGTGGCAAAGAGGTAGGCTCTGGCAAGTTCTCAACTGCATCCTGTGATTCCTGAATAATTCCAGGATGGAGAGCCCCAGCGCCCAGGGAATGGGGTGGCGGCGGCTGTGCAACCCTTTTGGGAACCAGATTTCCTGGAGGTGATGGATTCTCTCTCTCTCCAACAGGTAAGAACCTCTTTTGGGTCCATCTCCCAAAATTCTCCCCTTGGGTTTGCATTCCTCGTGGAGCGGACAAGCCTGGCTAAATTAGAACACACAGAAAGGGCGGCCCTGCCCTGAAGGTACCATCAGGAGTCCTGGGGTACACTTCTACCCCATGTTACATCAACTGCCAGTTATGAATCTTTGATCTGTAATACTGCAGTCAGGTTGCCATAGAACCTTCACAGGAGACACCATAGGAACTGAACCTTGCAAATTTCAGCTCATTGCACTAAGGAGATTATGATACAAAAGAGCTGGGATTCAGAGCTACCCCTTCTTCATTCCTGAATGCCCTCTTTTCCTGTGTCAAATGTCCCATGTTAGATTGTCTTGTTCTGCTGCTTTGTTTGCAACTTAGCTCCCCTCTGGCTAAAGAACCTCTTGAGTTCCACCGACATTTAAACCTTGCAGAGTACAGTACATAAAATGCTAACTTGATCTCAGACAGGCTGGTTCTGAAGCTGTACAAACTAGCAAAGTTGCCTTCAAACAAGGATTTAGACTGATCTATCCCACAGGGTTGCGGTGGTGTGAAAGAAGATTGCAGAATGCTGTGCCCTGCTTTGGGTTGTTTGGAGGAAATGTGTGGTACAAACGCTTAAAAGAATGGCTGTGCGGATAGGTGACCACCAAGAGAACTACACGTGCATATCTGTGTGGTTCCCAGGAGTCAGGCTTTATTCAAGAGTAGTTACTTTACTGAGTACTGGAGTTTATGGCTGCCTTCTTGTCTGATCCCATTTAGATTTGGAATTATCTTCTGAACCGAAAGTACATCTTGATTGTTGCATGCAGCTTGTGTTGGATAGGTTTTGCACAAATTTCTGTAGGTGCTGAGACCACTGGGGTTGGCAAGGAAGAAGAGATGTTGTAGTTTATGAACATCTGGAGGGCCAAAATTGGGCTTCCCACTGTAGTATTTGGCAGTAGATTGCCACGATTAAGCTGAGCTATTAGCCAAAGGGATGGAAGCCGGATACTTGTAGGTTGCTATTTCATCCACTAAGGGGCACCACAGCCTGTGATGGGGCCATCTCTCTGAGCCTCTTGCTCTGGTCCTAATATCTTCCATGCTTATTTTCCTTACCTGGACCAGTTTACATAAAGCATATCCATTGATGCCCAGCTGGCCACTATGGGAACAGGGAACAGGTCCAGAAGGACCAGCTGGGCATTTCCTAGGTTCTTTGGTTCTTGCATGAATTTGAAATCTGCAAGAGGGGGCAGATTTGTCCCCCACTGTCCTCAGGATTCGGACCAGTCGGGTGGAATTAGAAGATCTGGCCAAGTATTAGGGCCGTGAAGATCTGTTCAGCCGCGGCACAGAGGATTTTCCCTTCCCAGCAAGCTGGGATTGCCATCGGTCACCCTGAACATCAAACTCTTTGGGTTTCCTTCAGATCCAGGTGCCTCTTGCTTCCCACCTTGAAGTGGACATAAATTGGCTCCCCGTCCTGGGATTCTCCTTCCTTTAAAGGCCTTGTGAGAACCATGCTTAAGGAGGTGGCAGGAGAGATCCAGGGCGGCAGGATCCAGCCCTGAAGGGAAATGGATCCCTCCTTCTGCCTCCCAAACACAGAGGAGGGGTTGGCCTGAGCCCATGGCTCTCCCTCTACTTTCCCCACTGTTCACGTCCCCCTCCACCCTTTTCCTGTTGAGTAATCTAGCAGCTGGGACCCTTCGCCCCGGCTGGCGGCTGGCTGGGAGGCAGCTATCGAAAACACACAGTGCTCATCTCCAAGATGAGCAAAGCAAGCCTTTTCTTCCTGGAAGGGCTGAGGTCATTGGAAACTTGTCAGACTCCTTCCTTCGTAACCCTCTAAGCATGCTAAGATGGAGCAGAAGCCCATGTGTCAGCCCCCGGGTCCCGGTCATCCAAAGAGGGCGCTTTCTCCCATACAGAGATCTTTGGGTATGGGGCGGGATATAAATATAAATATAAATATAAATAATACAGACCTGCCTGTCTAGCAAGTTCTCCAAGCCAGGACCTTCTTGTACTTCTTCCCTTGGTGGTGCAAGGAGCAGGGACATGCAAAGTGGTCTTTTCTGTGGTGGCCCCCACCCTGGAACAGCTTCCCTCTGGAAGTTTACCAGGCACCTGCTTTATATGGTTTTCGGCATCCAGCAATAACAACAACAACATTTATTTATTTTACTATTCATATTTCTATCCCGCCCTATAACAACAACAACAACAACAATAAAAACAGTGTTTATTTATAGCATCCCTTCCACCAAGGGACAGTACGGAATTGAAAATTACAAAAATAGTAACAACATAACAATATAAATCACTCAGTCTAATAACAAATCACAATAATAGATTTCCCGAATCATCGTTTCGTTCATCAGAATTGAATAATGCCCAGTAAAATAGGTAGATTAAACTCATTCAGGTGTATTAAAAAGAAAGGTCTTCGGATCCTTTCGGAATTGAACTAAATCTTCCTCCAGCAGCCTAAGAACTTATTCTATTTTATATTCTATATTTATTCTATATTCTATTTTAATCTGTTACCCGCCCAGAGACCCTCAGGTATGGGGTGGGATAGAAATGTAAATCATAAATAATAAGAACTTGTGGAAGATTAATCCAGAGGTGGGGGACCAACTCCAAGAGCACACCTCTTCCCCCAGGCCTTTGTTGCTGAGCTTCTTCTGGGTGCTTTTTGGTGAAGGCTGGGATATAAATCCTGAAACAAACAGAGCAGCAAACCCTGTTGAACCTCTGCCTGCCTCACAGATGTTCTGGAGGCATGGAACTTCCGGAGAAAGCCAAGGTGGAATCTGTATTGTGACTGATGTAGGATTCAGCTCTTCACTTGCTCAATGCACTTCTGCTGCTCTGGGAATTTATCATGATGACGATGACGATGTAAAAGCAGCAGTTACACACAGCAAACGAGATCACTATGCTGGATTTTGTATTATATCACTAGCCAGGCACTTCCCAAGCACCTAGGACTGTGTGATGTATTATTATTATTGGTGGTGGTGATGGTGGTGATGGTGATGTGAGGGTGGGTTGGCCCCCTCCCGCAGTGGGATCCTGACCAGCATCTTTCGCCAGCCCCAGCAGCCCCCACCTGCTGCAAATCTACTCCAGCGCAGCTGTTAAAGGCGCAGGACCCTCTCGCCCCCCCCCCTCTCCTTCCATGGGAGAACGCCTACCCCTCTGTGCCGGTCGGCGTCTCCCGGGGCTGAGCGTCGCCCCCCCCCGCCCCACGCCTTCCTGCCTTTGCAGACCCCGAACGGCTGAATGGAAGGAGGAGGGCGGAGGGGTGGACCAGATGCCCCCGGCCGGGGGTGGGGGGTGGGACCCCTGCTGGCTCCGCTCCTGGGGGCGCAGGGAGGAAGGAGCCCGGGCTGCTGCGATCCAGCGGCGAGGAATGCCGAGGCTGCGAGCGAAGGGTTAACTCTGCAAGGAGGATCGCCGAGGCAGCCTCTGGTTCCTGGTTGATTCGGTCTCAGCCCGGGAGGCTGGGACAGCGGAGAGGAAGCCAGGAGGCCGGTGGAGAACGGGCGCTGGGCAGGGCTGTGGATAGGATGCCGATCCTTGGCTGACGCGGCTGCAGCATCCCGGAGTCCGGACCCTTCCTTTCCCCCTCTGCTCTGGCCTCGGAGGGGCTCCGTGCAGGTGGGAGGCTCCCCCCAAGGTGAGACCTGGCGTGGGAGGGTGGGTGTGGCTGCCACGGGCGACTCCCCCCCCCGGGGTGGGCTCCAAGGGTTGCAAAACCAGAGTGGGGCCGGAGCCCACTTTTGGCCAGCCCGGACGATCTCGCCTTCCCCTGGACACCTGCCGTGTGACTTGGACTGGAGAGCGGGGAGCACCAGCTCCCCTGAGCATGTGCAGAGCGCCTTCCTGCCTCGTAGGAAAGCGGTGTGGAGGGTTTCGGCCGGGAAGGGCCCCTGTGAAGGCGAGGCGGATCTGCAGGTTGCTTTGAGGCGCTTTCAGGATGGGCTGTGAAGGATTCTCCCACCATCCCCTTTGTGAGATTTTGGTCTGGGATTTGGGATTTGTTGAGGCTGCTTATAGGACCCTTTGCTGTCTGCCCCCTCCCTGGGTTTGCACACAGACGCCCCCATTCTGGCTTTCACCCCATGCCCTTTGGGTCTGCAAAGTGGTTCCAAAAAGCACAAGGCCACACTGGGCTCTGGAAGGGTTTTGCTGGTGAAAGGATTCCCACATTGGCCCAGAAGCGTCTGGTGCCACCTTGGAGTTCTGATGTTGAAGTGCAGGGCCTTAAGGGTGATGGAAATGCACTTTGTACATGCTAGGAGGCATGACCAGCCTGTTTTTCTCTATAGGGACATGCAAAACAGTTTTGGGCATTTTACACCAGCACTTGAGGCCTGGGTCTGGGGGGGCAGAATAGAATATTACAAAGAAGAGAAGGGGGTACAGTATTTGCAAAGCTTGAAAACTTAGATTGTCCACTTTTATTTTTCTTTAAATAAAGTTATCGAATCTCACCAAATACTCTTTTCCGAGATGCTTTGAGGTGTGTTTTCAGAATTTAAAATTCCCCATGGCTTTTCTATGCTTAGCAGTGTTCTAATAATCCCCCCCCCCACACACACACACACCTTTGGATTCCCCTATTGGATTAAAGTCTTGGGGAAATATCTCCAGAGTTCTGTGCCTCTTTCTGTAGCCCTAATAAAGGGTTGCTCTGGCTTCTTTCTCTTCTGACCCCAGAGTTGTGGGCCTTAAAATCAGCCCTTGAGCCACAAATTTCTTGGGAAAGACCTGTAGGCTTTGCAGTTTTGTAAAAGACATGTGTGGCTGTGTTAATCTAAGGTTAATAAGAATAGTAATGGAAGGAAGGAAAGAAAGAAGGGAGGGAGGAAGGAAAGAAGGGAGGGAGGGAAAGAAGGAGGGAAGGTAGGTAGGTAGGTTTCCCCATTCTGCCTTCTCATTATTTGCCCTATAATTTCCAACAGGTCTCAGGAATGAAGGGAACCATTGCATGAATCAGTAAATTCAGTATATCAGATAGGTAGACTAATAAAATACAGTATATCTACCTTGAGTGTTTCCCAGGAGGGAACCAAGTAGCCACCTCACCCATGGGCAAGCAAAAATATATTTTTATTTTATTGGGAAATGCACAAGGAGACCCACAAGCAATGCACTCCTTTTGGCTTAATAATATCCTGTAAGACTCCCCAGGACCACTGTGATACCTTTGTGAGTGAAAGTACGTGCAGTTAGAATATTATTATTAAGTTATCATGTAGTGCAGTTAACCCACCCAGCTTGGGAAAAGAATCCTTACAGAAATCCTTGTCTGAATGGGGTGGTTGCCGGGATTGAAATTGAATGGGGTACAAAACAACCCCTTTGTGGCCTAAATGGCGTCTTTTTT
>MTQE01001798.1:6873332-6900298 GCA_014337955.1 Aspidoscelis marmoratus | reverse complement strand
GAATGGGGTACAAAACAACCCCTTTGTGGCCTAAATGGCGTCTTTTTTTTCCACTGGCGCTAATGAGGGTTAAAAATCAGAACACAATTAATGGCATTTATTCTCTGCCCAATCTTTAAAAACAAACAAACCAATTTTGTTGGGTTGCTTACATTCCCCCCCCCCCCAGAATCTGGCCTCTGCCGCTCATTTGATTACATGAGTCCCAGAGAGTATAAACAAACTTTGTTTTAAACTGAATGATCTTTCAAAAAATGTGCAGCTGATTTATTGTCCTGTTTGTCTGTTTTTGTTTCTGCTGTTCGGCGTTAGCTGGGTAGCTGGCAGCAGCATTTCCTGGAAAAGGTCCAGGGGCTGGGCTATACTTTCCCTATCGGCGTCCAGGGTTGGGGTTTGCAAATATTATACGTCCAGGGAGCAGCCCAGGTGAAAAGTAGCCTTTGCCCTAGAAGCAGCGCTTTGCGCTCCCTTCGTGGCCTGCGTAGGGATGGTGCAGCAGGGCTGCAGGGCGGAGGTGGCACTGTGTGACAGCTGTGTGCGGACACCTCTCTGCACCTGGATCTGTTGCACCATGGTGACTGGAATGGGCTCAGTGTGGGGCTTCCCTTGGACCCTGTCGGGAAGCCACAGCTGGGACAATATGCAGCGCCCAGGTTGCCTCTTCGCATGCCCGTGGCGCCTGGCTTTAAGCAGCTGCAAGGGTTGCCAGTTAGCTCCGAGGGGGATATTGCAGGTTCTGGGCTTTGGGATATGGAGAATGCAAACCCTAAATAACTAGGTCGGCTTTCCATTTCTCTGCAGTCATCTGAGCAAGTCCTGATGAGTATCATCTTGCTGTGTTCAACAGCGCAGCCTTCTCTGTGGTGGCCACTATCTTGGAATGCTCTCCCTTCAGATGTTCTTGAAGTTTCAATTATTGTATCTTTAAGGCACCTGTTAAAAACCTCATCTAGGCAATCCCAGTGTGAACATGTGTCTGTTTTCTTATCCCATTCAGTTTTAAACCAGTATTTTATTATAATAATAATAATAATAATAATAATAATAATAATAATAATAATAATAATAATAATAATAATAATAATAATAATAATAATAATAATAATAATAATAATAATAATAATAATAATAATAATAATAATAATAATATTTATTTGTATACCGCCCTGTGGCAACCCAATCCGGGCGGTTAACAACAATAAATATAATAAAAAACATCATATGAGAATAAAACATTATAGTCCCTCCCCCCCTTAAAAGTATATTAAACAATATGACAGATTAAAATACAATATCAAAACTATAAAACATAATTGAACAGACCAATAGCCCCAATGTCCCTCTAGAGATCCTCGACCATCACTAATTGTTTCATATTTTTAAGTTCTATTGTAAACTGTTTGGCTTTTCTTTTTAATGCAGAAAGGAGACAGAAGTGTTTTAAATACCTATGTAGTAATAAACAAATATGTTTCTTCCATTTCATGGCTTGGCTTCAGGTAACCCACCCTCTGCTTAGGGGTCCCTCTGTGGTCTGAATAGAGACTGGCAGCCATAAAGTGCACTTTCGATGGTGGCACCTAGGCGGTGGAACTACTATTGCCTGGTGCCACTACTATTGTGGTCTTGATCATTAGCTGCCTTGTATGGCATGATTTTCAAACTGCGTTTTCTGTTCTTGTGAGTTACACGGAGCAGCAGAAAAATAGGCCCTGATGCCCCATGTACCCATCAAAGGAGCTCCATTGGTGGGCGGGCAAGGAGTTTGTTGTTGCCACCTCCTGGTGTTGCTGGTGATGGATCCTGCATCCCTGGGCACACCTGTATGGATGTTGTAATCCATGGGGATATGTCCCCCTGCTCTTTGTGGGGCGTTGCCACCGCGTTGGCCCTGGCTTTGCTGCTAAACGGTGGGCTGCCAGATGTTGCCGGGGGACGCTTTGATGGAGCGCAGCAACACCCGGACCAGATGTGTCACCAGAGCGTTGTCGTTCTGACTTGAGAAACGCCCGCCGGTTGGAGCGGATCTGATCCCGCAAAGAGTATGCGCGCAGGTTGGGAGAAAGTTCACACGGTGCAACCTGGGGCCAGCAGTGCGCAGAGAGCCGCGCGGGTGGTGAGTGTGGGGCAGGTGAAGCCGAGATTAGCAGAGTGTGCTGGGTGGAGGGGAGGAATGTTTGGGATCCGGCCGAAAAGGAGACGAAAGGGCCCCACGCCGCCTGTTATGAGCCAAGCCTGCTTATCTGGCCAGAGTTTTGCGATGAGATGTTTCAAGCGTGACGTTCCCCTGTGGACGGAAACCAGGCCAGCGCGTGCCAGGTGCAAGGTTGCACTGTGGGTGGGTAAGTGGTGGTGGCTGGGAGGGAGGGAAGGCGAAAGGAAGAGATCCCACTTTGCCTTTAGAGCTCAGCTCCCCAACCCTCACCAGGGTGACCACCTACAAGGCTAATAGCCTTCTTACGCATAAAGGGACCAAGAACTTGGTTTCCATTTTGAAACGCCTGATGGGTGAGGGAAAGCATAGCTCCGTGTTTCTCCCTTGTTATCTGGCTTTGATAACAGAAATCTGTCCATTCCGCCAAGGAATTTGGGGCAACGGTTTGGCTTTGGAAGATAACCTTGTTATCTGGTACCCTGACCATAAAGGAGGAGTTCCTCGCCCCCTGGGTGTCCTGGCTACTCGAGGGAATTGCTCCCCTGGGGTGCTAAGCTGGCAAACATGGGGAGCAGATCTGATGGGCCAGGTTCCTCAAGGGAGGGCTCAGGGTCTGACTCGGGGGACAGAATCTTAAGGTTGAACCATCCGGAAACCTTCTGTCTCCATATTGTCCCAAATTCCATTTACTATCCTATAGCACTTTCTCTCTCTTCCCCCCCCCCCTTCCTTCTTCCTTCCTTTTTCTCTCCCTCTCTCCTTCTCTTTCTTTCCTTCCCTTCTTCCTTCTTTCCTCTCTCCCTCCCTCCTTCTCTTTCTTTCCCTCCCTTCTTCCCCCTCCCTTCCCCCCTCCCTCTCTCCCTCCTCTTTCTTTCTCTCCCTCCTTCTCTTTCTTCCCTTCCCTTCCCTTCCTCCTTCCTTCTTTCCTCTCTCCCTCCCTCCTTCTCTTTCTTTCTTTCCCTCCCTTCTTCCTTCCTCCCTTCCTTCCTTTCTCCCTCCTTCCTTCTCTTTCTTTCCCTCCCTTCTTCCCCCCTCCCTTCCTCTCTCCCTCTCTCCCTCCTTCTCTTTCTTTCCCTCCTTCCTGCCTTTCTCCCTCTTTCCCTTTCTCTCTTCCATCCTCCCTCCTTCCGTCTCTTTCTTCTTCCCAAGGGCTGGACTTCAAGAGCCATTGAGCTTATTTGCATTCATGCAGACCTGAGGGTTTCATTATGTACTTTTTGTGATCTCTCCCCGCAGTTGTGTCCCCCCCCCCCAAAAAAAATAAAATCTCCCTGGGCTCCGCCTTTGCCCCCTCTTCAGCCTTGCGTTGCCTTCAGTCCAAGCCTTTGCCAGGCTCAGCTGATTTGTTTTTTCAAAAAGAGCCTGAGCGCTGCTGACTAATTTGCTGCAAAGGAAGCCACGAGGTGGGACTCCGCGTCCTCCTCCGATAAGGCCTTCTGAGTCCTCGCCTTGCGCCGTACGTAACCCTCTGACCTGCGGCCTCCAGTGACTTAGGAGTCGCTCACCAGGCAGTTTCGGTTGCTGGCAAGAGCTGGCCGTCTCGCTGTCCCTGTGATGGCTCTACTTGTGAGGGATCCAGGGCCCTTCTCCACTTGTCCTCCTTTAGCAACATTTGTCTTTCCTGGAACCGTTTCAGTGATGGGATTTGCCCTGTGAAGTCTTGGGAGGGGGGGGGAGAGGCTGGCGGGGGGGGGGAGCATTTGCCAAACTCTGCCTGCTCTTGCAAAAGCAAAACACGACATAAAACTAGGTTTGCATAAGCTTCATCTTTCGCTCAGGTGCTGGATCTGTTTTTATTTCCTGAAAACGATGTTGGGAACACCTGCAGGAGAGGACTCTGTTAGAGGAAAACCCAGAAGCGGTCCCATGGATCAGGTACGGGCTCAGATGCGGTGGACTGCACCTACGCTGTGGTCACACTTAAGGTTTAATCCAGCTTCGGTCTGCTTTCAGAGTGGCTGTGGTCACACTTAAGGTCTAATGTAGTTTCAGTCCACTTTCAGAGTGGCTGTGGTCACACTTAAGGTTTAATCTAGTTTCGGTCTACTTTCAGAGTGGCTGTGGTCACACTTAAGGTTTAATCCAGCTTCGGTCCACTTTCAGAGTGGATGTGGTCACACTTAAGTTTTACTTCAGCTTCAGTCCACTTTCAAAGTGGCTCTGGTCACACTTAAGGTTTAATCCAGCTTCAGTCCACTTTCAGAGTGGATGTGGTCACACTTAAGTTTTACTTCAGCTTCAGTCCACTTTCAGAGTGGTTCTGGTCACACTGAAGGTTTAATCCGGCTTCGGTCCACTTTCAGAGTGAGAAAATACAACAGCAAAGTGACAAGTTGGTTAAATAACTCAGAAAATTCGCCTTTGGGATAGATAATGTAGGAGGAAAATTACTGGTCCCTTTGCTGCTGTGTTCTCTCGCTTTGAAGGCGGACTGAAGCTGGATTAAACCTTAGGTGTGACCACAGCTCCAGTGTCCCAGTGGTGAGGTGGTCCTTCTTTTTACCATTTTCAGGACGCCACCACCCCTTTGGGAACTGGCTTGAAACCCAGACGCAGATTGAATCTTGCAAGACCAGGGCTGGAGGAAAAGTGGAACCAGAGGTTGAAGTCCTCAGTCGTGAAGCTGGGGCCATCTGGAAGTCCCTGTCCTGCTCCATAGACCGGCTTTCAGCAGAGGAAGGGACTTCTGGCTGGGCTGACCCCTGCCGGTGGCCGGGCAGAGAGGAACCGACTGCCAAACAGTTTATGGCTTCATCGCCAGGAAAGAATTCAAGAAATGCCAAAACAAATGACTAAGCATCACAAGGGAGCGATTCTGGAGTCAGCAGGCTTCATCCTGGGGGCCTTGGGTGTGAATGGGAGGGAGTTCCTCAAGTCTCGATTGATGGAGCCCTTGTTGAGTGAAGACCCTTTCGCTCAAGGGTCTGCGGCTGAAGGTTTGGGTTGGGTTGCCAGCGACTGCTTCCCCCAGCCAGCGTTAACACGGAACTGCGGTCCATCTCATCCCCCAGACCACACGGATTCCCAAATTCCTGGCAGTGGTGCGGATAAGTTGCAGTCAGCTGAGAGTCACAGAAAAAAGGGAGCTTCCTGCCTGTTGGCTGGAATCCATCTCTGGGCCAGCCTTGTGACATGATGGTGGCGGTTTCTGCAGGACTTTTGGGTGAGATGGTTTAATGCAGCCCTGGAAATATCAGCCCTGGGGTGAATGGCTGCATTCTAGGAAAGGGGTGTTGCCATTCACACAAGCGTGAAGCTGACAACTCCATCAAAGGAAAGCAAAGGGGAGAGCCAACTTCACTGAGGCTGCGGTCACACCTAAAGCTTAATCCGGCTTCAGCCCACTTTCAGAGTGAGAAAATACGTCAGCAAAGTGACGAGCTGATTTATTTCAGGGTTAAATGACTCAGAAAATTTCCCTTTGGAACAGATAACGTGGGGGGGAAATCACGTGTTCTCTCACGCTGAAGGTGGACTGAAACTGGATTAAAACTTGGGTGTGAACGCAGCCTGAATTACTTTACGGATGCTTTGCCCTCCGCGGTTCAACCTGGCCCCCAGAACGACTCGATTCACTGGGTCCCTTTGCCTTTTCCCTCGTTTTTGTCTTAAAGCTCAATATTAGTAAAACACTTTTTCAAAATAAATAGCAAAAAAAAAAAAAGTCCTGCTTCATCTCAGGACCTGTCTGGGCTTCCCTGCTGTGGCCGTGTGAAGTTTGCACAGACATCTCACCGTGTGTCGTCCCCCCCTGCCCCCCCCCGGTGTCCAGGGGAAATTGTGCAAAACCTGTGTGACATCCTCACATGCTCTGGCCTTTCCGTGTTCGTTGTATGCACACAGAAAGAGAGAGAAACCCATGCAGTCTTTACTCCACGGAGGAAGTGGCTTCTAGTTTCCCAGCTGCAATTAGGAGCTATTTGCTGGACAGTTTTCCATCACACAGTGGAAGGTGTGGTGTGCATGAGCCTTTGGAGGGGGAAAGGAGCTTTCCTTAAAAAGAAAACACATTTATTGGACTAGGTGAAGGATGTGGAAGGGGAATTTTGTGCCCTGAATCCCACAGCTGTTATGACAGAGACCTGTGACAGAGAGACGGGCATCTTGCTAGGCTGAGTAAGGGTCACCTTTGCCCGCCTTCCCTCCTCCAGCTGACCCTGCAGAGTCAAAAGTGAGGTTGCTCAGCTGTGTTGTGTACATGTTTGAAGGTTCCTATGGAAGCCCGGAGACTCCCTTTCCCCTCCCTGTAGGGCTCTGACATCACCCGTCCTCTGACTTCACGCCGTGTTTATTTTTACACCCTCAGAGATAGAGCAGTTTGTATGTTCCAGTGGACTTCCACGTTCTCGTATCTTGCAGCTGAAATAACTGGCCTGGAGTATTGCGTGTCTGCACCTCCCGGCCCTAAGAATATGGAGTAGCCCTGCTGATCAGGCTACTGCCCATCCAGGGCTGCGGGGGGAAGCAAGACACTTCTAAGGCCATTTGCTGGGATTCAGGAGCAGGAAAAGGTTTGTCCTTGTCTCTGTTTGAGATGCCCATGAGCATTTGGTGGGCCACTGTGTGCGACGGGATGCTGGACTAGATGGGCTGTGGCCTGATCCAGCAGAGCTCCTCTTAGGTTCTTACGGACTGTATGGGCCGTAGCCTGATCCAGCAGAGCACTTCTTAGGTTCTTATGGACTAGATGGGCTGTGGCCTGATCCAGTAGGGTCTCTCTTAGGTTCTTATGTTCTTAGGTTCAGTCCAGCATCCCGTCTCACACGGTGGTCCACCAGTTGCTTCTGGGCATCTCAAGGGCAAAACCTTCACCTGCTCTCAAATCCCTGCAAATGGCCTTCAGAGGCCGCCTGCCTGCCTCTCCAACCTGGAGGTGGTACCCGGGCATCCATTCTAGCAGCCATTGGTACACCTGTCCTCCATGAATGAATAGAGCCCTGCTGGATCAGGCCACAGCCCACCTGGTCTGGCATCCCATCTCACCCAGGGACCCACCAATTGCTTCTGGATGTCTCAAGCAGAAGACGAAGGCAAAACCTTCACCTGCCCTCGATTCCCTGCAGGTGGCCGTTCGGAGCATCTTGCCTGCCTCTCCAATCTGAAGGTGCTACCCATTGATACACCTGTCCTGCATGAATTTATTTAATCCTTTTAAAAATAAATCCTGTCTGGGCTGGTTGCTGTGACCACCTCTTCTGGTAGTTTATTCATTTAGCATACGGCAAATTCACATTGTCAAACATAAATTAAAAAAACAAAAACAAGATAAAAACAGGAAATAAATTCCATAGGCCAATGACCCTCTGGGTGAAAAAATCACTTCCCCTTGCCCTGCCCATGAGCTTTATAGAGTAACCCCTGATCCTAGTATTGAGTAACACAGAAAATATATTTTCTCTCCCCACCTTTCCCACACTGTGCATGATTTCATGTCCTTCTGTCGGGCTACCTCTTAAATGCCAGTTTTCAAGGCTGAAGAGTCCTAGGATGTTTTTCCACTGAGCTCCTTTAATCCAGATCTCAGAAGATCCGGATCTAAGGAATGGGTACTTCCTTTCATGCGGATCTAGTAGATGCGTTTCCATAGGTGGTCTAGCACCAATGTGTTTCCACAGGTGGTCTAGCACCCAATAGCAATGGGTGCTAGCCTGCCTGCTGTGGAAACGCCAGAGCACCCATTTATAAATGTGGATCTACCCGTGAGGGGTCTGCCTGTCACCCCAGGTGTTTTGGGGGACATGGGGTCCAATCTACGTAGACGCTCCAGAGAATCTTCCAAGATTCGGGCTCTGTAGAATCTTTGGAGTGATCAGCCACTAACTTCAAAGATCCTCCAGAGCCTTTGACAGTGGCATTGCTCTCGCAAGGGGTTCTCTTCAGAGCATGCGCTAATCTTCGGAGGGACTTTGGAGGGACTTTGATGTTTTGAGTTTGGGGCACCCCCACCCCATTGGTGTCCCCCTCCCCAAGCCTCCTCTAGACCCCATTGCCCAATTGTAGTGGAAACAGGCTCCCTATAATCTAGATTTGATGCCTGTAGACCCCTTTAATGGGGTCTACACAAAATCCAGATTGTAGGTCCTGAAGAACCCATATGATCTGGAGTTCCCTAGCTGTGGTGGAAACAAATTTGTCTCTAATGGGGTCTGTAATGGAAATGGGGTCATCCTGCTCTGAGCCTAATGGGTCCTTCAATGGGTACTTAGTGCTAGTGGAAAAACACCCCTAGATGTTGCAGCCTGATTTCCTAGGAACGTGCGTCCAGGCCCTTGATCTATTATGGTTGCCCTTTTCCGGTTCCACAATATGCTTGTCTCCGCTCTCCATTTTTCAGTCCCTTTCACTCTATGGCTGCAGTTTGCACTGCGTGGAAGACACCTAGACCCTTTCTTCGCAGTCAGAAAAGGGCCCAGCCTTGCCAAGACAGCTGAAAACAGTTTAACCTCTTTGTTAAGCAAAGAAGCAGCTGAAGAGGACATTGGCGGGGCAGGTTTCCCGAGAAAGGCATTTGGGGCATTGTAGAGACATGAAACCCATCTTTCTTCTCTAACTGCTTGGCCACACTGCCTCCCCCTTGGGAAAAGCAAAAAGGCAAGGATCACAGCCCTTCTGACGTCCTCTCAATCCTGACGGTTGCTTTGCGGACCTTTATGGCAAACTAGTACTGATGTTGCAGGAGATAAAAGATAAAGATGTGGAAAAAAATTCTGGGGGTTAGATGCGGGGAATGTGAAAGCAATAATAAAAAATAAACAGGAAAAGAGTTGAGATCATCTTGTTTCCTCCTCTGATCTGCACAAACCCCAGGAAGTCCAGAACTGGTCAAAGGAGACACATACTAACTTTGTTCTCTGCAAAGACTCGGGCCTGGAGGGCATGTAGAGCAGGTGAACAGAGGCAAATACCTGCAAAGGTGAAACTTTACTCTGAAAACAGGAAAACAGGAGCAGGGATTTTAAACGTCTGATTTAGCTTTGTGTCTAACCGGTCGTTGATAGGTTTTTAACTGATGCAAGCCTGCGGGATAGAGTGGACAACAGATATTAATAAACATAACTGCATCTGGTGTCCTGGTGGCTCATGTTCTAATGACTAGTGAAGATACAACTCTTTCCCCTGGCCTTCGGTGGAGGAAGCCACATCCCTTCCCCATTCAGGCACGGTCGCGGCTTTAGCCAATCTGTTTTATCGGCTTGTAGAATGAGGTTTTTGGGACCCGCCCGGAGACCTTCGGGAATAGTGCAGGATAAATAAATAAAAAGATAGATAGATAAGGTCAATGGTAAAGTCCTGGAGCTGAGCTTTCTTGCAGGCTTTGGGCAATGGGTTTGCCAGATGGGTCACTTTGGAGCCTCGCACTGGGCAGGTTTTTGTGACACCTCCCCCCACCCCACCCCTCCCCTCATTAAAAAGCACTTTAAGGGCGAGATGAAAGCCAGGGGAATGTTTGGACAGGCTTTTATGTCCAGCCTCAGTTGAGAGCCTTGGAATGGTGAGCAAAAAAAAAGATATTTTCTTTGCACTTAGGCTGCCAGGGAAGAAATACCTCTCAAGTTGGGAGGAGAGGATCTTTGGATCAGGGAGTGTGAGCCAGTTTGGTCTAGTGGTTAGGGAGCCAGACTCTTCTCTGGGAATACTGGGTTCGATTCCCCCCTCCCCCATGAAGCCAGCTGGGTGACCTTGGGAGACCTCTTCGGAGCTCTCACAGCCCCACCTACCTCACAGGGTGTTCTGTTGTGGGGAGAAGAACAGAAGGTTTGTCAGCCGCTTTGAGTCCCCTTAAATGGGTGAGAAAAGCGGGGTAGAAAAGCCAACTCTTCTTCTTCTTCTTCTCCAGCCCAGATGGGTCTTGGTTCGGCATGAACATCGCAAGCTGCTGTTCCTTGTGGAGCAGAAAAAACAGAACGTGGATGGAAATGAATCTCTGATTAAAATATGCATGCATATATCAGCCCAAAACAGCTTGGCAAAAGCTGGCCAGCCGCCTGCCTTGTTTGCATCCTATTGGAGATATTTTGGGTTCAAGCACAGGTGAAAAGCAGGAGGCCGGGAGTCCATGCTTTGAAGGTGGAGCTCAGGACCAGGGCCATCCTTCTCCATCTCTGTGCCATAAGCTTCCAAGATCGCGCCAACTTTGGCCCTTTCCTGCTGAATCTGCCGGACTTTCACCTTTATCTATGGGAGGACATTTTGGCCACAGAGCAATTTTCCAGCAGCCTGTGGGTGCAGACAGCCCTCGAGCAATGTGTACCAGTACCCTTGGGAAAGCCACGTCTTCTGGATTCTGGGAGCAACAAGGAATTGGTGTCCCCACCCTCCCCGGCTGCCTCCCCAGCCATGGTGGAAAACTGTGAGGCAACCTGAGATCTCCAGACATTTCTCGGGGTTCAGGGCAAGGGGGAGCAGCCAGCTCTAGTCCATGCTAGTTCTGCTTCGGAAGCTGCGGCTAGTGCAAAATGCAGCGGCTAGATTGCTGGCCGGAAAAACTGGCCAGATGCACATCACACTGGTCTTAAAGGACTTGCCCTGGCTGCCAATTTGCTACCGAGCCCAATTCGAGGTGTTTAATTTATAAGGCCCTAAATGACTTGGGACCCAAATATCTGAAGGAACTTCTACTCCCATATCCACCTGGCCGTGTCTTAAGATCTGGGGGGACGCCCTCCTGGTTGTTCCACCACCCTCAGCAGCAAAAGGGGTGGGCACCAGGGAGAGGGCTATCTCAGTGATGGCCCCTAGGCTATGAAATAGTCTCCCCCTTGAGGTGTGTTTGCCACCTTCATTGTACACGTTTAGGCAGGCAATGAAGACGTACCTCTTTGCCTTGACATTGGGTTGAGTAGGGACACATTTTTCTCTACACTGGCAGATGCTGTTATTGTTTTAAATGATGCTTGATTTTAGGTGTTGTTACCTGCCCGGAGACCTCCTGGTATATGGCAAGATTGGATGGGTGGATGGATGGGTGGGTGGGTGGGTGGATGGATGGGTGGATGGATGGATGGATGGATGGATGGGTGATGGGTAGACAGATAAAGGAGAGGAGAGAGAAGAGATGGATGGATGGATGGATGGATGGACGGATAGATGGATGGATGGATGATAGATGATAGATTGATAGATGATTGATAGATGATTGATAGATAGTAGATAGATAGTGGATGGATGGATGGATGGATGGATGGATGGATGGATGGATGGATGGATGGATGGATGGATGGATGATAGATTGATAGATGATTGATAGATGATTGATAGAAGATAGATAGATAGTAGATAGATAGTGGATGGATGGATGGATGGATGGATGGATGGATGGATGGATGGATGGATGGATGGATGGATGGATGGATGGATGGATGAAGGAGAGAAGAAGAGAAAAGGGATGGATAGATGGATGGATAGATGATAGATTGATAGATGATTGATAGAAGATAGTTAGATAGTAGATGGATGGATGGATGGATGGATGGATGCGTGCTCTGGTAGTTCTCTGCTTGTTATCTCCTTTCAGTGGATCCAGCTGGTTTCCCCTTCTGCTCCCCAGTCCCCCTCCCTGTTTATCTGAAGGGTCCCTCCCCACAGGTCTGCAGTTCCTCTGCTTATTCCATCCTGGTTGACATGTGCAAATAAGGGGAGGCCACTCCAAGGAGCTTTGGCGGCAGCCCCTGGAGACAGACCCAACCTCTGCTGGAATCCTTCAAAGCTTAATGAGTAACTAAGCCAGCCCTTGGCGGGGTAAAGTCAAAGAAAGCCTCTTCTGTTCCCTTCCCTCCTTTTCTGCCCCCAAACACCCCCAGTAAGGGTTTTGTATGGCGCCTTGTGGCTCATTTGCAGGCCTTAGCAAACGGGGTTGTCTCTTGCCTTTCTTCCTAAGACCTCAAGGGGGCGCACGTTCTCTTCTTCCCCACCATTTTATGTCGACAACAACCCTGTGCGGTAGGCCAGGCAGAGACTAGCCAAGGCTGCCTCTTGAGCTTCTGTGGCTGAGTGGGAATTTGAACTCCTCACCCAACTTGCTCACTGCCACAGCTTATTTCTCATGATGCAGGTGGAGTCATTTGTGGGTTTTTTTTGGGGGGGGGCACCTTTTATTTCCTGGAGGAGTCCCTGCACTTTTGGTAAGCCAGACTCACATCAGATGACATAGATGCAAGCTACCTGGCCTGAACCTTGGATTTCTGCATTTTGGGGTAAAGACCCAAAGGGTCTCTTTGATGGACGTCAACTTATTGCATAGCTGCTTTTTTACAAATACCGAAATTATTGCCAGTGTGTTGATCTCCTTTGCATTTACGTAAATAGCTCTTTATGGGATGGGACCATTAAGTGGGTCTAGTGCTTAGGGAGCCAGACTCTTATTCTGCCCTCCCCCATCAAGCCAGCTGGGTGACCTTGGGCTAGTCACAGCTCTCTTCTGAGCTCTCACAGCCCCACCTACCTCACAGGGTGTCTGTTGTGGGGAGAAGAACAGAAGCTTTGTCAGCCGCTTTGAGTCCCCTTAAATGGGTGAGAAAAGCGGGGTAGAAAAGCCAACCCTTCTTCTTCTTCTTCTAAGTCATAACTCTATCGGCTCTTGTCCTGGAGGCTTTGAGATCATATGTCAATATTTAAGAGCGATGACCCACAAAGCTTCTTGCCAGACTGAAAATATGAAGCCTTGAGGCTTTTTATTGTCAAGGAAGTTTGACTTTCAATTTGACTTCCAGAAGCAAATCCTTTTATTGTATCTTCTAACTACTCCAACAGGGGTTTAAATGGGACAATCCCTCCCTCAGGTGTGTTCAGTTCTGCTCATGTCTGGCTTTTACATTTTAATCAAGATGTTGGTTAGGAAAGGGGTGTGTGGGAGGCGCCTGGTTTTACATCAGGTATCTCCATTTAAAAACAACAACAACAACAACATAAAAACCAGGTATTGATGTGGTGTACTTCGCTTTGCCTAGGCAGAGAGAAACCAGGACTCAGTATCTGGGAATACCAGGTCCGATTCCGCCCTCCCCCATGAAGCCAGCTAGGTGACCTTAGGCTAGCCACAGCTCTCTTCTGAGCTCTCACAGCTCCACCCACCTCACAGGGTATCTGTTGTGGGGAGAAGAACAGAAGCTTTGTCAGCTGCTTTGAGTCCCCTGAAATGGGTGAGAAAAGCGGGGTAGAAAATCCAACTCTTCTTCTTCTTCTTCTTCTTCTTCTTCTTCTTCTTCTTCTTCTTCTTCTTCTTCGTCTGTGTCTTTTTCCCCTCACCACCTTTACAGTCAGCAAATCCTCATTTTGATTTCTCCTACAGGGCAGAGGATTTACCAGGATCTCTGCCTAGAGCGGTGATGGCCAACCTATGACACGCGTGTCACAGGTGACACGCCAAGCCCTTTTGGGTGACACACCTGGTCACCCTGGCACCTGGACGTGTAGTGCTTGCTTGTTCTTGAAGTGTATGAAATACCAACTTTCAACTGAAGATTTAGCAACAAAAGTCACTAATGTAAATAATTATTTGTTTTTGCTTTTAATAAAATACATATATCAAAAATATAACTTTTTTACTAGAGCTACAAATATCACAAAATTATGGATATTTCTAGATGTGACACAGCACTCGAGTTAAGCTAGGTTTTCTTGCGAATTTTGACACACCGAGCTCAAAAGGTTCGCCATCACTGGCCTAGAGCATTACATTCCATGCTCTCTAAAGTAAAATGCCCCAGAGGAACAATATGGAGGCTAGGTACAGAATTTAAGGGCAGAAGAAAATGGGAAAAACTCACCCACACGCTACATCTGACCAGATCTTGGGCTGTGGTCACACTGAAGGTTTAATCCAGCTTCAGCCCGCTTTCGGAGCGAGGGAATACATCAGCAAAGTGACAAGCTGTTTTCTTTCAGTGTTAAATAACCCAGAAAATTCACCATTGGGGTAGATGATGTGGAAAGAAAGTTACTGATCATTTTGCTGATGTGTTCTTTCACCTTCAAAGTGGACTGAAGCTGGATTAAACCTTAGGTGTGATGACATTGGATGGTCTTGTGCTTAAATCAGGTCACATAAAAACCTGAAATAATTCTAGGTAGTAGAGCCCTTTCCTACCACTCGGGTAGATCTCACTGGCCCCAAGAGACCTTCCGGTGCTTACTAATTCTGGAGTATCGTCTTTCACCTTCGTTCTGCTGGTTACTTTTTAACAGTTAATAAAGCTGTCTTTGGGGAAGTTTGATCTGCCCCTTTTTTCTTTCCCCAGCCAAGCTTTTCTAGTTATGTTTTTAAAGAACAAGGAGCAGACTGGGTCTGGTCCTCCTCACCTTGATTAAAATCTGACTTAAAGCCACGATGAAAGTGTTTCTCACTCAGGCGGTGGTCAGACATTTACCTGCTTGCATCATGGAACTGGCGGTTCCACCTGTGCAACACCCTTTTTTAGTAGCAGTCTGTATTTTACGAGTTCAACTGCTTGCCATAAACAATTTGCATGTTATAAAGCAAATGTATCATACTGAGGGTGTGAAA
Source organism: Aspidoscelis marmoratus (assembly GCA_014337955.1). Taxonomy (NCBI): domain Eukaryota; kingdom Metazoa; phylum Chordata; class Lepidosauria; order Squamata; family Teiidae; genus Aspidoscelis; species Aspidoscelis marmoratus. Next base: position 6,885,641 of record MTQE01001798.1, on the reverse strand, counting down.
AGCAACTACAGAGGGTTCTAAAGTCCATTGAATCTCTCTGCCTTGATTTTTCTGCATTCAGTGTGCAAACTTAACCGAGAGGCTGGCTGTACCTGTGCAAAATACTGAGCCCTGGGGGGGTTTTTTAGAGGTGAATGAAGAATTGAGAAGGAAATGGAGAGGAAATACTGAGAGCTTTGGGTATAGGTCAGGATAAACATGCAAATAATAAATAAATAAATGGATAATAAGTACAGTAATAACAGAGTGGCATGGAGCAGAAATAATGGGGGGAGGGGTTGAAACCCACCCCCAGGGAGCTGTTTAATCCAGATAGGGCAAGTCTGAAAATTGGTCTGGAATCATTTCTTAAAGTGATGCTGATCACTGTGTCTAGGGTTGCGTTCACACCTGCCTTTTAATCCAGCTTCGGTCCACTTTCAGACTGGCCGTGGTCACAGCTTCACTTTAAATCTCCCTTCAGTCCATCTGGCTGTTCACACCTTTTAATGCCTATCCATTGTATTCAGGGAAGTCCAAGTGGAAGGTGGAAAAGTCCACAAATAAAACATAAAGGAATGAAAAGGTGGACTGAAGATGGACTGAAGGGAGATTTAAAGTGAAGCTGTGACCACGGCCAGTGAGAAAAGTGACGGTTCATTTGCTTTTGGCTTTTCCCACCATTGGGTTCGATAATGTGGAAATCACATGATGATCAGCCTCTTCGCTGGTGTGTTCTTCCATTAAGAAGGTGGACTGAAGCCAGATTAAAATTTAGGTGTGGATGTAGACTAGGTTGAATTATGGCGCACCAGTTTCATCCCTGTCTCGATGTGAAGAAAACTAATCAGAAGAAAGATTTCCATTCCTGACTGTCTGCACAGTGTTTAAATAAAGAGGAATAATCTCTGCCCTCTTCACCTCCAAAGGCCCCAAAGTCCTCTAGGTCAGCTTTCATCTTCTAACCTGGTTTGACCCTAGACAGGTCTTAAGCGGAATAACGTATAAGAAATGTTGTTTTTGGATTTAAAAAATATTTCTATGACCAAGCAGAAAAACAGCAGAAACCTCCTGCTCTCCCCCCCCCCTCCGCTCAGCCCCAATAGAAGGCAGGGCAGTTGGGATGGGCTGAGTCCCCTGGTGATGTTGGGGAACCTGTGGACATTTGTAGGGCATCTTGGTGAGAAGACAGCTCTGTATGCAAAGAAGGGGGGCTGCCGGTGGGGGCTGCGGCACAGGCCCCCTTGTCACAGGTAGCACAGGACAGAAATGCCAGCCTGGCATGAAGGTTGGGTAGATGGTAGAGATATGGGTTGACAGACAGACAAGGATGGATGGATGGATGGATGGATGGATGGATGGATGGATGGATGGATGGATGGATGGATGGATGGATGGATGGATGGATGGATGGATGGATGGATGGAAAGATAAGATGGATAGATGGTCAGATGGGTGGATAAATAGATATTTTTACTGTAGGCAACTGAAGGAATTATTATCAGTTTAGTCTTGTGAGCCGGTTTGGTCTAGTGGTGAGGGAGCCGGACTCTTATCTGGGAATACTGGGTTTGATTCCGCCCTCCCCCATGAAGCCAGCTGGGGTGCCTTGGGCAAGTCACGGCTCTCTTCTGAGCTCTCACTGCCCCAGGGCATTCTGTTGTGGGGAGAAGAACAGAAGGTTTGTCAGCCGCTTTGAGCCCCCTTAAATGGGTGAGAAAAGTGGGGTAGAAAAGCCAACTCTTCTTCTTCTTCTTCTTCTACTACTACTACTACTACTACTACTACTACTATCATTATTATCATTATTATGAGGAGGATTGCCCAGACCTTCTGTATCTTCTTTGGTCTCTTTCTTATCAAGCCCTAACCAAGATCTGAAGCCCTCGGAGGCTGCTATCCGGCCGCCATTCCAAGTGATGCTCCCTTTGGCAACTGTTGAAGGGCATTTTGGTCTCTTCCTGCTGTGCCCGTGATGCTTTGTCCCTTTTTGCAGCCACCCCCCTCTCAACGAGCAGCCCAAAGCAGGCTCCTACCTGTGCAGGTGTGATGATGAACCTGTCCTTCCTCTCCCCTTCTCACACACTGTTCTCTCTCCTTTTTCCTTCCCTCCCAGCCCTTCTCCTGTGATTCAGGGCCGGAGCCTTCCCGGGCCATGAGCAGCCTTGCCCCGGAGCTGCCCCAGAACCCCTGCCAGGCTAATCTGAGCTCTTCCGATGTCCAGAAGCGCCGCTGCCTGTCAGCTGTGGAACAGTGCTCACCTGCCGAGGATGCCTGGGAGGCGGCGGATGAAGGACCAGGCACCCAGTTCCTAGGAGTCAACTTGCGCCGGCTGGGCAGCCTGAGGGGTTCCACGCACGCCTATGACTCCTTCCGGAGGCACAGCTGGGAGCCCGGGAAAGTCCTGGATGACGGACCCGACTTTGATCAGCAGAGGTAAATAGAAGTCCTATAAACTCCTTTGCCACCATGCAGAGCTCGGTTGCTAGTATTCCAGAATATCCATTGTTCATGATATGTTTTTTGATCCGTTATTTCCTGACATTTTTTTTTTTTACTTGTATTGATTTGTTGTATTCTTTGATGCGATGATTATTTATTGAGATTGATTTGTTACTTGTTGTATTGTCTGTGTATATTCTCATTGATTGTATATGTTTTATTTTGTCAGGCCCTTTGGAAGAAAGGGCATTAGAAATAAACGTTTTATTTTATTATTATTTATTATCCAAATATAGGCTGCGGTCACACCAGCTTCAGTCCACTTTCAGAGCGAGAGAACCCATCAGCAAAGTGGCCAGTAATTTTCTTTCCACTTTTATCTATCCCAGAGGTGAATTTTCCAAGTCGTTTAGCACTGAAAGAAAACAGCTTGCCACTTCGATGATGTATTCTCTCGCTCTGGAAGTGGACTGAAGCTGGATTGAACTGTGAGCCAGTTTGTTCTACCGGGTTCGATTCCGCCCTCCCCAATGAAGCCAGCTGGGTGACCTTGGGCTACTCACAGCTCTCTTCTGAGCTGTTACAGCCCCACCTACCTCACAGGGTGTTCTGTTGTGGGGAGAAGAATAGAAGCTTTGTCAGCCGCTTTGAGTCCCCTTAAATGGGTGAGAAAAGTGGGTAGAAAAGCCAACTCTTCTTCTTCCTCCATGAAGCCAGCTGGGTGACCTTGGGCTAGTCACAGCACTTTTCTGGGCTCTCACAACCCCACCTACCTCACAGGGTGTCCTTTTGTGGGGAGAAGAATAGAAGCTTTGTCAGCCGCTTTGAGTCCCCTTAAATGGGTGAGAAAAGCAGGGTAGAAAAGCCAACTCTTCTTCATAAGTGTGACTACAGCCACTGTATAGCGGGAAAGGCGACCAACATCTGGATGTAGACCCAGACATTCATATGGTTGCCAGGGGCAAGAGAAAAAAATCATATGCACAGAGTTCACATCACTACCTGGAGAAGTTCACTGTTTATGGTTATGATTATGGTTATGATTATCATCACGATTATTAAGCTATCGTATCAGTTATTAGATTGCACCACAATAGGCCTGAAACAATCCTGCTTGGCCGCCGATGGGAACTCTGGCAGCAATAATGGGTGCGCTGTGCTCCCGATAACCGAAAATGTCTTATTGATTGTTAACAATTATTTTATATTGCTTCAGGCTTTCCACGGAAAAACTGAGCTGTCTGGTTACCCGTCTTCTAAGCCCACCTCTTTTTAGGGGGATAAATAATCCTGCCTGCCAAGGACCACCATCTTCTTCCTGCTAGGAAGGAAACTGATGGGACAGACCTGATTCTGAACATCTCTGTGTTTGTGTGTGTTAAATAGAGAGAGAGAGAGAGAAACTGTGTTCACGGCTGGCCTCCAAACTCCTGTCCTTTGCCTTCCCATCAGCCCCTGCCGCCTCTATTGTCCCTTTATCTCTCCCTCTCAGAATCCCAGAAAACGGTCTTTGCTGATTGATGGAGCTGCATGAAGCATCAGCTCCTGGCCTGAAAATCTGTCCCAGCAAGCAAGTTTTTATTTTGGGTGTTGCAGGCCCGTCCCCTGCACATCTCCCGCCACCCCCTACCCCCCCCGCCCTGGACCAGTGCCAGCCCAGTTCAGTGTGCCGTGTGAATCCTGACCATGCAAACAAGAACCCGGGCGGTCAGGATGGCTGAGCAGACAGGGGAATAGATGACAGGGTGGGGCTGGGCTTGACCCCAGAGGGAAACCGAGGCCAGCAGGTGACCTCATCCAGGAAAGGTCCATTGGAGCAGCTGGGCCGAGCGCCCATGGTCCTGCCTCTGGACCTTTTGTGAATGTGCTTCTGAACCCTTCTTTCCTGCCAGGCTTTTTTTAGAAGGAGGAGGGGAGAAAAATAGCCCCAGGTTTCGAAACATTTGGTCCGGCTTGCAAATTCGGATATACCCTGTCCTCAAGATTAGCTTTGTGGACAGTTTGCAGCCTTTGGAGATGCGGTGGAAACCTTGCCAAGGGTTGAGAGCGTTCAGAATAAATGAGTGCATTTGAAAATGCAAAGGGAATGCTGGGGGGTACCAAACCAGCAGCTGCTTCAGACCCCCAGGCTCCCGAAGGGTGAAGACCCCCTCTTTTTGCTCGGACTTCCTGGTGCTGTTTGTCCTTTGTTGCTCCAGCACGACACGAAACGCCCGCCTGCCTGCGCCACCTCCATGCGCTCTGGAACCATAACCAGGGTCCTGGCAGGACACCTGGAACAAAGGGGCAAAGGTGAGGGGGCTGGATAGGGTGTACCTTTCACTTGGCAAATTAGAAGGTGCCTGTATCAAACAGGGAGGTGGCAGCAGGGTCTGGCAGTCCGGTGAAGGAGGGAAGCTGGTTGAATGCTGGAAGCTGGTGCCATCGGGGTTTTTGCTTCTTGCTCCCATCTCAGCCCTGGCTGGCACCGGTACAGAACAGGGTCTCGATTCCTATCCTTGGTGGATAGCTGGGTACAGCTGGTTTGGTAGCAGGAGTATGGAATTCGATGGGCATCTCAAGACAAAGGGAGGTCTTTGGTGGAAACTGGAACCGTCCACACTGTCTTCACGGTTTCCGTGGCAGAAGAACGCCCGGATGCTGCCAGGATGGTTGCCCTCCTGTGCTCTGGCTGGGATCCACATGAGAGCGAAGAGCAGCGGGCGGACCTCAGGGGCTCTGAGGACCTCAAAGGAGGGATGGAAAATGCAGAAAGGCAGGATGGTGGAGTGGCTAGGGAGTCAGACTGAAACATCAGATACCCCAGGCTTAAGGCTGCCCTCTTCCATGCCAGGTTTAATCCGGCTTCAGTCCACTTTCAGAGCGAGAGAGTACATCAGCAAAGTGACAAGCTGTTTTCTTTCAGTGTTAAATAACTCAGAAAATTCACCTTTGGCATAGATAATGTGGAAAGAAAGTTAATGCTCACTTTGCTGATGGGTTCTCTCGCTCTGAAAGTGGCCTTGCCCGGTTGCTGCCTCTGACCATGGCCTCCCTCACAAGGTTGTTGTGAGGAAGAGATGGAGAGGGGAAGGGAAGGGGCGCCCATCCTAGGGGCTCCTTGGAGGAAATGAAGAGAAATAAACTCCATAAAGGAATGAAGTATGCCAAGCTGCCATGAAATTTGAAATCCCTGGAGACTCCTTGGAGGAAACGTAAATTCCCGGGTCTTAGATAGTCGTCATGCTGTTATTTTTAGTTTTAATTTTTCAAAAGGAAGCAGTAATCATTTTTAAAATGCTAAAAGTGAATCACAGCAATGATTTTTAATCATCTCGCCGTGTCAATTCAACAGCGGCCCGCTGGGGAAAGAAGAGCTGACTGTGAAAGTCCTATTTAGGCTTAAGTTGGGGGTGTGCCCGGTGCTGTGTGTGTGTCCATGCGCGTATGTATGCATGCATGCGCGCCTCTCCCTCCCTGTGCAGCTTGGAGCTGGGAGGGGTTTTTGCTCCTGGCTGCATCTTAGAGCACCATCTTCTGGCAGGGAAAAGTTATCTCATTGTTCCATGGCTTGCACAGAAATGGTTTGGTCTCTCCCGAGTGGAACAGGTGGCAAAATGAAAGGAAAATAAAGCCTTTGTCTTTGCTGGGTACCACTGAGTTGTGTCTGACTCCTGGTTGACTGCATGGGCACCTCCATTGTGGGCACCTCCATGCAGTTTTCTGGGCCAGAGATAGAGAAGTGGTTTGCCATTCCCTACTTCTGGGCAAGGGGCTGGGGATTGAACTTGCAACCCTCTGCTCTCCAGGCCATTTGTTTTACTACTGAGCTATGGCCCCTCCCAGACTCCATAGGCAACACTATGCAGTTTTCTTGGCAGTGATACAGCAGTGGTTTGCCATTGCCTGCTTCCAGGGAGAGGGTGTGATTGAACCAGCAATCCTCTGCTTTCCAGACTCATTTAACTAATGCTGAGTTACAGGCCTTCCAGCCCCTACATCTGCTCAGCCTCAAAGTAGTACTGAAGCAGATTTCAGGGCTTTGGGCGGGGGGGGGGGGGGGGTGCCCAGGCCAGAGCTTTTACCCACTGTCTTTGGCGGAACACCAACAGCAATGGATTTTGCTGCCTCCCTTGCTTCCTTCCCCGGCTGCAAAAGAGTCACATCAAAACACAGGAAACCAAATCTCCCTCTCCACTTCTGCAGATGATGCTGAGGGAGGCTGGGCGCTTTTAGAAGGAAGTGGATTTTTTAAGAAGTAGAAAGAGAGGCTCAAAAGCCCCGTGAAGTCATTTAAGGGGAAATTGTGCTGCTTCACTGATCTGATGTCCAGCGAAACCCAGTGAGTATCTTACATTTGCCCTGAGACGGAGGAGAAAACAGCTGCTTGCTTGATGCTTCACGCTTCTCCTTGGGTTTTGCATGGACTTTTCCAGATTGACACCCTCAAGACATTTTGTGCAATAAGGTGTTAGCCAATGGCCAGCCTTATCAGTGCTCGGGCATCATGGGAGTTGGAGTCCTGAACACCTGGTGAGGGATATTGCCAGAGCTGGATAAGCCCAGTGCAAAAATATGGCAGGCTGAAGGCTCCTAGCTGAAGGACCGTGGGATTGGAAGGGAACACAAAGACCATGCCGTCCAGCCTTGAGAAGCGGCCAGAAAGCCTCTTCTTGGAAACCTCAGGAGGTGGGAAACCCCCCAGCCTCCATAGAGAGACCGTTCCACAGTTGTACAGGTGTTAAAGCCTCAATTAACACACCTTTGCAAGCACGAAATTTCTAAAACCTCAACTTGAAAAATTCAAGGGAATGAAAGCTTCCTTTGTTACAAGCAAAAGGTAAAAATGCTATTTGGCTTCTTCTTTTTTTTTTTTTTTTGCAATTGCTGCAAAATTGCACCTCTCCAGGTGTGACGTTGGACAGACAGTTTATCTCTGGGTGCTCCATAGTTCTAAAAATATTTTCTCTTCGGGTTCTCATTGTAAAAAAGTGAAGGAGCAGAGCAGAAAATTTTAAGAACAAAACCAAGACTGAAGCGTTCCTCGCTTACAACTCAGCTGGCCTTTTGGTTTGGAACAGCCGGTGTAATTTTCCCTCTCCTGTAAATCTGGGAGAAGATCCTAGAATAGTTTGCAAAAATTAATACTATCTGGCCCTTTGGTATAAGGCTTTGAACGCAAAATGTCACCACCCAAGAGGAAAGGGAATTGGGAGGGAAGAGGAAAGTGTGGGTGCAAATGCAGTCATTGCCATATGTGACCTGCCTGGGGAACAGTTCTATGGCTTAAAAGCCACAGAGATGTTCTTGTTTAACCAGTTTGGCTTTGGTTCCTCAGCTCCAGCTTACCAGGCATTCCTGATTGGCAGCTCTGCTCCTCCTCTGCCAGCCCCAGCTGCTTGGCTGACCAGGAGCATCTGGGAGGCTGCAGTTCAGCATCCTTAGTCAAAACGGTTTAAATAACAACACGTTATGTCATCCTGAAAGTGAGGGCCTGCCTGTACTTGCCTGGTGTGTGGTGCAAAGACCACACAAACATGTTCCTACAGCGCCAGTGGAGAAGCTATATGCAAAGCGGCACCTCACCTTGGTTGCCATGTGTCTACCTAGGGCCACACTCCCCCGGGGGCTTGTTCACGGGGCACGTGCCAGCTCCAGAGCCTGACCCCTCCACCACAGACTAATGGTCCCGTGTCACAGGATTTGAGATATCTGGGACTTTAGCAATATTATATTGATGAGCCTCTTTCGCAGGCTCTCTGTGTCTGGGATTTTGAAGATTGTTGTCACAGAATTAAAACAAGATGAGTCAGGTAGGTAAAAATAGCAGGTCTTATGCAGCTTCCAGATAAGCGGGTGGCCAACGTGTGCTGTGTGGAAATCAGCATTGACAATAAACTACATTTTTAAAGCATTAAAAAAGTTCTGCACGCTCTCTGAAATCCAGGGAAATTGGACTTGTTTATGACGTTTATCTCTGTTGCTGCTGAGTAACAAAGGACCCAGAGACAATGGAACATATTTGGAGGCAGTGGCTTAAGATATCTTTTTGGGTCTCCTTCTCATGCCTCCAAAGTCTGCTGGCATTAATGCCAAATACTGGCAACTGACTCCCAGGCATTTAAAAGCCTTACTTAAGGTTTAATCCAGCTTCAGTCCACTTTCAGTGTGAGAGAAAACCTCAGCAAAGTGACAAGCTGTTTCCTTTCAGCATTAAATAACTCATAACATTCACCTTTGGTGTAGATAAAATGGAAAGAAAATGACTGGGCACTTTGCTGATGTGTCCTCTCGCTCTGAAAGTGGCCTGAAGGTGGATTAAACCTTAGGTGTGACCACAGCTTCAGGAGTGCCAGAATCAGCAGGGTCATCCCATAACTCACAACTGACCACACATCAGCAGCCCCATCACCCCAGATGAGCCAGAAATCAAACCTGCGAGAACTCCAAAGTGCAAAGCCCCAGTGGTACCATCAATATAGACTGCTGCTGCCTTAGTACGGATCTGATCTGGATTGCTACTAGTCCCATACAGATGATGTGGACTATGAGGCTCCTTGATCCGGGTTACCCAGTTAAGTGCAGAAGGGGCCTTTGACTCCTCCAGGTATTAAGTCCAGAGTAAGGCCAAACACATTTCGGTTGTGAGCGGCTCTTTCTCAGCTGCCTGTGGGTGGAAATGCTACCCATGTGCTACAAAATAAAAGGAATAAATATACGTGATCTTTAACCGACGGAACTTCCTTAATCTAAGAAGCGCTTTCAGGGTTTCGCAGGCTTGAGATTGCCTGGGTAACTTGGAGCAGGCAACGCGCAGCCTTCGGTTTCCGTAAACCCTCAGCAAGGCCAGAAACCCCCGCGCATCTGATCTGTTGCCTTCTCTTCCCCAGCATGAGTATGAGAGGGCTGCCCAGCGATGACCTAGACTTCTCTTCCACGGAGCAACTGGACGCGTGCGCGCCGGGGAGACGGGACCCCCGGAGAGCCCCCATTATCCAGAGAAACGATGACACAGAGTCCCTGCTTTCTCAGGATGAGGAAGAGGAAGAGGAGAAAGGCCAGCCTCAGGTGCGTGCACACAGAAATGGCAATTTATTACTTATTTACTGTTTGCATTTTTATCCCACCCTATACCCATTTAAAGCTAAATACAAACATATTAATACAGGGCAAAGAGCTGTGTGTCTCCACTGCCTTCCTGAACATGTAAAGCGGTCTTCTGATGCACCTCAAGGGGTAGACTGTTCTATGGAGGCCAACACTGAGAAGGCCCTGTTCCGGATTCCTACCCCTTTTGCTGCTGAGCGTGGTGGCACAGCCAGGAGGGCACCCCCTACAGACCTCAAGGCGTGGGCAGGTCGATATGGAAGAAGGCGTTCCTTTAGATATTTGGGGCCCAAGCCATTTAGGGCCTTATAGGTTAAAATGAAAACCTTGAACTGGGCTCAGCAGCGAATCGGCAGCTAATCCAGTGCTTTTAAAGACCGGCGTGATGTGCGTCCAGCTGGATGTCCTGGTCAATTGCGTCAGCTGTTTGCTGGATGATTCTCTGCGTGCCCGTTTTTTTTTCCATTTGCAAGTTGCATGAAGCATTTCATGCCCATAGGGTCTCGCTTGCGTAATGAATACCTGCCAGGTTAGAGCATTGCTCTGTAGGAATTCTCACCACCAGGCCCAGTGGCATCATGGCTAGAGCGCTGCATTGTGGGAGCGCTGCAAACCGAATCTTCTTTCTGCAGGCGTTCCACTACCAGGCTTGGTAGCCTCATCACTGCGGACGCCCATTTGTGCCGGTGATATTATCGAACCTAGTAGCGAAACGTCCACGGAACTCCTACAACGCAACATGCATAACTTTCCACTTGCTTGTGGGAGGCGCACCCAGTCTCCGCACCTGCCCTGGAGGAAACCTTTGGGGACCCTTAGAGGAGAGGGACGCCAAAGCTGACCCCAGTGTCCCGTCTAGAAGGGTCATAATGGAAGCAGGAGCCCCCATTTGCGGGGGCATCTTGGAAATCGACCCTCTGTTGGGGGTTGAGGATTCTTGCGTGGAGAAAAAGGCCAAGCAACGGTTTTCCCTTTTCTGCAAATGTGGGTTTTTTCTTACTTCCTCAAGACAACGGCCCGTCTCCTTCCCCATTTTTTTCAGTCTGGCTGAGTTTCAGCCTGATGTCATGAAAAACCACTTTCATGGGACTTTTATATATATTCATTTCAACCAAGGAAGGTAAAAAAAAAGTGAAACACCCTTGGATGTAGTGAGGCAGGTTGGTTATAAGCCCTTGAGGCGGAAGATGGGCTGAATCCCTGTTTGTTTATTTAATTATTTGCAATTTTATCCCACCCTATACCCTAAGGCCTCAGGGTGGGGTACAACATGAAAAAAAACCCAATATAAAAATGAACGCGCTAAAGCCACGCCGGTGCCTGAAAGAGGGGAGGAAAAACTGTTTCTTGATTTAGCCAAAAGCATCAGGGCAAAAAGATACATCAACCTGCCCGTGCCTTAAGATCTGGAGGGGAGGGCCTCCCGGTTGTGCCACCACCCTCAGGAGCAAAAGGGGTGGGCACCAGGGAGAGGGCCTTCTCAGTGGTGGCCCCTAGGCTTTGAACTAGTCTCCTCTTTGAGGTGTGTCTGTTACCTTCATTGCACACATAGGAAGGCAGTGAAGACGCACTTCTTTGCCCTGGCCTTCGGTTAAATGGGGATGTACTTTTCTCTTCCCACTGGCAGATGTTGCTGTTGTTTTAATAATGTTGATTTTAGATGTTGCTACCCGCCCAGGGTGTAGGGCAGGATAAAAATGCAAATAAACAATAAAGTAAATAATCTCAATCTCCCTTAGCATCACAGCCTCAGGGTTGTGCTATTAGTTTATCCTTTAAAGTTAGCTTAAATGGAACAGAGTTTTGGTGATGGTCGCTTTGTGGGATTAGCAAACAGGGATTGAATCCAGGGGCCTTTCTGTGCTTGGCCTTATTCTGGAATCTGTCCCAGAACGGGGACCTGCTATCTGCATGCCAGTGCAGACTAAATGGAAGGACCCAGGTGAGGCCTGCCATAGTCTGCATTAGCTTGTGGCCATCAGACCTCTGTCCTGGGATATATTCCAGAATAAGGCCACGTGCAGACAGGACCCCAGTCTAACAGGACAGACATCCAGTTTGTGGGTGTCTAAAACCATTTTTTCCCCAGCTTGGAACTCATTTTGACATCCCCAGGCAGCTAAAAGGCTGAGACTTATTTAGGCAAGGCATTTCTCTGCCTCTTCTTGTAAAAAAGAATCTCAGATCAGAGGCGCCAAAACCAGAAGTCCGCAAAGGCAACATCACACCAAGACCCAGACCATCAGTGCAGATCTTACATTCTCTCTTCCTTTTTTCCTTCAGGACTGGTTAATATTCAGCGGGGCGAATTTTCTTCTGGGCTACAATGTCGGACTTATCACTGGGGTTGGGGCCCAAATTTCCATTCCCTGCCTTTGAAAAGGCAAGCCCTTTGTCCCTTCCTGCTGCTGGTGGGGTGGCGTTAACGGCATGCTCTCATCTCCAGGGACGCCCCAAGAGGACACCGCTCTATTCTGCCTACCAAGGCCCCGTCGGCAGCTCCTTGTCCAAATCGGTTTCCATGAGCGGCATCGACAGTTACCCAGAAGCTGACGGTGAGTGGGAAATCTCTCTGAAGGTGGCGGCTCATTTGGGTCACGTCTGCCCCAAATGGTTCCCCAATGGCTCTGTCCTTTGCGACTCTTTCACCCATTAGAGATTGCTTAGTTAAAACTGTTCCTTTGTTCACTGTTCAGGCTTTTTTTTTGCAAAGTCCTATTTATTGATTTCTTCTTCACTCAAAAGATTTTTGCATTTTTCCTTCCTTCCTTCCTTCCTTCCTTCCTTCCTTCCTTCCTTCCT
>MTQE01001798.1:6862694-6873217 GCA_014337955.1 Aspidoscelis marmoratus | reverse complement strand
TCCTTCCTTCCTTCCTTCCTTCCTTCCTTCCTTCCTTCCTTCCCAAGATTAATTTGTATCATGTCCTTCTTCCAAAAATCTTCTTCCATATTCTTTTTGTCCTGGTTTCTTAATTTCTTTCCTTGTTACATTTGTATCCTTCTATCACCCAAAAGTTTCTACGTTTTTTCTTCCTTTCTTTTTTTTACATTTGTATCCCAAGATTCACTCAAAAGTCTTTTTCTCTTTGCAACCTTTTATTTATTTATTTGTACCTTGCCTTTCACCCAAAGGTCTTTCTGTATGTTCTTTCTTTACTTTCTTTATTTCCTTCTTTCCTTACCACATTTGTGTTCCGCTCTTCACCAAAGCTTTTGGTTGTTGTTGTTTTTTCTGCATGTTCTTATTTATTGCCTGCTCTTCAACTGACGACCCACCAGCTTTAGGATCACGGCGTATGATTAAAACGCAAGATGGCCCTGTTCCCACTGGGACTTTATTGGATGTCAAAAACAGTTTGGAAACTGTTTGTCCACATTGAAAATGGTTTCCTGCACTTTCAGGGGAGTAAATAATTAAAAATAAAGCATTAAAAAACACCTCTTTAAAGGACTCTCACTCCCGTTTTCCTTTTGACACGTTTCATTTTCCCTTTGGGAATGGTACAATCAGTACCCCTTTGGGCCATCGCCGCCTCACCCACCTGCCCACCGTTCTGCTGCCACCGCCGCTGCCTTGCTCGCTCAGTTGCTTGCTTGCCTGCCCAGCTGCCCGCTATTTTGGCCACCGCTGCTGCCCACCACCGCTGCTTTGCCCACCTGCCATTTTGGCGCTCCCAAGGCTTAGGGAGGAGGAACACTGGGCGGCCAGCGGGCGGCCGGGCGGGCAAGCTCTGCCCTCTCCCCCCTCCCTCTTGGCCGCGGCTGCTGCTGCCGCCACACTGCCGCCATGCTCCACTTTTTAAAGCGGAAGTAACAAAAAAATGGGAAGGCGTACAATGCGCATTTGCCTCCGTTCTTGTTAATTTCACTTTAAATCACCCAAGTGGGATCATGGCTGATGTTAAACATATTTAAAATGTAATCCAGGCACCCTGTTGCCAGGCTTCTAAAATGCTGCTCTGAGGATCTGCTGAAATTGCGTCCTGGGGTTTGGGAATTTTTAACGCACAAAACAAAATGACTCCAATTTCTGCTGTCTCTCCTCTTATCAGGTATTTCCCTTTATGCAGAGGAACTGGGCCTGGCCAATGGGTAAGTCATTGGTTTTGCTCATTGGAAAAAGATGGGAAAGAGAAGGATGGGGTTCCCATTTATTTAAAATATTTCTTTACTTCTTCCCATCTCAAGATCCCAAAACAAAAAACCATATTATACAAGGGATTGCAATTCAAAACAGCAGTTGGCACACTCCAGTATTTTATATTTGCCTTTCATGGACGAGTGTGTAGCTGAAGGGTGGGGTGGGGGGGCTTAGCTTGCCTGGCCCACTTCAGCTTAAAAACAAACTTAAGGGTCCTCCTGAGGTACCCATAGCCCAGAGTTGACCACCTTTGTTTGCACATAGTTTTTGGGGAACCTTCTGGCCTCCTCCCAGGAAAGATTCTTTTCCCCAATGTGTGCTGTTGTTCACCTGCCCCCTGCCTGCTGTGGAGGGAGAAGATAACCACTTCTGTATCCCTGCCAGGAAAACTGGCTAGAGGTGTCCATGGAATCTGGGAATGGCAGTAGCTCAGCGGCAGAGTAAAGTGGCTGGAAAGCAGAGGGTCGCTGGTTTGATCCCCAGCCTCTCCCCAGAAGTAGGCAGTGAAAACTACTTCTGTATCCCTGCCAAGAAAGCTGCATAGACGTGCCCATGGAGCCTGGGGTTGGCTGTAGCTCAGTGGCAGAGCAACAAAGAGCTTGGAAGTGGAAAGAGGGCTGTTCAGGGTTACTTGCTGGCGAAAGCCAGGGTGAAATATCCACTCTATAAGGGATGGTGGAGGAATAAAGAAGTTTAGGCCATGAAGCAGCTCCAGTTTACCCTTTGCTGCTTTCCAAAGGAAGCTGCGGTCCGGTCAACCTTTAAATTTTTAAAATAATTTTTAAAAAAATCATACACTGAGAAATGGCCGGTGATGGGGAAGGGAGAGTCTTTGGCTCTGCAAAAGTCACAAAAGCAGAAAAAATAGAAGTTTTTGCACCAACTCTAGCATGCTCAAGGGCACGGATCCCTCCCTCCCCCCCCACCTGCTTTTCCACACGTTCAAATTACAGTGTCTCTCTCCCATCCACCCCCACCCTCCATTTCAGATTCTGCAAATTCCTTCTTTTCCCCATCACCACCCTGCCAATTGTGATATCCATCCTCATTACGAGGCCTGGCGGGTGGAATTTCTGCAGTTTCCCTGCCTGATTTCTTTAGGATCTTTCCCTTCAGGCGGGTAAAGTCCATTCCTTTTTTCTTTTTTTCTCAAAAACGAAAATTAATGCGTTCATCCCAAAGGGAACCCCTGGCAAAATCCCACCCACTGCAGTTTCAAATGTGCTGCAGAGTGTAGCAGCGACTTTTAGCTTTGGTATAAAGTGTATAAAATCCTGCATGGTGTGAAAAAGGCGGATAGGATGAGAGTCTGTTCTCTGTCGCTCATTACTGGAACCAGGGGGCACTCGTAGAAGCTGATGGGCAGGAGAGTTGTGACCCACAAGGGGAAGAATGTTTTTGTCACCCAGAGGGCCATTGGTCTATGGAACTGACTGCCAGAAGAGGTGGGAACAGCCAACAGCTTGGATGGCTTTAAGGAAGGGTCGGGCACATTCATGGAGGACAGGTGTATCAATGGCTACTAGAACGGATGCTTAGGTACCACTTTCAGGTTGGGGATACAGGCAGGATGCTTCTAAAGGCCATTTGCAGGGAGTGGAGAGCAGGTAAAGGTTCTGCCTTCGTCTTCTGCTTGAGATGCCCAGAAGCAACTGGTGGGCCACTGTGTTGAGACGGGATGCTGGACTAGATGAGCTGTGGCCTGATCCAGCAGGGCTCCTCTTACATTCTTACGATTCAAAGAATACAAGGCTACAATGCAGCCTTTGGCCAGTATTCCATTCCTGTCCTGAGGTGGCAGAAAAGGTCTGTTAAATCAAGACTTCCATACAGTTTTATGGAATGGATCCAAGCCTAATTCAGCTCAGCAGCATGTGAGCCCGTTCTGGGTAGCCGTTCCCGACCGCCGCTCACTTTGCAGATGGCAAGGGGGCATCAAAAGGGGGCCGCTGCTGAAAGGGATATCCTTTGTGCCACGGCCTGCCTAGAATGAATTATATTTTAACCTATATTGTTTATATTATTGGCTTTCTCTGTAACCTGCTCCGACACTTTAGCATATCAGGCAGGGTAGAAATGCAGATCAATCAATCCAAGGTGCGGAGTGTGATGCACAGTGGCTCTGGCTGCCCGGCTGAAAATCCAGCCTGGTGGGGCCCCCACCGATGGGGCCCCGCTGATGGGGAAGGCTTGTAAACCCTGAAACCTTTTCCCAGAGCTGCCCGGCGTCCTCTGTTTTCCTGCTCTTCGCCGGCGCTGCGAGCTTAAGCAAACAGAGGTGCTTCTATGCCGCATCTCCCCAGCTGGGAATAGGAGCAGCCACCCTCTGAGGTCACTGGGGGCTGCCATCGGAGCGCGCCCCTCCCTACTTCCTGGCCTAGAAACAATAACAACAAAAAGGAAGATTGTCTGCTTTGGGAACGGCCTGTGTGTGTGTGTGTGTGTCTGTGTGTGTGTGTGTGTCTCTGTGTGTGTCTGTGTGTGCTGATACCCTCCGCTCATCTCCGCTGTCCTTCCATGTTTTCAGCTTCAGCGCCGGGAGCTGCGGGCGGCTGGACGCCGGCACCGTGGAGGCCGAGGACCACGCGCCCCCACCGAGGGAGGGGGGCACCCTGGGGCGGACACTGAGCTTCCTGAAAAAGATGGCTGGGAAATCAAAGGTAGGCCCTCCCCGTTTCTTAAGCCCGGGAAAACCCTTGCCGCGGGAATCCACCCGTGCCGTCCACACGGCTTTCCTTTGTTTTTTGAGATCTGTTTAAACTTGTTGCTGTTTGCACAGGGGTTGTTGCGCTGCCTTTTCGCCTCTGTAATTAGCAGCTGGAGGCTTTGAAGTCATGGAAAAAAAGGAAGGACCTTTTCATCAGTTCGTAGCAAAATATCCTCAGTAGATCTTCTCCCGGTTCATTGGTTTCTGTCTCCTCCTTAAACGGATACCCCGCCAGAAGCCTGTGAGCGGAATATTGCAAATAGGTGCGGCAATCCCGACGTGATCCTGGAATAATCCTGCCTTTGAGGCCCTGTCCGGACGCAGCCTGCCTGGGTTTGTGCGTGCATGCCGAGTTTTGGTCTGAAGCCACGCGGCGTAGGAGATGTAAAGCATCCATCTGCGCAAAGGTCTTAGTTTGTGCCTTTGACTGGGATGTCCTCTTGATGGAGAGAACCAACCACATTGTTGCTATAGCTGCCGGACGGATTCCTTTACGAGCTTTTGCCGCGGGAAGCTTTGCAAACCTGGTTTGTTGAGGCCCAAATTACCTTTTGCGCTCTTTATTCACCACTTTGTCCAGGTTCATTCTGGCTCAGAGCCACAGCTAGGGACGTTGCTGTTAAATAAAGGAGGGAAACAACAGCAGACAGGGAGAAATGCTGTGAATGCGAGAAGGTTGAATGCATGATAGTTAAAAGTAAGCAACCTCAGCCAGGAGAGCGGCTGTTTTTCCTTTCCTTTGATCTGCTCCGGATAGAAATTTGCCAGCAGTGAGAGCTCCAGCTCATTGTCAAAGAGTACATTGACAAGTACTTTGAGGGTTTGTGTCTCAGCAATTTTCTCCTAGGGGAGACTGCTGTGGCTGTGTTCACACCTCCATTTTAGTCCAGCATCAGTCCGCTTTCAGAGTGAGATTACCCGTTGCCTAAGTGACTAGCCATTTGTTTTTGGTTTTATCTAAATCGGAAAATCCACTTTTGAGTTAGATAACACGGAAGGCAAATGACTGGGCACTTAGCTGTCTTCTTCCACTCTGAAAGTGGATTGAAGCTGGATTAAAATGAAAGTCTGAACGCAGGTTAACAGAGGGCACAATAAGTCTCCCCAAAACCCATTCTCGTAGTTACCCTGGAGGCCACTATGCCTTGGGGACCAATTTCCTGGGTATTTGGGAGACAGAGGCTGCTGTCCATGGAGGTTCGTCTGTCGGAGGCTTTGCTGTGTTCTAATAGTGTCTACTCTGAAAGGAATTTGATAGGTCATTTCTGTGTCAGCCTTTTCCAGTTTGGTCTAGTGGTTAGGGAGCCGGACTCTTATCTGGGAATACCGGGTTCGATTCCGCCCTCCCCCATGAAGCCAGCTGGGTGACCTTGGGCTAGTCACAGCTCTCTTCTGAGCTCTCACAGCCCCACCCACCTCACAGGGTGTCTGGTGTGGGGAGAAGAACAGAAGGTTTGTCAGCCGCTTTGAGTCCCCTTGAATGGGTGAGAAAAGCAGGGTTGAAAAGCCAACTCTTCTTCTTCTAGAGGTGTTTCCTGGTGCAAGAGAACTTGTGGACCGTCCCCACGGAACCTGGCAGATCCATTCAGGTCAAGAGGTAGCGTTTCCCACACGTTTATCAGCCCTTCGTCCAGTGCGCTCCTCTCTACACCCCTCTTCCTTTGCATTCTCTTTATTTTACCATATAATTTCTAAACGATATTTCTGTAAGTGGCTGCAGCTCAGCGGGTAAGCAAGGGTCTCCAGGTTTGAATCCAGAGGATCCCTCAGGAAGATGGCAATGGGAATTCACTTCCACAGGCAGGAAATGAAGCCACACAGGGTGACCAGAAAGCCTTTCCATCACATTTGTTTGTTTGTTTGCTTGCTTATTATTTATATTTCTCTTTGGGCAGGCCCCAGGAGGTGGCTTTGGTTTGCAAGGTTTTCCTTGCTTTATGTTTTGTTTTTGTTTTTTAGAGACCCTGGTCTGGATCTTTTGTAAAGGTCAAGAAAGCCCAAGCCAGGCCCCATCCGTGTTCTGGGCTTCCTGCTTGCATTTGATTGCACTCTGCACGCGCTTTGGGTCTGGGCAAGCTTCCTTTCATGGCTCGGGTACCCAGTTCCAGAATCCGCGTAGCTAAATCTGGAACACGCTGGCGAGACTTGAGGCCCCCCAGGGGAAGGAGGACCCCTCGCCTCGCTGCAGAGGCAGGCAGGACACACAGAGGGGGAACCGGGCTTTGGTTCTGCGCTTGACGTCACCCCAAGTGGAGCATTTTGCCTGGACAGCCTCATGGGGAGAAACAGTGACTAGATGAAACGGGAGGTGGAGCTGTTCCCTTAGCCTGGAAAGCAGGAGCAGAGGTTGCTGCTGTGTGTATTGAGTAAGACCTCCTTCACACTTTTCTGTGCCCTGCACAAATGCCCTGCAAGCCAGGTGGCAGGCAGCGGCCGCTTAGAGCCAGAAGCCGCACTGAGAAGTTCACATTTCCTTAAGTGCCCTATAGAGCAGAACCCAGTTGGGGACTCCAAAGTCCTAAGTTCTGGGGTTGGGGGGGCTTCCTAGACTGTGGCCACACCTAAAGTTTAATCCATATTCAGTCCACTTTCAGAACAAGAGAACACCTCAGCAAAGCAACCAGTAATTTCCTTTCCACGTTATTTATCTATCCCAAAGGGGAATTGTCTGAGTCGTTTAACCCTGAAAGAAAACAGCTCGGCGCTTTGCTGATGTGTTCCCTTACTTTGAAAGCGGATTGAAGGCGAATTAAGTGTGCCCCCAGCCCCACAGTTCCCCTGCACCCTGGTGCGCTTTGTGGCACCGCTGCCACAAGTGGAGCCCAAGTTCCCATGCTGGTCCTGGGATGCCAACTCACGGGGCGTCTCCTGTTCTGGAATCTGTAACCCAAAGGGGCATTTGGGCAGGGCGACTGGAGGCCTCCCCTTTGCCCAGACCTCCCGAGCAGGTTCAGTGGTGGGTTGCCTATATGGCCCCCATTTCCAGCAGAACCTCTGACACCACGGAGCATGATGCCCGCGTCTTCCTTTGCGCAGGTGGACGGGTGTAAATACATCCCTCCCCGGTTGTTGCCCTTGCGCGTCTGTCCCCCTTTCGACCCTGGGCGCAAGGGGTGGAGCCCACCTGGGAACCCTAACCCTACACCTGATCCTGATCCTCCTGGCAAAGATGCAGCAGCTGAAAGGGGCGGTTTTCTTCTGCCTTGTCCCACCCTGTCTTCAGTTGTTTGCTTAATTTTGTTTTACGTATGTGCACTGCTGTCGCCCACCTGAAGATCTGAGGGTAAATAGGGGTATAGAAATGCAAATGATAAGGCCAAAGATGAGACCCAGACTGGCACGGGGTTGCCTCAGATTCAGGCCTCCCCTGTGACCCAGGGGCCTTCTCCTTTTGCTCCTGTTTCTCTGATCTGAGGGGCCCCCCAGCAGCTATATTCTCCCCATCGGAAAGGGGGTAACTGAGAAATGAGTGCCGTGGATAGAAGCCTTCTTTTGACAAACCTACTCATCTCCAAGCGAGCAACCGGGGGGTGGGGGGGGGAGAAATGCTGGAACATGCCATATTCAATTGGCACCCGCCCACGGCGGTGGGTGTTGCGTACTATACATAGCTCTCCTGCATACGGAGGAGGCGGGGGCCTGTTGCTCGCTCGGGGCATCAGCTGTAGGTGATGAGCTGCAGGGGAGACGTTGTCAGCAAAGAGGAGATTTTGTTCTGAGGGTCGAAGGGGGAGGGTGGCCAGTCCTTGTGTCCTGGCAATTCTGTCCCTCTGGGAGCTCTTCCTTCAAACCTGTTTCCTGAAAGGTTCTAGGTTCCTAATTTTTTCAGACATGGATTCATGGGTGCTTGTCAAGGGGGGAAGAAAGCTACCAGTGAGGCACAGAGTGGGGCTTTTTTTTAGGGCAGGGACTTCTCAGCTGTGGGTCCCCCAGAGGTTCCTAACTAGAGCTCTCAGCTCCTGGCATTCTGTGCCAGTCCCAGGGAATGCTGGGAGTTGAATCCTGGGAGCCTCTGGAGTTCAAGAACATCTGGAGGGATGCAGTTGAGAAGCTAGACACCGAGTCCGGAGGGGTCTTGGAGGCCATCTAGTCCATCCCTGGGCAGATAACAATCCAGTCGCTGCAAGCTACCTTCAAAGGGCCTGAGGGTCAGGAAACAGAGTGGTTAGGGAGATCGGGGGCTCAGGGTGGAGGAGTTTATTCCAGCCTTCGAAATCACAGGGCGTTTGGGCCGTTGAGGAATCAAAGCGTGGGCCACACCTGGTTCGCTCAGCGTGTTTGAGTATCAGCTGATCAAATGCAGCCAAAGGAAAAAAGCTGACAGGCAGGAAACCAGCCACTGGCTGCCTCCCTCTTCTAGCACCCAAGGCAGCTGCTATTCAGAGGGAAGCCATTTCCAGGGATGCCCAACCATGTTATTATAATCCTTATAATTATCTCTGCAATTTATTGAGGATCTGCTGTTGGAGAGGGGGAACAGAAATGAATGGCATGATTGCATTTTTTGGCAGATGTGTGGGGCATTCGGTAGGTTGCCAGGGGGCTGGCTGGCAGGCTGGGGCTTGTGTTGCATCTGTGAGTGCCTTGGAGAAGAAGCGGGGACGATGGCAACCAAAGGGCATTTCCGCCAGATTGAGCTATTCACCTTGTGCCCAGCGGTCCAAAAAAGCACCCTTTTGGCACAACAGAATAAAGAGCTCTGAGGGTACCTTTACAGCATTGAGTACAGTGTGTGGGGGGGGGATGTACTGTGGCCTGGAAGTGTGTGTGTATGTGGGACTTATGTGCCCTAGTGGGTGTGATGGGCAAAACTGTTGGGAACAAGAAGATTTGAATTTAAAGTTGGAGACAATGGCCACCACCCCAAAAAGTAAAAAAGCTGGAAAGGACGCCAGTATTTGAGTGTCTGGTTCCTGGGGAAAAAATAAAAGCCTGGAATGTACATTTAGAAAAACCAGGGTAGAATCACTTGAGAGACAGTTGTGTGTCCTGGGAGTTTGGGAATCATGCTTGAGACCCAAGGAAACAGCAAAGCCCCCAGGAGAGCTTGGACGTCTCTGCCGCTGGGAGTTGAACGCAACATTGGCCGTGGTCGCACCTTCCCTTTAAACTTTCTTGAGTCCATCTTGAAATCTGACTGCTCACACCTTTTCATTTCTGTCTTGTTTCATTGGTGGACTTTCCACCTTCCGTTTGCCCTCTTCTGAATGGAAAGTCCACCAATAAAACCAATACGAATGAAAAGGTGTGAGCAATCAGGCCCGGAGAGGGACCGAAGGAGGTTTAAGATCAAAGTGTGACCACGGTCTTATTAGGGGACCAAAGATCTTCCAGACAATCAATCAACTGATATCTCTCCCCCTCCCTCTTTCACCAATCAAAACCTTATAATATTATACAATTACAATGTTCCAAGTGCAGTTGGAACCACAAAAATCAGGCATTTCAGAGAGGTTAAAAGTGAAGGCAGGTTCCCACTGGGCAATTTAAACTGGATTTAAACCAGGGTTTTTAAAATCATCAGTGAGGTCTGCTTTTTTGTGTTCCCACTGTTAGCTTATAATGTGGACTTGCAGGGAAGAAGCCCCCTCCCTCCTCCCCTCAGCAGAACCCCCTCCCCTCCCCATTCAGTCAGCAATTGGGCACCGTCATACCCTGACTTCATTGGGGAGGGCAGTTCGAACCCCACTCCATATATAAGCCTGTTCCCGATTCAGATCATGGAGCAGCAGTTTTTGTTCGCCGCTTCTTCCCCCACAGTATGATAACAAGGCACTAGAACATTAAAGATCACTTTCCCTTCTGGTGTTCTGTGCTAGATCGGTGGATCAGAGCAGGGTGAAATGGGAGGGAGGAAGGGAGGAAGGAAGGAAGCAGGGAGGGAAGCAGGCAGGCAGAGCAGAGCAGGTAGTGGGAAGAGCCCAGAGGAAAGGGGAATAAATCATGGCTTATCCTTGGATCAGGGGAAATTGAGAACACCCCTAAAGCATGGTCCCTTCCCCCTAAAAAACTGCTTCCGTTCCCATTGCTGAATAGTGGAGGATTATTTCTAAATCCAACAGCAAGACCTCTTTTGATTCGAATATATATAATCCGCTTTTTGGGACCTTTAGCCTTCAGAAACTGCGGCTTCTTTTAAAACTTTGGGAACAGTAAGCTCTGAAAACAATTTCAAAGCTCCTTAACTCTTGAATGGGATCACGCCCAATGTGGATTAAAAAGGTAATAAAACAGAGGCTGCTCTCAGTGATGGATTAGTAATGCTGGGTGTTCTAGAATAAAGCATGAATATTCCGGAGTATCCAAATAGCCTGGAAGAAGTAAGCAACAAATGCTCCAGAGCTCAGCAGCTACTGGAGAACTCATTCCCAGAGTGCATTGCTAGAGTTGGGTCCTCCTGATAACCTTCAAAGGGGGGACGGGTTGGACTTTTGGCTCATGGGGTCCGTTTCTGCCTTTGCCCCCCAACATACCTGGGTGTCATCCCCCCCCCCCAAGGCCTTGCTTGCCTCGAGTGCTTCCATTTTGGAACCCA